>JAOUQY010000004.1:17316901-17345398 GCA_028566355.1 Doras micropoeus | reverse complement strand
GCTGGTCCAATTTAGCCATGAAACCTCCCACACTAAAATGACAGGTGTTTCAGTTTCATTGTCTAACCCCTGTAGATCTAGGCATGGATTTCTGTAAAGAGCTGCTGTGTGATGTTATCTATCACCAAAAACTCTATAGATATTTACATATATTACTGGTTGGTGTTCTGTTCAAGTGTAACCTGTAAGTAGATGCTGCCATAAAAATGAATGCAATTAATGTTCCACTGCTCCCAGTTCTTTCATTTTTGACAGAATACTGACATCATAGTTCAGAGTATTGCCCTGCACCCTGCAAGTAATGAAATCAATGCTTGGGATGTTTCTATGTCAGTACGTCGCTACATTATATGACACATCACAGATTTAAGGGTGGCATACAAGGTCTGTCCGGAAAGTAATGAGAATGGATTTCCTGTGCTCCGCAGGGCTTACACATGGCGATGGTGGTTCAAGGTCAGTTAGAGTGGGATCTCAGATAAACATTAGGACCCGTTTCAGTAGCATTCTATCCTTCACAGCTGAAGTGGCTTGTCACTGGAACAATGCATGTGAGTTTGGAGCAAAAGTACACGATCAAATTCTGTGTGAAAATCTGTAAAAGTGCAATCAGAAACTCAGAAATGTTAAAGAAGGGTTATGGACAAGCTACCCAAACGTGTAACAATTTCCTTAAGTGATCACAGGAGATCACAGGAGATGAATCATGGGTGTTTGAGTACGATCCTGAGACAAAAGGACAACGCGCCGAATGGCACATGACAACATCACCTCGCCCAAAGAAAGCTCGCATGAGCAAATAAAACATCTGTCTTTTTTTATTCTGAAGGGCGCGTCCATAAAGAATTCGTACCAGAAGGCCAAGCGGTAAATGGAACATTTTACCTTGGAGTTTTGGAGCGTTTGAGGAAGAGGGTTTTGCGTGTGCGCCGTCAGATCGCCTCTTCATGGATCCTCCATCATGACAATGCACAGAGTCACACTTCATTGGCTGTGAGAGAATTTTTGGCTGAAAAAAAACTTTCCAGTCCTTCCACATCCACCCTATAGCCCAGACTTGGCTCTGTGTAATTTCTTCTTGTTTCCCAAGATTATAACACATCCCCATGCCCTACAAAGCGTGGGAATTTCATTCTCATTACTTCCCGCACAGACCTTTTATATTAACACAAGATCCATTTGGTGTCTCTTGACATTGTGCACAATCGATGCATGAATAAAAAATATATCAGTGCAGTGTTTGCTGGGAGAGTGTAATGGAATATGGGTGAGGTTTGGAGCGATGAAGGTGGGTGGGTGGGGGATTTCTGTGTCATCCTGCAATCCTTTTCTATATAGAACTCAAAAAGACACAGAGTACATTTATTTAGATGGAAAGCAGAATTCTTTTCCAGGGCAGTCTGATTCTTCTTGAGCTTGTCTCATTTTCGTGGTGATGCATTAAAGTGTCACGATTCAGTCTACTAAAACTCCCAATTTTATTAAATTGTAGTCCCTGTAGTACCTGCCTTTGTATGTGCTGGAACAGAGCTAAGTGGAATGGATGAACATCTTCCATGACTGAATTAGTGACAAATGTTGCACATTGTATCTTATAAAAGCCTTCAAACTTACAGGCGCCAGATTTAGCGTTTGTGAGATGAGTGAGTCTGGAGATTTATTCACACAACTGCTGGACTTTTTGACCCAGGAGAACTGAAATCCTGTGACGGGTGTCTGGCCGGGTGTGGTCTCGGACACCTGCCAGCTGAACAGACCCTCCAGGGAGCCGTTCACCGTCTGAAACGCCGCCGACAGCTTCTCGGGGCGCTGCAGCGCTTTCTTTGCCTGCAGATGGCGCTCTAGGACAAAGACAATAGCAGTCGATCACAAATATCTATCCAAAATATATTTCTCCAGATTCAGTAACATGAACGTGTTACCTTTTGATATACACTGAATGTTTAACATATATAGGTTCATCACTAAGAAGTATTTTGACAACACTGCTTAGTTAAAACGTTTAATAGAAGTCTAAGGGGAGTTGTTAGACTAGACAATAAATGCCTGTAGGAAAATGTGTTTTGTAGGCTTTGGTTATATCAGTGGCTGTATTGCACAGGGTTTGGGTGTGGATACGACAAAACCTTCAGAAAAGCATTAAGCAACCAGAATAACTTTTAATTGTATTGCTCCAGTGCTGGAAAGTTGAATAAAACAGCATAAGAGCAGCTTTAGGTAGTCCTTCTTTCATGTCTCATCCTAAGACCTTTAGTGTGTTTGAGTTTTAAATATATTTTTAAAGCTGGTAGCTCAGTGTCTTTTCTGCTTTCTCATACCAAGGTTTAACTGTTAATAAAAATATGCCTTATAGATATATGGGTTTGTTTTTTATTTTTAATCTTTTTTCCTCCCCTGCACAGACAAGGCTATATTGTTTGTCTAGTGATTGTATATAAAGCCTATCTATTAAGAAAGAAAATAAAAAAGAGAAATTCTATGACTAACTTCAGTCCTGACAACCAAATAGTGAATAAATAAAATATAATATGTATAATTCATTCAACATAAAAAAGGGGGAAAAACATATTTTCCATTGCTAAGCTGCAAAGCTACAAACAGATTTGCACTCAAATCCACAATTTATATTAAGTAAGTATCCAAACCAAATTATTGAGCAATACATAAATTACTGGAAAGTAATGAGCAAGAAATACCTGACCTAGGCAGGTTATGCATATTTACCCCCATTTCCTCCCCAGTTTGGTCTTGCCAGTTCCCACCCACTAGCCTACGCTCCACGTCACACAAAGGCCGGGGAGGGTGGGGCGAACATGTGCTTCCTTTGAGACACGTGAAGCCAACATTCATATCTTCCTAAACTGCTGCTCATGTTGTATCACAGAGCAGCACAACACACAGAGGAAAGCACTGTCTGCATTCTTCCACATACAATATGCCATCACTCCAACCTAGACAGCACAGCCAGTTTTGTTCTCCTGGCTCCCACCCATGGCTGGCTGATAGTACAGTGTCTTAAACGACCTCTATTGTAAGTGAGTTTCAATTAAACAACAGTATAGTGAATCATATCACTTTTCATCTGTTGTAATTGAACATATACATACATATATATATATATATATATTGTGCTACACTACAGCTCCAGAAATGCTATAGTGCAAAAACCTTGCCTTACCATCATGGGCACAGGACAGTAGTTTCTTCCCACGGGCTTTCAGAGTCGAGCACTGTGGGGTAGTGACAGAGGTCATGGCCCCGGCCTTCTCTCCTTGCTCAGACAGTGGTGTCACGGTTACTTTGTATTTACAGGCAAAGTGAAGGCCTGTGATGACAAAATGTGTGCCCTAAAGGAAAAGGTGAACATCATGTAACAAATCGTGGCTTCAAATGATGCCCAGTGATAGCAATACACTTTGAGTAGAAAATGAACCATAATAAAAATATCCTTGAGGACACAACCATAAAACAAGGATAAAGAGTGGGAAATAAATGGATGTAGTGTAGATTACTGAGTCACTGGGGCTGAATTTTACTCAGCTCCTCAGATGGGAAATCAGATACCGATCCCTTTATCCGCAGTGTATTTGTGTCATATAAAAAATGGCTGTGGTTTTCACACATTTTCATTACCTTCGCTACCAGCCCATGACTGATTACATCTGGAAACATAACACTCGTGGCTGCTATAGCATTAAATGCCATATATCTAGGCTTCAACAAGGGATTTATGGAAACATAGGAACCCCATTGAATAAACCGCGCTGTTATATGAGCAGATATTTATAGACAACGTGCGGGCCTCGATAATGACCTCATATCTTCAGTCTTAGGCACTGAAAGGTAACACAATAGCACTGAGTAACGTTAGTATATTTTGACCGCTACTGATATTCCATTACCGAGCATTCCTTTACCTCGTCCAAACATGTACGGCTGGTGCACTTTCCAGGTTATTTGTAATAGTAAAACCTTTCCTTCCTGCTAAAATTAAACACCTTCAAGTTGTCCAGGCGGATCACAATGAGGTTGTAGGTAGGTGGGGTGCATTGTAGCTAAATGTGGCTGGGCAAGGACCGCCTTATCCTGCTGCTGGAAAAGCAAACAGCCCGTGCCCAGTGCATTCCTAGGTTTATTAAACAATATACAGTTTCTCCTGCACTCTTGTTGGCTGGTAGGTCCAAATTCGAGCTGACTGCAGGTCATCCAGGGTGTCTCATATCCCCCAACTTAATATATGACCTTGCTGAGTTATCCATGAAAAGTATTTCCAGACTAATGCAATATAATGCGGTTACTTTCTCCATTTATATCTGAGCCAGAAGACCATGCGAAACAAGATTTTTCTTACTAGCAAACATTTCGAATCAATCCTATATATGTGCTGACAGCCAAGCAGAGTAAAACGGTTAACATACCTGTACAGTAGCCGTTCTCTCTCTCTTGGTCACGTTATTAGCACATACCTCTGGAAACCAACTTAAAAGGTATGAAGTGGAACCCCTCTGGTTTTCTACACGGAGAAACATAAGAACACATTGTATATTAGATCGGCACGCTGCTTAGACTTTCAAAGGCTGTGGCCAAAGAGCTGCATGGACATATTTTAAGGGACACGTCGTCACCTCCTGTCCTTTTCCTGTTCCGATTCCAAGCAGCATTACATCTTTCATCAAACTCATCTCCCACAGTGCATCAGGTTGTCAGAGGCCCAGAGAGCCATGTCCCCCCCATCTGCTTTTCATTTCACAGCCATATTGATATGATTAAATCTGTCTTCGTCTGTCTATTCAACTCTTTCCAAGAGATAGCGGTAAATCAGCACCCCCTCTTTATGATGCTCTGCAGTTTCAGCAGAACTCACCGCTCTACCAACTTTGAAGAGCATCACGTCGCCAAGTGAGTAATTTCTGTTCATGCTTACTATGCAAACTCAAAGTAATGCGCTGGAGGAGGTACAGAGAGGACACCCCGAGGAGTGTCTGTTTATGTAGGGTGGATAAAATTCACCATAAGGCTTGTGTCTTTGTAATGCTCTTCAATAAAACATTAGTCATTACACCATGTTTCTTTGGCTCCGACTGATTCAAGGACACGAACAGACCATCTGTGAAATTGAAACGGCTGTCCAGCACAGTTACGATCTGTATAATTGGGGTGAGGACAACGCAGGCAATTTAAAATTCAATTTGATATGGTGGTTGCCTGATGGAAACTCCTCATGAGCTCCTGATTTATGCATTCTCCACATCAAGTGAAACTGTATCAACCTGATGTACAGTGGAATGGCTTAACGTCCCTCCAGAACCACAGTGCAACATACAAGATGATACATCTGCTCAGTTCACACAGCAAGTGTACGACAAGAGACATTGCTTTGGCTCTACTTGCCTGGGAGTCGACTCTTCCAAAACACCTTGACCTGCAGCTGGTTGTCGTGGTAGTGGGGAGCTGCGGCCTCAAGTCGGAGGACTCTGGGAGATGAGCGGGAGATGGGCAGCTCGTTGGAAAAGTCCCGTGAGACTGGCGAGGAGCCTGCCATGAGAACACCAGATTCACGTTCACCAAGTGGAATTCATTTAATACATGACCCTTTTGGGGCCTTTCATGATTGCTTGCCTGATCGCAGATTCTCTGTAGGAGTGCACAATGGAACGTTTTTAAAAATGGAAGCAGATGTAAACCCTAACAATTATGAAAACACGCTTAAATAATTATTCAGTGCAGTAGGGTGAATATGACACATTCTTAAAGAGATGCTAATGCGCATTATATGCAGAAGTCATTCAGTTCCATATCTGTCAGCTGCATAAGCCTCACCTCATTAATTCTTGGTCATTTAATAGCTAGAGGACACTGATTTAAATTAATCTCCTTTATAATGCAAGCAATGTTTTAAAACTATCACGAGGGACGCCGGAAGGCTGATAGAAATGGAGGAAAAACAAAAATAAAGATATAAAAATGTGCACAAGGGAGCAATAATAGTTGAGGTGAAAGGAAAATGTAAATGCCTATTGCAGTTTTGAAAAATGGAATAAAATCTTGACATTATTTAACCTGCCAGGATGCACAAAGCCAAAGCACAGACCGGACTCACTAAGTTGTCATGCTTCTTTGCTGTGTGTCTGGAATTAGTTTTGGCAGAATCAGTGCATGATTTATAAAGCATGATTAAAAGCAGAAAACAACAATATGAGAAGAGAAACTCCTCTATGCTATGAAAAAGCCCAGGTTTTTTTGTTATTGAGGTATATAAGGGTTGTTAAGTAAAGCTTGGGTAAGGTGTTTGAGTGAGGGCATCTGCATTAAGACTCCCTTTAGTGACCAACAATTCAACTGAACACAGATAAGAACTGATCCCGAGTGCTGATATACGCCAGGAAACTGCTACTTGTACGAGAGGTTAACTCCTTTCATCTAAGGAAATATGACCTTGTTGTAGGTGCCAAAAAGTAAACCCCCATAAGGAGAAGCCGTTCGGACACGAGAGGCATCTTCCAATAAAGGCCTCCTGTGTTTTTATTGGCTCTGATGCTGTATCATCAATGATAGTGCTGATTAATAGCTATGGGGAGGCGAGAACAAAGAAAGCAAATGTTCAGATCTGACAGCTATCCTGCTTAATTTATTCTTTTGGCTTCAAGCATAAGGCATGGGCTAAGACCTGCAAAATAATTCATTAAACTACATCAGCTGTCCAAAGGCCTGTGCTAAATTATGTTCAAGCAAGCAGAAACAGAAACAAATGGCACTTGTTCAGGCCCAGCCCTTACCCGTAGAAGCAGCAGTTTTGAAGGAGAGCTGTGCACGGCTGCTCTTCAAGCGCTTCTGTCCCCAGAAAGAAACTGCCTGTATGTTTACTATGTAATGAGTGTCTGGCTGGAGTCCTCCCAGCTCCATCTCCATCAGAGTCTATGGAACATGGGCAAAAACACAGGTCTGGACATGAGAGTTAAGTAGGGATAATAATAATAATAATAATAATAATAATAATAATAATAATAATAATAATAACCTTGAAATCCCAAAGTACTTTATTAAGTAATATTTTTTTCATAAAATATTATATATTATTTTGATGACTAGTTATTATAATTCTTATAATTCTTCTTCTTATTATTATTAGTATTAGTAGTAGCTGTAGGAATAGCATATGATGTACTATTAATAGTGGTGGTGGTAGTAACAGCAATAGTTGCAGTAATACTACTAGTAATAGAAATAGTAAAAGCTGTAGTAGCAGCAATACTGATAGTAGCAGCAATAATGGTAGTAGTAGTAGCAGTAGTACTGCTAGTAAAAGTAATAATAGTAGTAGTAGTTGTAGTAGCAGCAGGTGTAATACTGCTAATGACAGTAAAAGTAGTATTATTAGTTGTAGTAGTAGTAATAGTATAGCCGTAATACTGCTAGTAACAGTAACAATAGTAGTAGCAGTAGTAGTAGTAGCAGTAATACTGCTAATGACTAAGACTAATACTATAAAAGTGGTTGTATTAGTAATAGTAGTAGCAGCAGTACTGCTAGTAACAGTTATAATGGTAGTAGTAGTTGTTGTTGTAGTAGTAGCAGCAGCAGTAATACCGCTAATGACAGTAAAAGTAGTAGTAGTAGTAATAGTAGTAGTTGCAGCGATGCTCACAGAAGCAATAGTAGTGGTGGTAATAAAAAGAATGACAGTAGCACTAATACTATTGCTACTACTGGTAGTACTAGTAATAGTTGTTGTAGTAACAGAGTGATGGTATTATTAGTTTTACCCTCACATTTATTAAACTTTAACTGTGTTCTCCATATCACAACAGTATATTTGACTATACTGAAAGCATACTGCTTTCATTCTGTCTTCTGAGTAAGTATATATTTTTAGTATTTTTATATATTTTTTTATTTTCTTACTATGATTGACAGGAGATCTAAACAGAAGTCTAAACAGACTTTCTGTCCCCAAAGCTGTGGACCAAACAGACTAGCCAGGAGGAGAGCCATTGATTCTCCAGTTGAGGCAACTGAGATCCAGGATTTGTGACATTAATGGTGAATAATGAGCTTTAATATGTCCATGCTTCTCCAGATAGCCAAAACATGTGTTTCACAAGTGTGCTGATAAACGAGCCCAGTGAAACTTGTGTGAAGCCCTCCCATGTCACCACGGAGCCATATGTTATGACTTTCAGAATCTGAACTCTATTTTAACTCATGATCCAATGGGAAATTGTTTCTGCTCAGACCAAAGCCGGCAAGATGAGCTCAATGCTAGTAGAAATAGCCCTTTTATGCTGGAACGAAGTTCGATTAGAGTGTATTGTCACAGTGATGAATAGGAAATGATTGGCATTTCAGACTCATTTCTACCTGGTACCACGATTTTTTCCTTCAGTCGTGGTATAAATCTTCATCAGGAGTCTGGTTCAAACCTGTTCGCTCTGTTTTCAATGCGTCCTTTTACATGCTGTACAAAAAAAATGTCGACTTGCCCTTCGCTGAATATTCCACGTAAATGTTTCGGGCTCCAAGACAAACATTTTTATAGTGCGGCTCATAACAAGTGGTCTAACATTCTGTAAATCCTGCCTGGTGCTTGGTAGAATTTTTCTCTTTCTGATGAGGTCAGAGAAAGCTATGTAGCACAGATAGAAGGAGAAGAAACACAGAATAAAGTGTAGAATCCTGGACTCCTGGATACACTAGTAGTTATAGACGGTAGATTATGGTGGAAGGCCCGTCTCTATCGTCTTTATCAAGGAGGTGGATTTAAAAAAAAACATAATGAGATTTTGAGGGTGTGCGAGTGGTCTTTCACTCAACCGTTGAAAGTCAGTGTGGATTTGGCAGCACTCATACAGGCTCTGGTCTTGTATCACATTCCACCATCAACCTGTCTTTTTCTGTTAACCTAACCATTCAGACAAACGAGCAAGCAAAGAGCTTGATACTTATGTTGGACTAATATCGTCATTGTGTTAAATGGTGCATACTTCTGAGCTCATTTCATGCTCGGATGACAGAGATATAAAGCCGTGGTCTATTTTGTTTTAACTCCACTGTGTTTTTTGGATGAAAATATTTCTCAGCTCCAGGCCTTTTTTTTTTTTTTCAACATCTTGAATAGGTTTCGCTTAAAAGAAATCATATTTTTTTGAAACCGGTGTCTCCGAAATAGCTCTTCTTTATAGGCTACTGTTCAGCGCAAAGGACGGCTTTCTCAGACCCAGAAGTTATTGCGTTGTAAAAACAAATTACCTAATCAAAACCATTTGAGAGTTGCGGCTTCAAGGAGAGCGCTTAGGTTACAGTAAAATACGATGATCACGAGAGCAGATGGTGTCTTTGTACTACAGGCTTTGCGGAGAAATAAATACACTCTCTAGCACTTTATTAGGATGCAGGTGGTGCACATGAGTTCAACACCTGCGAGTTGGCTAAAAACTACGAGTCGGAACATAACGAAACTATGAAGATAAATTCTCAAGATCCAATTTAGATTTAGGACTTCCTCAGCCTGAAGGTTTCACAGGATAACAGTCCCCTATCTTCGCAGGTGCCAGATGACTTGCTTAAGTGAAGGACACGAACAGATAATTCATAAACCTCAACAGCTGGGGAATGCTAAAAAACCTCACAGGACCTCATTGGGCTTTGGCACGGCTGCTCGCCCTCGTTTTTCTCCAAAACACATTTTCAACTCACAAAAGATATATTCAATGCAACAAAAAAAAAAGCAGTGAAGGTGAGACAGAAAAATATGTTCGAAGCCAGAGTTCGAGCGGCGCTTGGCTTCTGAGGGAGATGAGATATGAGCTGCACTGGGGAAGCCTTACCCCGTCTGCGACCCTGCTGCTTTCCTTTCCACTCGGGCCGCTCCAGGTCACTTTGTAATGGTGGAGCTGCAGGTCTCCCTCTCTGGGGGGGTCCCAGCGAAGCAGCACGCTCACCCTGCCGTCAGCGCTCACAGTCTGGTTCCCTGCACTTATGTTCTGCGGCCTCTCTGGGGGCAACGGGTCTGTAGCGGGGAGAAAAGAGGATGTGCTGTTTAGTTTGCTGAATCTGTTTGTTTGTGTTCTCGTGATTTGAGGGCGAAGAAAGTCCACGCAAGCCAGACAAAGGACGCAAATTAAGAACGCATGGAAACGGCAAGGACGATGAGGATCGAAGTCGATGAAAAAAGCTGTCTGACAGTACTCTGCTGCTGGGTTCACTTTTCCTTCCTTTTTTATATAGCCAGAGGAAGGAGCTCAGTAGGATGTAACACCCAATTAAATTGGGTTTATTCAAGGCACCAGCTAATAATTTAAAGAAAACGCACTTGAGTTATTAAGAGAACAAGATAAATTGTTTGGATGCCAGAATTACAACTAAGCGTCAGTGGAAACAGAACTGCATGTCATTGTCTTTTTGTCATTTTTGTCTCTGTTATTCTGCTTTCATGGTCTTTCATGGTTCTTGGCTGCATATGGAATGTTTTCGCAAGCCCGCGCCACGGCTCAGCAGGCCATATGTGTGAGTGCATGTGTGCCATTGTGTATGCGTGTGTATGTGTGTGTTTGTGTGTGCGTATTCACGGTGCATGACTCTTCAGTGGAACAGATACATGATGAATGGAGACTCAGTCTCTTGCCACTGGGTGGGGTGGATAAGCCTTCCACACAACAACGCAAGCAGGGGTGTAGAACTCATGTTGACTTATAGAGATCTGCTCCTCGTTTTACAACGCTTCCACCTCATCACAATATTTTGGAAAGTTGCTAGGCATACAATGTACACAAGCTATAATATTTGTTCCATTGTTATTCACTGTGGCACACAAAACATGAACCCAGCACTAAACATGAGGAAATGTTCAGACACATCAACAGCGCCTCGGCAAGCGGGGTTTCACCTGGAACGCATTTTTCCTTTGAAAGCAAGCAATCTGATTTCCCTTCCACCAGGCATGAGAGAGCAGTGTTATCTACTGTAAACGCTTAAACGGTTACTGCAGATGGCCTTTGGGGTGGGCTTGCAAAACTCTCAGCATCCGTACGAAAACAAAGGCTCCATTTCGTGCTGCGAGGCAACCCCCGATCAACACGAGTGGCCCTGCCGCCTGGCTTTAAGGTCGCAAGTGGGAAACTGTCACTTGGATTTTTTTTTCCTCACCGGGTCATATAGCCTCGGAGGAGGAGCCTTTCATCTCCAGATATCCTTGAGTAATGTCAGCTACGCACATGACCTACGACCTTCAGCATTCTTCATGCACCCCCGCAGCCCTGCCACTCAGATGTCCCATGGCAATTTGATGAAAGTTGCATGTTTTGTGACCCCAAGGAAAGGGGAAAGAGAGCCATATGGTGAAAAAAGAGAGCTCTACAAAGCGTGGCATGTATGTTAACACTGATTTGCAATATGGGCTATAGAGAATGGTTTCTTCGCATTTTACCGAATATAACCAAAGCTGTGCTTCCCACAGAAAATCTGCGAATCGTGACTTAACAACAGGCGTCATTTTCAGCAAACGCATCTGCACAGGCATCAACAAAAGGCTTTCAGCACTGTGCATTTTTTTCTATTCTCGACATCGTTCCAAGTACTGGTAATCTTTAAAAATAAAACAAGAATTGATTTGAGTCATTACTGGTGATGGCTTCAGTCTGTATGTAATTACAGCTTGGACTTGGCCTTTCAATAGACTCACTTATGGAACGTGCCAAATCAAGCACCCCTGTGGTCTGAGACGACATGAAGCACGTCTCTGAGAAACTTGACTGCACCATAAATTGTAATCAAACAAATAAGTCTAAACAAAACACAAAAAGCAAAAACAGACACAACGAGAAAATCTCATCTCGAGCACATTCTCGTTTTTGCCCCGTGTGTTTGTTTGCTGCATCCATGGAAAAGTCTATCCCAGAGCATCTCTCCATACACTAAACGTAATGTCGGCTCGCCAAACTCTCAGCATGAGAGATGGGGTGTATGTGTTTGGGTGTGTGTAAGTGTGTGTGTGTGTGTGTGTGTGTGTATGTGGGAGTGTGAGAGAGTTGAGTGCAGCAGGCTGTGATGATGTACAGGCTGTGGACTGCTCTGGTTTCAGGCAGGCCAGTTTTACAAAGACGGCTGACTCGGCAGTGTTGCTGAACTGCTGCGAAGGATTTGCACGTTTGTCTCTAACCCCTCATAACTCCTCTCACTCAGCGGTGTCCCAGCAATCTATGCTGAGGCTTTGCCCATGTTACTGAGCATCTGACTAAAACAAACACAATGTGCAGACTTGATTAACATGCTAGCAGATGCGCTAAATCTTCAGTGAAACTTAATTTGTCGAAAAAGTGTAGCGGTTTACCTCGTGTTGAGAAGAAGTGCTTGCTGGGTGTGGTGAAGCCACGTGTGCCCTGGCTGTTCACCGCGCTCACCCGAAACTGGTACCACCTGTGGGGCCGGACGTCCTTCAACAAGGCCCGCTCCTGCATGGTCTAGTGGAGAGAGACAGAGAGAGAGAGAGACAGAGAGAGAGAGAGAGAGAGAGAGAGAGGGAGAGACAGAGAGAGGGAAGGTCAAGGTAAATTTAATTAAGACAAATCAGACTCCATCAGTGCTGTAATGACCAGTTGATTGTTTGCAAGAAGATCTTTTTAGACCTGCTGAAAAGCACTATTTAACTGTTCCTATCCATTACCTCGTAGTTCCTATTGGGAGAAAATGGAGATGACAATGGACTATTTGTTTCAAAGGTCTCTTGATCGGATGGTTTGAAATTTAAAGCCCCAATTAGGGGTTGTTGAAATCATGTCCCTGGATGAGCTCAGAGCCTCTCAGAGAGTATCGGCTAAAGAATACAATCTGTAAGTAATTGGACAGTGACACAATCCTTTGTCGTTTTGGCTCTGTATTCCGGCACATTGGATTTGGATTTCATAAGAAATCAACAACTATTAGATTAAAGCATAAAATGTCAGCTTTAATTCAAAGGCATGTACATCCATTTCAAGAGATTTTTTTTTATGCAGTCTATTACAGAGGTGCAATTTGACATCAGGCTTTCACTTCCATTGTCATATCGTTATTTCACGCACAAAAAAAATAGCATGCTGTCTAGAGGAGTCTTATTCTAGACACGAGGAAGGGACGTTTTAATGCCAGGAAAGCTGGCTATCAGGAATTTGAAAACAAGCAGATTAAATCAGAGATGAAAATGTAAACCCACCCAACTAAAGGTCAAGAACACTATCCAATATGGACTATCAAAAAGAAAAAGAGAATAATCCAGCATGATCTAAGAAGGTTAAGAGAAAAGATGCCAAACAGAAAAAGCAAACAAACCAAGAAACAAGCCCACTGTAATTCTCACTGGCATCTGCTCTTGCTTTTGGGTGGCGAACAATCAACTGCATACCAAATTGTATTTCAAACACCTGCGGAATGTATAGCAAGGAAATATCCCTGTTCTACATAAAGATGGAAATGGATTATAGAGTGTGCACTCCTATAACCAACTATATCCCTGCATGTTCAAGCAATTATCCAATCCAATGCCAATCACGTATCAGCAGGCCAATGCATTCCATCATGCAGACACAGGTCAAGAGATAAGTTAGTGTTAATGTTCACTTCGAACATCAGAATGGGGGAAAAACATTTGATCTCAGTAACTTTGACCATGCTATGGTTATTGGTGGTAGATGGTTATTGGGTTTGCGTATTTTAGAAACTGCTGATCTGAGATTTGGACACACAACAGTCTCTAGAGTTTACACAGAATGCCACTAACAAAAAAATCCAGTAAAAGGTAGCTACAATAAGCAGAAATGCCTTTTTGATAAGAGATGCTAGGGGAGAATGGCCAGACTGGTTCAAGCTGACAGGTCGGCTATGGTGACTCGTTCAAATAACCATTCTTTACACCCACGTTGAGTCCAAAAGCATCTCAGAACACACAACGTGTCAAACCTTGAGGTTGAATGGGCTACAACAACAGAAGACCATGTCAGGTTCCAGTCCTGTCAGCCAGGAACAGAAATCTAAGCCTACAGTGGGCACAAGCTCACTGAAACTGGACAACTGAATTGAACAAGTGTCCAGAGAAAAACTGGACACCTTGACTAATTGGCAACAAACCCTGGGTGCTGGTTTTTGACAGATCTGCATACCTGCTTGCTTCAATACATGTAGCCAATACATGTTTTATTTATTTGAAACATAATGCATTTCTGATATTTTGCATTTCTACTTTTCTGATTCAAATAAAAGTTGACAACTAAGAAATACGATCTGTATAAAGGATGGTTTCAAGAAGGGAAATGCTTTCAGCGTTGTAGTTTGGCCAACAGTTGCCTTTTGTCATTTTGGAGGTTTTACAGGGCTAAATGTTCTACATTATAGATCACAAAGCTCATACTAATGGACCACTAAGGTATGTAATCCGTCCAAGTATTTCCATTATCATAGCTGTAAAGTCTGAACTGTCTATACAAATTAACTTCGAGTGTATGAATGCTGTCTCAGAGGATCCAAAACACCAGGACACTGTCACTCACGCAGAGAAACTAAACGTCATTCTGATCCAGGCACAGATGACGAGAGTGTGAAGCGCGTTCGTGGAAAACTTGGCCCGGAGTCTTTTTGCTGTTCACTTACCATCAGGACAGTGTGCCAGGGTGAGGCGTCGTCCTCGCTGGGATGAATGCCATGGTTCCATCTCCTCTGCACGATATACAGCACTGGCTCGATAGACACGTTGAACTTAGACATCCATGTCACCTCCAGCTGTCCGTGCTGGTCCTCTATAAAGGCCATGTCTTTCCTTGGCTTCAAGGGGACGCCTATGACACAAGGATGACACATGCTGGGAAGCACCTACGTAATGTCCTACTTGTTCTGCATGTTAAAAACGGTTGGCAAGAGAATGTGACAGCAAATCAAATCCATGCCGTGATGGTATGGTAGAACGCAACATAAAAATGGATCAGTGATGTTCCGAGTATTAGAGCATGCAGAGCATACGGATCTAACGTTCTCCAACAAACACCAAGAAACCAAAACGCTGGTTTGGTGTGCTGTAGGTTGTTATTAATGGGACGTCTTAGGAACATGCGTCCAATTTTGACAGTCATTAAACTTTCCATCAGCAGAATCTTCTTGTTTGTTGGAGTTTGCTAGGTTACATTTTACACCGTTAACCCAAATGATCTTCACCGATGAACAGATGCATGGAGATTTGGCTGTACTTAACTTAACCATTAATTCATACTGTACTTTCAGACAACTTATCATACCTTTATAAAGGTTGGTGGGTGCTTGGCAGGTGTGGCCGCAACCGTTGGAACAGCACTTTTTAGAGCCAGAGCACTCACTATCGCCATTGCAGCTCTCCACGCAGGCGGCTGCGAAGCCGGACGCCCGTTGAGGAGAAGGACAATCGCCCTGCTTCTGCGTCTGCAGGGACTGCAAGAACTCGGCACTGGTCACACACTCGTGGTGCTTCTTTTAATGAACATGTGGGATAAAGAGACAGAGAGAGAGAGGGAGACGGAGACAGAGCAGGAGATACAGTGGTTAGCAGCAGACACCCACCCACGTTCCCTGGCCATAGTGGTTCTGTATGAGACAGAGCCATGGCGTGTGCTCGCAACGTCACATGCCTGCCAGCGCTGGCACCGCACTACTTTAAGCAGACTTGATGCACACAGAGCTCCGCTTCTGAGCACAAATTTGGCTGTGGGGTTCCTGACCGAGGCACTTTGGAAACTGTTCATTTGCAAAGCATCTCCAAGAATTACTTAACTCCATGCTTCTCTGGGTTGATGCAAGGCACATGTTTCTTCCATTGGGTGAATCACACAGTTGGGGAAACAACAAAGCATGCAGCTTGTTTCTAATACAGAGAGACTGAAAATTACACCATAGTACTCATTATCCAATGGGTTTAATATAGTGCTGTCGTACTGCACTTTTACACCGAGCATCTTTAGAGGAATACTGGAAATTCAGGCCCCAGTTTGTGTAGTTATTCTACTTTCTGAGTGTGCAATCCCACCAATTTGTCTTTGATTTCTTGTCTTAGCACCTCGACACTCTACAGAAGAGCATTAAAGAAGTGCAATCAAATCTGAACCTAGGGGCCAGGTGGATACCAGGAATGTGATTCAATTTTCCGTTTCACACACACCTACACAGACACGTGCACATATAGGCTTGTCATGTTTTGAACATCACAGTGTAACTTCATATGTTGGCTCACAGTCATCCTCACACAGCTCCCTGATACGGGTGAAATTGAATCACAGGAAGACGTCCTACCAAACCTGCACATCCATCATGTCCAGAGCTCTTGGCTCCGTCTGCTAATGCATCATCTCCCAGCAGGTTAACGACTGTTATTTTCTTTATGTACGTATCTCATATCCCATTGTGGTTTACTGTTCATCCTTTGCTGGTTTTAGCTGCACTGATTCACTCAAACACATTGGCAATCTGAAACAGACTTTCTGCGGTAAGGCTTACCTCGCAAAACTTGTGAGTAAGAACCCTTCTGGTTTCCCATAACTCCTTGCATGGCTGAAGGCACTGCAGACAAACAAAGAAAACAGACCTGAGATTGGAATGTAACCAGCCATTGAGTAAGGGAGGAAAATAGTAAACAGGGCAGCCAAATATGCCAAACAACCTTAACCTTAAATTATAAAACCAATCTACCTCATAAATACCCACTGCAATTTAGCCTTTTTTAAAGTTCTACTAAACACACCCTAGAAACCATAACAGTTTTCCAGCTATAGTGTGGAAATTTGATGTGGTCATTAGTAAATGGCAATTGTTCTTTTCAGAAATCAGAACGCTTCCTGAAGTATAGGTCATGCCTCTCTGTTGGTTATACATTGGTCATTCACAGTCCAAACTAGGTAAACTGGGAAAATATTAGCAATACACTTACCACTTTATTAGAAACACCTGTACACCTGCTCATTCATAAAATTATCCAGTCAGCTAATAAAGTAACAGATACAGGTCAAGAGCTTCAGTCTAACCCTAGAGTTTACACAGAATGACTGGTTCTAGCTAACAGTAACCACTCTGTACAACCTGTGGTGAGCAGAAAAGCAGCTCAGAATACAGGACATGCCAAACTTTGAGGTGGATGGGCTACAATAGAAGAAACCATACTGGGTTTCCCTTCTGTCAGCCAAGAAGAGGAATCTAAGGCTACATTGGACACAGGCTCACAGAAACTGGACAGTTGAAGATTTGTTTTGAAGACAAAGGCCAGGTGGTGGTTTTCCAACGTTCAGCAGTCAAGATTTAGTGAGCATGTGCAGTGTAGGGTTAAAGTGGCCAGTGAGTATATGTTTGTAAGTAAATCTAAAATCAGTGCACACGTTTAGATTCTTTAAAAAAACGCAGCACTTAAGGAACCCTTGCGAAACATCAAATCTGAAGAGTGTTATCATGATAACAGTGTGGTGGTCATTCAGTGCAAAAGGCATTCTGGTAATATTCTGGCAGTAGGGGCACCAGAATTTTACTGTAAAACTTTACTGTTATTTTACACTGTAAAAAAAAAGTGCAAAAAAAACCTTTTTTACAGTAATTATCTTTACTATAGTTAACATCTAAAATGAAAAAAGATAAAAAAACAAACAAACAAACAAACAAAAATTGAAAAAGTGAAGCATTGGAAGCAGTTGGGGGGTCGGGCACTTTGCTCAATGGCACTTCAGTCATGTCATACTGTTTCTGGGGATCAAACCCATGATCTTCTGTCCATAAGCCTGTTTCCTTCACCGCAAGCCCACAGCTTAGCAATTACTGTTGTTATAAAAAGTACCATAAATCTAAGACCATTTTACCTATAACCCAAACAAAAAAAAACATTTAATTTTACATTACAAAACCCCAAGTTTAAATTATCTGTCGGAAGAACCTGTCAAATGTATTTTTTATTTAAATACATTAATAAACTGTCAAAATAAAAGCATTTTCCGTTTTTAAATGTAGGTCAACTGCACTCTTACATCGTGTAAATTACAGAAAAGGCTGCTACTTTTCTCAATAAAGAATACTGTGTTTTTATGATTAGTTTTGTTAAAAGTGTCATCTAAAAGCTGTTAAAAACATATTTATTAATCCAGATTTTTTGTTAAATCCCATGAAACAGTTTAATGAACAGTTTATTCTTGTCATTTTATTACAATTTACTGTCAATGTACAGGAAAAACTGTAAAAAGTATTTAATTTTTACAGTGTGGGTATATGGACCACAGGTTTATTTCTTAATCTGTTATAGAAGTGTCAATAGATTTCCTATTTCCTAGAGAGAATCTACGTAACTGGCTTTAATGCAGGGTTCTGCGACTGGAATGCCAGAGTCCTACTAAACCTAGTAATTTAATGGAGCTGAATCAGGTGTCTTTGAACGCTGCTATAATGTGTTTTCATTTAGTCAAACATAGCAGCCATGCTGCCACGTTCCTGTAGGAAAGACTGGTACTTTTAAGAAAATAAATTATTTCGACAAAGTAGCTTCAAACATTGGATTTTTCCTTGAACTGGATTCATAAATTCGTTGGCAGCAAAGCCAGGGATGTAAAAGCCTGCAAGACCTGTTGTAGATACAGATCTTGAGTCAAGCATTCTTTCTTGCTATGAAGTAAAATAAATATTTAATAAAAGAGTGAATAATCTGTTGAACCTTGCACATCGCTAATGCTTAAATAATAGCTTATAGTGTCCCACTGACAGGAAAGGGTGTGTACAGTAGTGTGTTTAGTCTCAGTCCTGCCGTTCTTTCCTCTTTTGCGCTCCGCTTACTTCAGTCCCCTTTAATCTATCAAACATGTGCGCTCCCGGCAAGCCTCTGTCTCTGCCTCACCGGGCCAACCCTAGTCATTCATGTCGTCTCCAGTACGAGCTGGACAATATTAAGACATCTGTTGTGTGTTATCTGATGGATTATTTCAACATCTGCCACCATCTATTCTCCGCTGCAGAAAAGACGGCTTTCACTCGGGCCAAAACCCGCAGAGTGCTCTCTGCCTTACGAAACAGAAAAGGGGGGGTGAGGGGGTGGGTTGTGGGAAAACAAAGGTGTCACTTTACTGCAAAAATAATCATGGCAAATGTGTAAATTTGATTTATCAACCAGTCATGCTGAGTCCTATCAACATGGTCTTGCCACGAGGGTTGCAAAAGTGAACATTTAGGAATTTCGACAGAGAACGTTTTTCTTGGTGTTGAGAAATTTAATGGTGAACTATTCAATATCAGGAAAACTGATTCTTGTTGATAACACTGGAAACATTTAAAAGGTCTTTCTCAGTATATAACTCAGTTTAATGGGAAGAAAATGAACGTGTGTGTGTGTGTGTGTATGAGATTGCACTCTTTTGCTGTGCTTTTGAGGCCCAAACGTTCCCCCAGACCAAATGGAGGTGGTGATGGGGGTAATAACCATACAGATAATAAACATCAAACATGCTGTAGGACATTTTTTTTACAGACCCAACACCAAGGTTAAGGTTAGGCATATGGTCAGGCAAATGGTCTGGGTATGCATATCCATACAAAAAAAAAAAACCTTTAAAAAGAAAAGGTATGCAATATAACAAAGACCCATATACGTAGTATGCATGAGCATCTGGTTGCAAAGCCAAGGCCAGACTGACCAGTGCGTGCAGTGCCTCCATCTAACAACCACTGACAGCCTTCATGGGTCACCTTCACACCCAGCACTTCAAAACCAAAACCCACCACCCCCTCTTAGCTAAACATACTCCACACTCCCGAACACACAACGCCTGCAAGCCATCAATGTGACAACACTCTCTGCTGAGGGTGTGGAAAGAGAGCTAGTGGTAAACTTAGTGCCAATAAAGACCTGCGCATGGGAGCTGGACTCCATTACGGGAAAGTCGTTCACCTTCCTGCTGCCTCCGCAACACTACTCCCATATCCATCACAACCAAACAGGTATGTGGTGCTTAGTCGGAGCCTGACACAGGTTATCAGCGACTAATTTCTCTAATGCGCAGGGCACCGACTTAACAGACAGCGTCCCATTACGTGGTGATGGACGGATGACAGGCTACATCTGGAAGTTGAAATGCAGAGTAGAAGGAGCTGAGCTTAACCACAGTCTAACATGCTTTAGTCTAAACAGACTTTAGCGCTAAATCCATTTGAGACTATATTTGTAATAATGCTACGGTACACTGCATGTTTAAACTTAACATAATCGTACTCTGAAACGAACATGACCGTTGACCGAGGTACGATAGTGGCATTCTGTTTCCAGGACAAGGCCCAAAGGATTATTGCTAAACATCAAGTTTAACCTAAGTGTTTATATGATGGTATCCCACAGGGACGGAAACGACTTCCTCTGCTGGTCTTCATCACGCTCGCTTAGACATATTCTGTTTCTGAGCAAAGCTGACTCCTTGGCCTTGTCATGCTGTATTGACTACCCACTGACAGACCGGCCTAGTGGGAACTTTGTGCCACTTAATCTTTGTTGACAGAGACAAAATGCAGGTATTTTCAGCAAAGTAGAGGATGTTGCTGATAAAACTACGAGAAGTACCATATGTGACCTTACGTGTCTTTTGTAAAGCCGAAGAGTCGAATGATAAAAATATTTAAAATGCAGTAATTATAAAGATAAAAATTATGATCGCTTACTGCCTTTTAAATGCATTTCCCAAAATATTTTCTTGGTAATCAAGCTATTTTCCATTTACAAGTCTAGACATTTTATTGACTACATCAAAACTTCACCAACACATTTAAATTCTTGTTTAATAAGACTTTCCAATAAAGACACAATTAAGAGAACAACTGAAATCAGGCTTCTTGTTCCAGCTATAGAAAAAAAAGAAAGCCTCGTAAAGTGAAACCGTTCCATAATTCATGGAAATAATAATAAAAAGTTCTAATACAGATGGGTGACAAATGAAATGAAACCAACAAAAACTGTTTTTGTAATGTTTTGAGCTGCCAGGATAACTTCAGTGTGCCTTGGCATCCGTTCTGCATGTCTGTGGAACCCTACTGGAGGAATGAACACTACTCTTCCAAAAGATATTCCCTCAGTCGGTGATGGTGGTGCAGAGTGCTGTATAACACATGGCACTAATATCTCACACAGGTGTTCCAGTAGAGAGCTGCAGACTGTACAGGCTACGATACCATGATACCATTTAGTGAGTCCTCATGCCCTGTAGATGGAGGCAAGGACTATCTGGAAGCGACCAATCCCATCAGGATAGAAATATTTCAGCTTGGCAGATTACACAGAATCATTGATTATCACGATTATCACCGTCCATACATAAGTTGAATTTGGTCACACTTCACACTACCAAATTTGTGTGAAGTGCGAGCCGAGCTGGGATATACTGGTAGAACTAAAAATAGCGCAGCCCGTCGATTAATCAAACAGTTGCACAGAATTGTCCTGATTAATGTCTCTGGCTGGAATAACTCCTCTACTGGCACAAAAAATCTTCAGCAGTAAGCTAGACTAGTGTCTGCCAAAGTTTCTCACTCTTCTCAAAAATCCCTTTTTTCTGGCAGATTTAAGAGGCCAGCAATTTAAATCATTTAGACTGTAATGTTTTTATTCAGCTTTTCCTATTTACCCAGAGTATTGCATTGTATTCGCTGTGTACGTTAATCTTACATTTCATCCCTGTGATCCAAGTAAAATCTGCCATCTTCTAGCTGAAGCAAATCCCGAACAGAGGGACTCCCACTTTCACAGAGCTCTGTAATGGAAAAGTGATACGTGTATCCAGACAGGATACAGATAGTCATGGGTTCTGAATTTTATAGTCGAGTCACATTGGGCCATGCTGTTCGCTGAAGAGGACGAGAAGTCCCAAACATGCCAGTAAAATGCCATGCACAGAATAACAGAATCGCTGTTTTTCCATTTTGCTCTTGCCAGGCAAAAACTCAGGATCCTGACTTGGGATTCCTCAGGAATTTCAAAGCTTGTGTGCCTAGCCACAAAGTCTTTGTCCAAAAATTCTCGTCCTTCTTGACTGTTCTCAGTATAGTAGATGTACACTATGTCAATCTTCCAGTGGCCTCATCACCAGTGCATTCTTCTGTCTTCTGTAATGCTCTAGGGCTTGCTTGAGATGCTCATCTAATGTGCCAGTCTATAAATTAGTGGAAGTGATGCCATGCACTGTATTAACTACAGCACTTTAAGGTGAACCAGGTGTCCAAGCCATATGTGAAACCAAAGACGTTTGGGAAAGAGGCCGGCACTATAGATCATGCAAGTATTCACGATGACATTGCGTCCACTTCGGTGATACAGATACACTGGTGAGGCAGACTAGAGACAAACGGAGTCTTGATTTGTCAGGGCCAGAAATGTGTTACTGTTTAAAATCGACCTTGCTGGACAGTAGACACTGTCAGTGATGGATGGTAAGCTTCACGGACTTCAATCACATATTTTAGACATCTATATGGTGCAAGTTGCCAAAGTCAGAGACATCGCCTTTTAAGCTGTTTGATTGGTTGTTTTCATTACCTGGTGCAAGAATGTGATCCTATCACGTAGTGGAAAAACGTGTGAGGGAAGGGTAGGCTGGAACACATTAAGGACAATATGGAAAACCTTTCAAAAAGATAAAAGCCAACTGTCCTTCAGTAAAAAAAAAAGACATTCACCAGATGAACAAACCAGTCAAGAATGGCCAAACCTTCCATCTGACTTCACCTCTAACACACTGGCTTTAATGCACATGGCCAAGCAAAAAAAAAAAAAACAGACAAACTGAGCTTAAAGTGTAGAACCATCAGAACCATCCACATTTAAAACAGCAATAGCACTTGAATAAAGCTTACATATTTGGTACTTGGTACAAATAATTCATACTTGGTACAAATAATTCATGGCTATTTAATTAGCGTGATTGCAGTAGGCCGTCAGGAGTATTCGGGGTAGTTTTGTCTGGATTTCAACTGCGGCAATTTTCAAAATATCGACACCGTTGCAGCTCTAAAATGTCTGACACGGTCGGGATCGGTGCGCTTATATAAGGCTAAAGGATCCGTGCAGTCGTTTACCCTCCACACTCAATTTTATCGCTCTTTTTTCCCATCCACTTTGATTTTCACATTGATTTTCATTTCAGTTTCTAATTTTTTGTCATCAGTACATCTGCTTGAATAACACATTGCATACACATTATGACCAGTCTGATCGAATGTATTTACACTCCCAGCTACTATATGCTTACACACACACAATCCTGTGTTTGATTAAAAGTATTGGCACCCCCAAACTACAGACTTACACAGGCACACACACTAATGCGAATGGTGCTGATGCTAAAGTCACTGCTTCGCTGCAATCACACTCGCATTTTCTTCAGCAAATGCACCTCTCTAGTTATTCTTCAAATGCTATGTAAAAGTCTATGTAAAGGTCACTCCTGGCACTATATTACTGAAAAAATACTGCTAATAATAAATAATTGTTGGGTTTGATGAGCGTTACTACTTTTCCACCAGGTGCTAGTTCTGGGTTTAGTGTTTTCAACTTGCGAACCTTCTCAGAGTTGGTTTGCTTTTCCACGGGCTAGAGAGCCACCGCAGAGCCACATCGTTACATCACTGTAAACACTGTCTCCACTTTGCTGGCAATGCTAGCACCAAGCCCAAGCATAAACACAACAGCAATGATGGCGGACTACTTTGTTACTTTACACAGACCACTGCAGCTTTGATTTCACACCCATTCTTCTTCTGGGTATTAAAGGTAGGCAGATGACTACACGAGCTGTGTGTTTTTTTTAAAAATGGCAAAAAAGTTTAGTTGGTCTTATTATCATGATAATCCCACCAGTTCCTGACAAAATAGCAGTTCTTGGTTCTAGACCAGCAAAAAGATGGTGCCACACTGGAACCAGTCTTCCTGGCTGGTTCTTTGGCTGTTGCAACACAAACTGGATTGAGATTAGGCCCTGGAACTGCCTCAGTGGAAAAGAGATATCTTTGGTATGGTGGGTTCCAGTCATACATATTTAAGGTCATTATTATACCTCCAAATGGCATCAGTGAACTGTTTTTTAATGTGCCCAACACTGTTGGATTGACTGTGATTATAAACACTCTTGACATTTGTTACAGAAGTTGTGACATGCTTGTTCACAAATTGACTACTACTTTTCGGGTGACTGATTTCTAAATCAGTAGCAAATGTAGTACTGGATCGGTCTCCTGAACTACTGTGGGCAAAAATGACAGCTTGTCCTGCCCGTGAACCCCAACTGCAATGCTAAGCCTGGTTTATTTATTTGCCCTTTGCTTTTTGTTTACACTGTGGAGAGGAAACATCCTCATTCCTAATGCTCTAATCCCGTCTTTTGATCAGCTAGAGCAGACTCAACGAGCAGCTGGAGAACCACAGGCTCTGTTAGTAATCTGTCCTGCACCAACAACAAGGGGGGATGTTGTATGGATTTTGCCAGCTAAATCCATTTATGGTTGCTTAAATCCCTAAATCAAAGTCAAAGCCTAAATGTTAATTTAAACGAGCCCTACGAACAGAAACCTATATGTTTCCAAATGCAACGTAAATCCAAGTTTGAGGGCGTTTTTTTTTACATCACACACCCTTCGTTTCCTAAAAACAAAACCTTTTCCATCTGTCACTATAAAGCAGTGGATGGTATATGATCTGACCCTCCTGTCTTTTTCCCCTTTGTGTGTCCAAAACTTAAAGAGAAAATTCAACAACTGTTCAGCTTTTTCAATATGTCTACTATTTCTGAGGCTGTGCCATGGATGTAGGGGGTGTTTTCTGAAGCTTTGTGACTGAATTGGTAAAATGTCATGCATTTAGCCAAGACATGAGCCCATGTTTTGGCCAAGTTGACTCCCATTATTGGATAAAGTAAATTAATGCATTGTGGAGACATATTTCAATAATTCACTTCAAAACATTCTAGAACAAAAACCTAAAATTTTCCTTTAAACAGTGTATAGAGAACTGGCCTCAGAACAAGAGTAAGGGGGGATTTGTAGCAACACCTAAAACACTGAGACAGGGAGACAGTTGTGGGATTGCAGGCCACTTGTTATGGGGACCATTAAAAAAAAGATTCCACTGGAGCCTGGAGCTTTAATCAGAATTTTAACCAGAGAGCTGGTGTTTTCTACATTGAAAGCCCTAAAAATACAAGGAATATGAATTTAGTTTGAAACTTTAGACTAGGATTTATACCTCTTCTAAAAATGGACATAAGGCACTCCACATGACAATGTAAGCAGTTGAAAACCGCTGTAACACTGGCTCATTTTCTGATGGTGATTTAGTTTAGCAAAATAATGTCACGCAGTTCCGATCAGGCCAAGAAATATTAAAGTGGTGTCAGACAATACAAAAAAAACTGTCTTATTATAGCTCCTTGCACAGATGATAACATATTATAAAAATTCCTCTCAAGTGTTTTTAGATTTTATGAATAGACAGACTACGGTTCAGTTGCAGGGCACGAATGCTTGTTCATTCGGACTCCATGAAAAAAAATAGCTCTAATATCCTACAGACTAACATTTTCATTTTTGTGTCGAAATGACAAAATACACATCCGAGAACAATTCTGCCTAACGTACATCCTAAGCAGAGTGCAACGCATTGTGTAAAGTGTAAATGACCTTGAAAATCACCTTGGAATGAAGGCATGCGCCAAAAATGAACCAATAATAAACGGTTCAGTGAAAACACTTGAACTCCGTTTAGCACTCGTTTAAATGTGCTGGAACATATTTTTTTTATCTCTCTGACAACCAGAACTTTGAGACATTAACAACATGGGGGGAAAATACACACGAGACACAGGTTTGAATTTTAACTTTGTTATTAACACCAGTAGGGCATAGGAAATAAAACATACAGTCAGAGTACATCAGTAGTAATAAAACACATCGCTCAGCCACGATGGAAGAAATGAATGCAGGACTATTTGGTTTTCCTTTGGAACTAAATCATCCCGGACCTCGTTTTTTAAGCAAGCAATCCACTGATCACCTCTTGGCCTCTTTTTCGTTTTGGTTTAAACATTTTCATTTTACCTGAAAAGCATGGAAAGTTGAAGGTTCTGGTTTGACATTTAAACGCTCTTGGGCTCCAAACCTGCCATGACAAAAACCATATGTAGCACATCTTTCATTCGCAGGGGGGAACGTTGTAAAATTCCACAAATGTCCAGTAAACGTGCGGTGCTGTGTAAATACCTTCATGGCTAAAAAGTCTGCTCACAGCTGAATGTGGCACAGGCTGGTCATTAAGGTGTCATGCAGGGCACCAAGTGAAGTGGAAAACACCCGTTGCTTAATGCAGTTTAAAATCAGCAGCTAGCAGATGAAAACAATTCATGTTGATCTACTGTGGGAACAGCCTGGGTGTTCTAAAGATCTGTAACATATTCACGGTTACATAGTGTGTGTGTGTGTGTGTGTGTGATAGATAGAGAGAGTGAGAGAGAGAGAGAGAGAGAGAGAGAGCGAGAGAGAGAGAGACAGAGAGAGCAAGAGAGTTTGATCTAACAGATCAGGTATCCGAAAGGCCACACACAACAGAGTGCTAAAGGTTGAGCCACTAAGATAAAAGTAGTTCAATCCAGGAACAATAAGACTTGGAAAGTTTTTAGCATTCTAGACTAGAAAGCTTTTAGCTTCTAGCCTGAATTATTACTATTTTAAACATTTTTGAAATGTTCTTAGTGACATGATAAACAGAGCTCGAGACTTGTGAGAAGCAACTAATCAGGGCAATCTGGAAGACGAATGCGAAAATCTGACTGGGAACTACCTGAACATTCTGAAATATGAGTAAGATTACATAACCATGAAAAATGTGTGTAGAACAGGAGGAACACCGCAGTCTCAAAACCTTTTATTTTGCAGGAAGCTGGAATGTCAATAAATTATATTCATAAGATCATTTGTCTGAGGAGGTTTTCCAAATTTTCCAATATCAATTAAGACTCCTCAAAGGAGCTTTCAAAGGGTTGCTCTCAAAAAACACTATAAAAATGGAAAATTGCTAGGTCAACATTGGCCCGGAGATGCCCTCCCACGGGGCTTAAAGAGAGGCTGCGCTCAGCTGGAGAGATTCCCCCGGAGAGGTGGCCACACAGGGAGCGACCCTCCACCAACTGCCCCCGATGCTTCAGCTCAGTGACCGGGCCAGGGGGTCGGGTCAGCTACCAAGCCTGCAGCTCACCTGCCAAACAGGGGGATGGGAAGGAGGGAGGGATCCAGATTCGGGTTAACGGAGTGAAGCGGGGTATGCGCAAGGCCTCCATCTTCCTCTAAGCTGTCCAGTAAAACAGCAGGCTCTCAGAAACCAAGGTTAATCGAGGACTAGAACTGTACAGAGGTGCATATGAAGCAAAGCTGCACTGAAAGGAATACTGGACATCACCTTTTTTTCCTTAGCTCTAATCACATAGGTGGGCCTCTGGCCTCTGGCATTGATATCAAGCTCTTTACAAAAGCTGTTTTGTATTCAATCCTGAGTAAATAGATTTTTCTGAGTATCAGATTAGTTTAGGTGAACTTTACATTAATGTGGAATGTAGTTAAAATAAGGAAAGTATGGAACCATGGCTAGCCTTAAAAAAGTGTCCCTGAGTGAACAAACAAGGGTTAATGTCAAGGGCCCTTTATGAGTGGCTGCACAGCCCAGGAGGATGTGAAATGGCTCTCATTATTTTCACAAGAAGCACAACATTTACTTTACCTATTATTGGAAGGACTGTGGGAGAATCACCTCCATCTGAAAGCAATTAGAACAGCTCAAGTGCTTGGTGTGAGAAATTCAGCCTTCACGGGGGGAAAAGCTCTACCTTTTTCAGGCACGTTTAACCTTGCTCCCTCAGGGCAAGCACTGGAGAAGCCAGCCAAAGACGTCTGGCTTAGGCAATTACTATTAATGACCTAACCATGTTTACTGGCTTATTACAGAGCAATTAGTGCTGCATATCATTTCATTCTGCAAAACTGCATGTTAGATCATTCAACCGTTGCCCATATTAAATATTACATTATATATTATATTAATTACATCAGTCATTGAAAAATGAACCATACCAAGCATGTCAAGGGATTTTTGCAGGGAAATTGCAGTGAACAAATGTATCATTTAATAAAAAATGAGGTCCAGTGACCAAGTAAAACATTCCTAAATTTAACAAGGAAAAGAGCAGTTTCCTCCTTCAG
Source organism: Doras micropoeus (assembly GCA_028566355.1). NCBI lineage: Eukaryota > Metazoa > Chordata > Actinopteri > Siluriformes > Doradidae > Doras > Doras micropoeus. The sequence continues at coordinate 17,317,174 of JAOUQY010000004.1, read as the reverse complement.
ACAGCTGCTCAGTCAGTCTCACTACCTTGAGTCCAATTCAACTATGTGTTTTAACACCTTTTGTGGTGCAGTGAAAAAGAAGTGCTCCCTGAATATCCTACAACCCCCTCATTTTATTGCTTTTGCTTTCAGAGTCATGAAATTATACACAGTTTTATAGGGAAATTAGCTTTTAAAATTTATTGAGCATCTTGGTGAATCTGCCACAGCTCTTCTGGAGACTTTGACTGTCACACTTGCTTCTTTTTTTGCATGTAAAACCCAGCAGCCTTC
>JAOUQY010000004.1:16939539-16958378 GCA_028566355.1 Doras micropoeus | reverse complement strand
ACACACACACACACACACACATATATATAGCTATATATTTTAATACAATAAACATTAAAATGTGTACTGCAAAAGGAACCTGTATCCCTGCATGTGGCTAGGTTTTCTTTCCTTTCCAGATCCGATAACCACCTAAAAAACGTACAGTTCTGCTCAGTGAATTAATAAGTACTGTATGCAGTTAGCACTCTATTGTTAAGAGACTAACTAGAGATTTTGTGACTCATTACAAACCATAAATGCTTAAAAGCCACTTCAATGATTCTCTTTCAAGTATAAATTAGGCTTAGTTGCCAGGAGAAGTGGATTAAACACTGTGCTTTATTGTGAAAACTTTATAAACACAATGTTCTCAAACTTGAGTGATGCTGAACATTGAGCTCTGTGCTCTGCGTTTAATGAGATTACAGAATGACCCTTTTTGGTGGTGATGCTTCAGGGTGGGAGGGTCTCTGGCTGTAAGATGGGCTGGAAAGACTGAAGGAATCTGTAGAGGCAAAGACAGACTGCACCTGGCTGGCCTGAGACAAGATGTTGTTTTTCTTTTTTAATTCAGCCTGAACTGATGTCAAAACCATGTCTACCTGTCCTGCATACCAGCACACAGGGAAGAATGAAAGAACTGAGGGAGAGACAGACGGACAGACAGACAGACAGACACACACTACTGCTTTGAATGTCCATCCATGCCTGATTTTATAGCTGCCGAGGTCTTTCAATTTACTTACACCTGCATATACGCATATATGCTTTACATTATCCATTATGCCATAGTCAAGCACAAAAGTTTATGTATTTTTGCATAAAAAAGAAGGTATTCATTTATATCAACAAGACATTTAGTGTTATATTTCTAGTAATTTATGTTCCTATAATATGGGATCTTCGTAAACCAGACCTCTGTAACCCTCCACGTTTAACAGCGCTGTCTCTTCCTGACTGTGGGAAAGGCCACTCAACAAGACGAGATCTTCATCTGTAACGGATCTGCTCCGTTATGGACCTTCAAACCACCCTACTGAGGTTCATACAACGAGCTCTGTTTGACCCTCCTACCACTAAATTCCATTTCTTCCACCTCCATCAAGATTCAGAGAGACGACACAGGAAAGCCAGCCACAATGGTGGCTCCAGAAATAAACCAAGGGTTTTAATTCTTTTCCTGACTACACAGGGGTTAGTGTTAGCAGGCACCCCAATATTGTTCCTTCCCATTCTTCCACAGGAAAAACAAACAAAAAGCCATATCTGGTGATCTACACTTTGACTACGATTTGACTCTGTTTGCATCCTGTGGAGGAGCAGCACTGGTTCACTGCACAGCACGCCATTTATATTTAGTATGTACATACACATAATGGTAATGACATGACTAACAAAGCCAATTAATGAGCAGATCAGGCACAGAAGTAAACAGGAAAAGCTTGATCAATTTCCTCAACTCAACTATTTAGTCACATCGCCATTATATGCTGTGTAATTTATTTGACAGTCAGCACCTGGCTCTCAACCTTTCAGCAGTTCTAACCAGAACAAGATTGTTTTAAAACCCTGTTTCTGCAAAAACCTGCGTGAGAGCTGCTCTTCAAACCCCTTCCTGGATTCCCGTAGAGGGGCTTAAGGGCTCAGCACAAAGATGGCATTCATGCAGCATTGGTTTCTGATGAACAGGCAAAAAGAGCAAACCCTAACTGGATTAAACTGTTAGGTACCTACATATAGAAATTTTAGTAGTGTCTATGTATAGATTTTTTTGTCCTGAGTTCTGGCTGATTGACAATTTGGATCCAATACTGACATCCTCTTAGTAACTACAAGCATACTGTATAATGCAGGTATATATACACAGATACAGGTCAAGAGCGTCAGTTAACTTTCACATTAAAAAAAAAAGATCTCCGTGACCACGGCATAGTGATTGGAGCCAGGTCTGAATATTTCAAAAACTGCTGATCTTCTGGGGTTTTCACTCACAACAGTCTTTAGAGTTTGCACAGAATGGTGAGGGGAAAAAATCTAGGTACTGGAAGTTCTACATGGGCTGGAAAAACACCTTGGGAGAAATGTTGAGACTAGTTCAAGCTGTTTAACCACTCTTTACAACCATGGTGAGCAGAAAAGCATCCGAGAAGGCACAACACATCAAACCTTAAGGTGGATGGGAAGGTGGAACAGCAGACTTTCATATTAGGTTCCACTTCCATCAGCCAGGAACAGGAATACGAGGTGACAGTTGGCACCGAAACTAGAGAGTTGAAGGTAGTAAAACCTTGGACAACGTGTCCATTTTGATTAAGCCTGCTTAGATTATTAGAATATTTGATTACAATAGTATATTTTGAAATAGTAATTCTGACTACAGTAGTATATTTTGAAAACTTATTATTATAATAATTCAGTTCAAACTGACCAAATTCAGTTTATCCAGAAGTATTTTCAAATGTAATACATGCCTATCCCAGTCAAACAATAATCATCAGCTGTGGGAATCCTCTGCTTACCCCTATGAGGATCGTTAGACAGAGCCTGGAGTTTAAAGCTCAATGGAAAACTCCCTCAGGTCTCACTCACCATTATGCTGTTCCTACACAAAGAACTGCTTTCATGCTGGGTGGTAAAAACATCCTTGGGCTGAGATTTTTAAAGCACGGCTGTAGCTCAGTAGAGACTCAAGAGCTGGTATGAAAAAGCCCTGATGACCTCCAACATAGCCAGCACAGAATATAACGCACCAAAGGTTATTTACATACGACTACTCATCTCCCGAAGCCAGATATGATCTCTAACGAATGTCTGGAGACACTAAGAAAGTCTGGCTTAAGGGGGTGGGAAAATAGTGGGGAATAAACTCAGTTTTACATTTCTAAGCCAATCAAATGCCTCAGGAAGGTAAATGTCAATTTAAGGGTAGCGACTGAAAAGGTGCTTTTGTAAGCAATGTCCATTTAACATTAGACCTACAGTATCACTGTTGTATATAAACATAGCTTGGTATATACAGATCCTAATTCAATTTGTGAATAAAAGGCTTTGGCTACTCTCCACTGGGGGTTGTTTCCAGTCACTGCATCCTAATGTGTGGAGACTTTAATTTCATTTTGAAACCACTTGACCAGCCTTTAACCAATCAGCAGTGACCACCAGCATACGGTGCATGCTGTGCGCCAAAACTCACCAAGCTGTAAACAGCAAAGACCAAGACCCAATGTGAGCAGAGTGCAACTCCACGCCATGTCATCAAATGACCATTGAAGATTTTGTAAAGTACATTTAAGGATATATGGACTATTACAACACTCAAAACTAATATTTGATCTCAAACCTGTTGGTAACACTAGCAACACAGTCAATCAGCTTGGTGTACAACTAGGTGTAACACTGCACAACACACCTCGATGTAACAGAGCATGGTGCAAATGCAATGCACATATTAGGCTTTTCCAACATTCCACTGGCAGTAAGGCAACAATGTCTTTGCCCTCTTCTCGCTCTGGCTCCAACTCTTCAATATTTGCTACGGCTGCTACTACTGCTCATAGTGTTTCGCCTAGCTCTAGAACTACAATTCAAACAAATGCTTCATTTCAATGTCATCGTACTTAGCCACCCCTGACTGATCACTGACTGGTCCACTCCTCAGAATGGCCCAGCAATTCATCTTGCAAAGCACATTTCCAGACTATAACTCAGCTGGGAGCAATTGGCAGGTGGAGCCTGGCAACACGAAATATGGTAGCAATAGAACTGCCAGCCCTGCCCTGAATATCTTATCACCTATCCATCTTCCACACATAAGGCCAATTATTGCCAATCAAAACAAACTTTAATTGAAATGGCTTGAAGCGGATATGTCTGTTGTTTTAACTTAAATTTGAGACGTCTGGATCATGTGTCCACTTTAATCACAGGCTGGAGAAGATTCATGTGTGTGTAGACACCCATCTACTGATTTATATGTGTAAAGAAGATCCTATAAAACAGATATACAGTTTTACTGAGAAAGATGACCTGGTGGTCAAACATATGGTGACATGTTTTAATAACCTTTAGAATTTTGGGTAATTCCATACCGTCTCCATTCATTTTGCTGCCCACAGAGAGGTTCAGTCAGAAGCAGTGAAGGAATGACCGCTTGGGAATAAGAATGCACTAAGGGGGTCATATTTAACACTGAGACCCTTCTGATGAATACCACCTGTCTGGTTGAGACCAGGAGCTTGTGAGTGAGATTTTCTGGTTAAGCCTTCAATAGGTTGGCACATGCAGCTTTAATAATTTCATCATGAAAAAAAAACCCAGAAATTTTTTTTCTTACTTAACTATTTCTAAGGTCATTAACTATACCATGAAAACAGAAAAACGTGATCTGAATGACTGTCTATGAATTTAGAAACTTTTAGTCTTACAGGGCTTTTTTCATAATTTGCAAACACATATGAGGTAAATGGTCATATTTCTGAGGTAAATGTTGATATTTCTGAGGTAAATGATGACATTTCTGAGGTAAATGACGACATTTCTGAGGTAAATGATGACATTTCTCAGGTAAATGATGATATTTCTCAGGTAAATGTTGATAATTCTGAGGTAAAAGGTATTTCTGAGGTGAATGTTGATATTTCTGAGGTGAATGTTGATATTTCTGAGGTGAATGTTGATATTTCTGAGGTGAATGTTGATATTTCTGAGGTGAATGTTTTAAACAGTTATGTCTCTGTGACTTTTGGTTGTTCTTCTGTAAGACTTTGGCTCTGTTTGCAATACTACATGCTTGGCATCCATATCTGTTAAGTTGCCTAGCAACAGTGTTCTCGCAATGAAACACAAACATATAGTGTGCTGACCTTTCCATCTCATAAGCATCAATCAAGTTACATTTGAACACGCCAACACGCAATTTTCCAAAACAATTGGGAATTACAATATTTTCCAGTTCTGGCTATTGGTGCTTTCCAGGCCTGCACAAGAATCAGGCACAAGACACTGTAGAATAAAATGCCTAAATTTAGCTGTGTGCTACATTCATCTGGTATAAATGTTTGGTTTTCTGATATTAGTGGACAAGCAATATGTTAATAAAGGAAGCTTAGCGAATGTTGCCAGTATAAAGTGAACAAAATGTTGTTTTAGCTTGTAAATGAAAAAGATTACCTGCAAAACAGCATGGCCATAAAAATATTTCCTGCTCATATGCACCCAAGAGTCCAGAAGGCCCAAGTAAAACTCTCTTGCCCACTTAGTCAAAATACCACCAGAGAAATTAGTGGCCAACTAAGACAGCAGCACATGGGAGGAAGACTTGGCAAACACCTAATAATAAACATCCAGCTGTTGGCCTCCTGAGGAAAACTCAACATGAAGACTTGACAGCCCTAGCATGGCCCAACAATAGTCTCTGCCTGACAAATGTCTGCCCCCTTCATGGATATATTTTCAGGGCACCCCATTGTCCGCCAAGCAGTGGGGACCCGTCTTGGCCAGGAAGTGGCCTGTTTTTCCAGCTGTTCCCCATCAGAGAAGTCATAGACATGGCTAAACAGGTGTCTCATGCCGTGGACATGCGCATCAAACTCCAGAGACAAAAGACCAGGGATGTCCTCTTGGGGTTCTATAGTTGGAAAAAAAAGGGCGCAGCCAGGCACTTACAGAAGAGTAATGCGATAGCTGAGGGGGAAGTGTCCCGATTAAAGAAAGTAAATCCTCTCTGATTACAGTCATGTCAAGCACGAGAAGATTTCGTGTCATGGTGTTATTTTATTAAGGCTTTGTAAGTGCGTAGGTGGGAGGAATGAAGTTTATGTGACCTGATAGAGGTGACTAATTCCACACACCTGCACCCATGACGTATGTATCTTCACCAAAGGTCATCCAAAGGCTAGAACTTGTGAGTTATGTATGGAGACCATGGATGTGTAAAAGGATTATCAATAGTTCCATGGCAAAAGCAGCCTCTGGTGATGTGAAAAGATAAATATATTGCAACTGAAGCATGGAATCTGTGATCGACATTGAGTACTGGTACGCTGTAGCATCAGGCCACATTTTGCAAATAAACATTTTGATCAAATGCAAAAGATCCATATTTGAAAGTTTTAGGTCTACTTTTGGTTACCTGTAAGTCTACTGAAACATGCATTTCCAAAATGTTTTTTTGGCTGATGTCCCTTACTGTTTCATGTAAGTAAGAGGAATCTAAAAAGAAATACACCATTAATGTATATGTTTTCAAATTTTGTGGCTATATCTCAAATGACATTCAAATTGGGCCTATTATCACGGTGTACATTATATTTCATGTAGTGAGCATGTAGTGACTAGGAATCTTCTAGGGATTCAGCCTAATGTGATCAAGGGGGCAGATTTTTATGTGAATCTTGGGTAGCATAAGGCTACGTCCATACTAATGTGCTTTCACTATAAAGCGCCATTTTAAAGTTAGAAAAATCTCCATACAGACGAGCATTTCAGTGCCGCATCAGATATAATTTCAGTCCATACTAATGCACCTGAAAACACATTGACCATACTGGTGTAAACAGCATTAAATTACAGAATATAACTGCACAGCTGCTGCTAGCAAAGACCACAATGCCGATGCCATTTGTCTTCCATTGGAATAGTGTCACATAATAAGAGCATGATGAATCAATGAAGGAACACTGTGACTGATAAAACCCAATGAGGAAGCAAACCTGGGTGTCTGCATCATTTGTTCCAAAAGCTCCTCGTTTATGCCCAAGTTTTAACTCAAAAATGTATCCTGGAGCATTTTCGGAGATCTCTGTTAAAGGGGCTCTAGTTTCTTCATTAAAAAAAACCCAAACACCTTCTGTTATTACGAGTCCCATTAAACAGCTGTGAAGCACATCTATGGCTCACTCCCAGTCCACACTGAAAACTGTTGTTTGTCTGCCACAGATGTGCTTCATGAAAATGTTATCACAGCATTGTTTTGACTGTGGTCAAGTGGCCCTCTAACCTTCCTTCCTTTTGTCCTCACAGTTCCTTCTTTGTTCTTGTGCCCACCTGTGAGCTACAGATCCATCATCGCCGATCAAAAAATATCCAGTGGCCTTAAGAATGCACGTCACCATACAAGACAAGAGCGCCAAATGGATCGACTTGCGCTAGGGTGACAAGAGACAAAGAGATTTTTTTTTCTACATCTTCCCCCTTAAGCGAAGGCCACTGTCAAGAGTACAGCCTCCATAACACAACATGGCACAGTCTACACCGATTCCCAAGCAACAACTTCTATTCACAAGCGTCGTGGAAGGTCAAACTACACCTCAACGCTGGTGGAAACCCGACACCGTGCTTTATTAGCTGAATGAATGGGTAGCAAAAAGGGGGACAAAAGCACAAGCCTCTTGGTGTTTATAGTATACACTCTATAAGAGCAATGGGGGAGGGGAGCTCTCTGAGGGGTCCATGCCAGCAGGGTCCTGGGAATGGGCAACTTTATAGTTCTGCTACAGGCTACGAGAGGAGACGCTCGTTTCCTGGCTGAGGTTCAGAAAACGATTTCCGTCCTATAGGGATTCAAGACCAACCCTCTGTTTCACCTCTAATCTAACCCCCCCCCATGCCCCCCTCCTTGTTTCCCCCAACTCATAGTGAGAACAAATGAAGCACGCCTATGGAGCTCATCTAATTTGGCTAATCTGATCCATACTCTTGGCTACACAAAGATCCAAGCCACCTACAGTATGAGGGGGTGTTCCAGGGTTCTGTTCACACCACACACCCTGCAGGAGGCCCACACACACACATACCCCTGGCATGGCTGTCCCTCTTCATACTGTGAGAGATGTTATTGGAATGTGGTGTAATTAACTGCTTCTGAAGGCTTGGGGTGAGAAGATGATCTCTCAACCCCGCCTTGCTTCTCAGAAAACTCACAAACATTATATTTGTGTTGGCACCAATCACCAAACAAGTCCTGCGACTCCCAAAACTCAGACAGGAAAATTCATACTTGAAGACCGAAAATGAAAAAAAGCATGAAAGTTATATTAAATGTTATTGCATTGTTATCATAGCAGATGTTTGGCTGACAGGTTTTTTTTACATTTTCATTCTATTCAAACAGAAGATAAATCATGGCATCACAGTTATGAAATTCAAACAGAGCTATAATTACTTTACATTTAAAGTACTCTTGGCCTCCCTCTGGCCCTAGTTATGTGTACCATAAATCTATGTGTTTCAATTACTCTTGTAAGTTGCTTTGGACAAAAGCGTCAGCTAAATGCTTTGTAATTGTAATTGTAATTACATTTATTGTGCAGTCTAGGCTTTTCGGTCTAGACTCAGGATACGACTCTCACAAGAAAAGGATGGAATATATCAGGGAGGTGCATTCTGTCTATGTTTAACATTTTTTAAATGCAAAACATTTTTAAAAAGTGTGTAGAACGAATATCCGGTTAAGCACTAGGAGACTGGGAAAGGATAGTCCATGTGGAATAAAAGTAATAAAAGCGTTCCGGCTGACGTTTGCAGCAAACTTGTCTATGTGTTTTACAGACAAATAATGAACAGACATAACAAAATGTCAGCTCAGAATTTCAGCCTGTAGCCCTACTGGTGTTGCTTAAAGCATCTGGTAATTTCTGAACTGATTCAAAATTGCATCAGAATAACAACCACTTTTAGATCACAGTGGAAATGCTTGCTTATATTAAACTTAAAGCCATTATCGATATAAATTAAATGCGTCACATGGTCAAGATTTGTCGCATATGTCGCAGGGTTGCTTCTGGTGTAAAATGGACCAATTGTGCTACTTGTGTGTTAATGATTTTTTTGTTAGAGGTGAAGCACATCATGGACCTGACTTGGACCTGATGTAACTCACTGACTCACGTTTACCAAGACTATCCACAAGGGGGCGCTATAGGCACTCTAGTAACTTCTGTGTGTGGCAAGACCATAAGGCGTTTCTCCATATGAAGTACGCCAGGTATGGGATTGGTAGTACAGACTTGGTAAGTTTGACTTGCCAACAAACTCCCGTGGACGGAAACATACTGTACGGCCATTCTGCAATCAGAACAGAAGCGTACTTGACATACTTGACGCCACCTGCTAGCATGACCGCAAATCTTCACATATACTATTTCTTGATAAATTAACCACATCATAATGACATTCGTGTCTAAAAAAATGTATAACTTCATTTCATAACATAAAAGCTAGATGTGAGTTTTCTCTCCATCACCCCGTCCACTCCATGGAAGTAAATGGAGCACAAATCAAATTACACATCCAGTAATTCAAGCTCAACATCAAGCTCCTCCACATTAATATCCATTCCAATATTTTTCTTCACAATGCTCACATTTTCTAGAAGTTATCTGGTGATCTTTAAAGAGGTGTGGTCAAAGTCTCCTAAAGGGGGTTTAGGAGAATGAAGTCAGAATTCAGTAAGCTCCAAATAAGAGACAATTTATTTCTGATGAGATAAAGAAAAGACAGCTAAATTTTCCTGTGGGGAGGTGCCATTTTATTTCATTTTAATTAATTAATTAATTTATTTATTTATTAAGAGCTTAATATCATGGTTTGCAGAGAGGTTACATTAATGGCAGTAGAGGTTAGTATTTCACACTCATCAATGGGGGGAATTTAGTATCTCCAATGTGCCTAACATACATGTTTTTGGACTGTGGGAGAAAACTGAGGCCCCCGGAGGAAACCCACACAGACACGGGGAGAACATGCAAAGTCCAAACAGAAAGGACCCAGGCTGCCCTACCTGGGAATCAAACCCGGGACCTTCTTGCTGTAAGGCAGCAGTGCATGCGTGCAAAAAAAAGTCCATTCTTAAGATGTTTTGGGGATGTTCTTTCCCTCTCTGGCTGGGCGACAGGAGCAGGAATATAGGACAATAAGAGTCGGTAATGTAATTTGCGAGGGATTTGACTGGCTGGGTTTGATTTGAATAGGATTACATTTTTGCCCAGACTTGTAAAAAACTCTGAACTTTGCCCATCCATCACTCATCTGTAATCACCTTCCCAGGTGAAACTAATCCAAAACTTATCCGTCTCAAATGGGTCTTTCAAATGCGGATAAGCAAAGGGAAAAGTTACTGAAATGCTCGATACCGTTACAACATGAATTCAGTTCACGGGAGATTTGGACCTTTCTTCTTCCTCGGTGCAAAAAGGAAATCCGTTTTATTCGTTGATCTCATTCTCGTCACAGCTCCAGCTCATGAATTAATGGGCAGGAGTGGGCATGTTTCGGCTAAAATAATCCACATGCTTTCCTTTTGTTAGATAAAAGCCTGTGCCGTGAGGCTCAAGTGCTGCGCTGTTTCTAAATAAATCACTAGCAGGAACAAAGGAGTGAACATAATGTAAAGCATATGAACCTCAATCAAACTGCAATCGTATAACTAACAAGAACCACTTGTACGCAAAGAGCGCTTTGAGTTTTAGCAGCAGTTTCACTCACTAAAAATACCTGCTCTGGTTTTGCCTGGCACCGTCTACAGTATATCAAAGAGGCTTTTAGAGCAACATATACAGCATCATTAAAAGCAAATCCGACAGGTAATGTTTTAATCCTTCATGATTTTGAATCTTGTAATGAAAGAGTAAGAGACGCAGAAAGTGAGAATGAAATAAACCACACCGCATGAAAGCCAACTTCAACTCTCGTGTAAATCAAATATAATTACAAAGAGATATACAGAATTATGGTTTAGACAAGTTCATATAATAAATGTTGGTTAGCAGAACAGCTTTTTAAAAGTAAGAGGCTTTGAATGCAATATAAGAAATTTAACTAAAAAAACAATACCGAAGCGTAACTGATATAATCAATCAAAGTCAGGACAATAGGCTCTCAAGTGGCCAAGAAAAGCATTCACCCCATCAGACTGCAAATTTAGATCCTGTCTAAATGACAACAGAAAGTTTTGAAAAGTCTTGTACCTATACTACAAAGCAGGCAGCGCAAAAAATTGAGAAAACGCTTTAGTATTTTATTCCAGTAGGTGGCGGTGTAACTTAAATATGCCACTCAAATATACAGTGAAGTACCAGAAAAACTGGTATACCATTTAATACTTGGTAGGTCCCCCACGGGATGTTGGAGGGAATGTTGCACAGTCCTCATGTTGATGTTTATCGATGCCCCAGCACTGAATTCTGATGTTACTTGAGGCAGTGTTGTGCGCCTATCGCATAAAACGATTCTTGCCAGCTGACCCAGAGTCCTTTTACAGCCACGCTGCTGTCGTAAGTTCGAGGTGTTGCTGGAATTCTTGTAGTCACGGTACACTGTTGAAATGCTCATATGTGAAACTCCAAACATTTCTTCTACCTACAAAATGCTATGACTCATCTCACGAGGTCCAACCTTTGAACCTTTCTCTTTTCGTAAAAACACCATTTTCACCACGGTCATGTAAATGGCCCTTAATCTATGTCCCTGGGTGTGAGGGATGTCATGCTCTCTCTCTCTCTCTCTCTCTCCCCTGTCAATCACAGCAGCACTCCCCAATCATGGACTTTGCAGAGGACATGGGTGTCTGTGAGCTCAATGTATAGCTTTGCTCCAAGTGTGTTACACTGCCTAATGATGCAGCATCAGCAGCAGTTTGAAATGATGCAGTTGGATGGCTTCGTGTGTCTCCGAGTGCGCACTGGTTAGACTACAACCTACCTGGGAAAATGGGGGAAATGTTTTTTTAACCTGCAGAATTAAAAGTAAAATGGTCTATCGAGACAGTTTTCCAACATCCTGATGCATTTATGATGTCTGCATCCCAACATTTAAAGCTTTTGTTGGATCTGTACCCATATGAGTAAGCACCTCATAGGGATGATTAGGGCTGATTGCTCTACAGGGTCATATAATAGCTTAAGAACATGTAGTTATTTTACAGGCCTGGAGCCCCCCACAGTGCAAACAGTGTGCCTTTAAAATGTTCCCCATTCCATGATTATAACAGCTCCATACACACTGCCAAGAGTGTCGAGAGCAGTTTCATCGAGACCACAATGAAGTCAAATAAATACCTTCCTTTGGCTCCCCGAACAGCCGATCTAAACATGCCTGTGACTTTATTAAAACTTCCAAAACACAGAGCACAAACAACTTCTCAAACAAGAATTCATACACCTATGAAGCACTGGACTGATAGTTCATAAAGAAAGTGTAAAACGTGAGAACACTGCTTGTTTTTGATACTCAATATGAAATTTGGAATATATTTTAATAATTTGTTCCATTTTTTTATTCATATGTCTTCCAGAATGACCCTCTAGAGGTGTCCGTTTAGATTGAGACCAATTAAAGTTGTATGTGCTGTACTAACCATCTGTTAAAGGAAATTATAGGCTAGATCTTTTATACATAAAGCTCCGCTCTGCCCAGAACAGGACTTGGCTCAGCTTCGTTACTTGTGTCAGCCCAAAACCAAAATGGATTACAGCTGCAGCAGGAAGACTTTTAGCAGAGGATGACAAGTCGCTAATGTTTCCCTTAATAAAGCCTTAGTCATCTGGCACGGGGCCTTGTAAAAGAAATGGTAACTCTGAACATCACAGTAACCTCAGAAATGTACATTTAATACAACTAAGTTTAGCTTCCGTGAATATCTTTTCTTTTTTTTTTTTTTTAGGACCACGTGAAAGCTAGAAAACGCATCCATGGGCAAGAACCTCAAAAATCAAAAGCACCATAATTATATTCTGACAGAAATGTGAACAACTTTACCTGTTACAGGTACAAATATCGTTACAGTCATCCAACCTTCACTCTTGTTACAGGTTCCACAGCAGAACCTGACCATTATCTTCTGTTACAACAAACTATGTAAACACTAGTCAACAAAGGCAAAAGTGTGGCTTAGTGAAAGTCTCTATTCTGGGTTAGCCAAATCTTCAAAAAGAAAAAAGTAAGCCTGAGATAAAGGCACCTCAGTCCCCTGTATTTCATCACTAGCAGTAGAAGAGTCTCGCATAAGAGAGAGTTTTAAGGCACCGCCATGGCTGTCAATGTGGCACTTAATTAAACCGCTGATCAAACAGCTCAAGATGGCAGCTGCGTCATTCCACCTTTATGTTATCCCGAGCCAAATCCAGGCCTTGTCGAACATTTTAATAACACCGAGACACGGTTTGACGTTAGTTAAATAAAAAGGTGATGGCATTTCGTCGTAAAAAAGGAGCCGGGAGGTTTTTATTCTTTATCCTGCTCAAGATCAAGGTGGATCAGGAGCCTATCCTGGGAACACATCCATTGTAGGGCAGCAAGGACACACACAGATTCACATCCAGGGGCAATTTAGCATAGACAATTCACCTAGCTGTAGGTTTTTGGGAGGTAGGAGAGCCAGGAGGAAGCTCACGGATACCCTTTTCAACCAAATGCCATTTTCGACCAACATGGAACGGGTTCTTGAACCGGTTCTGTTCAGGATTCTTGGAACATTGGCGCTATATAGTGAACTGGCCCGTATTTTGATCAGTTTTTAATGGAACCATTGAAATGGAGGATCTATGGAGGGTGTTGCGCAATGCACAGCAGATATTAACAGCAGCAGCTGGATAACATTAACAAGAGCAGCTGCTCTTTTGTTCTGTTATTAGACAGAACAGCAGATCATTCTTTTTCAAGTTAATTAATACATCGTCATATACCGTTTCTGCTTTCACTGGGTAGCAGAATTTCCTTATAAATAATAACAGCCAAGAGAAGTGAATTAAGTCATTCATTCATTCTTTAGTAAGCTTTTTATCCTGGTCAGAGCTGCAATGGATCCTGAGTCTAACCCAGGAACACAGGGCTCGAGGCTGAAGAACACTTTGAATGGGACACCAGTCCACTGTAGATAACCCCGCCCCCCAAACACACACACATATATGCACACACAGCTGCTTCCTCCATCAGCATGACCATGATTAAGCAAATCACATGCCCCCTTCTCTCTCTCGCTCTCTCTGTGTATAACCATTTAAAATATAATCAGGGAATGACAGGTGGCAACAGCCACAGAGCAGAGAACACAATCCATCTTCTTAATCATGCTGAGCTCTCTACACAAAGTATGTATGGAATTACGTTGAAGACTCAACGTAAATCATAGCTTATAGCTGAGTGCGCAAAACCTTGTGTGCCCTTACAACAAAATCAAACAGACCTCGATTAACACAGGTCAAATAGTCCATGCATTCCTCTTAGCTCTTAACTCTGAACTTACGCCATTCTCGACTTCTGTGCATGCAAAGGAAATTCAAACAGAGACAGAGACACAGAGAAATCATAACGCGAAACTCCAAAAAAGACAGGAACCCGAGCTCAGGATCAAAACCCGGAGCTGTAAGGAAGCAACACTGGATGATAAGACATTAATAAATGATATAATAATCTTAGGGCGTGTTTACACTTATAGTTCGGTTCTCTCTTTTCAGACCAAACAAGAAAATGATACATTGTTACATTTTAGTCCTGGTTTGCTTAGTGGTCATACTCAGAAATTTACAACTGATCCAAAAAAAAATGAAAATGATGTCTGATATGTTTTGTGAGCCAGACCAACCACAGACCTTTTCTAGTGGTCCATCAATAAACAGAGAAGATCATCTCATTTACTGGCGACTTGCCAACCACTTCAGTCAAAGCTCCTGAATTATCTTTTTTTTTTGTATATTCAACTTTGTATATTCTTTTGTATATAAACTACTAAAACTTGTGGCCAGAAAAGTACACAAAAGACACACAAACATAACACTCTGTGCTCAGTGGATGTAGCGCCAGAAGCTTTTCCCTTACGACTGCCTCCAACGTCTTTTCAGATTTATGTTTCAGTTCATTTTGCCCCATGTTCTGGATTATCATTTTATGTTTCATTTCAACTTCCTGCAATTTTTTTGGGATAAAATCATAAAGTAGAGTTACATCCCCCTCCCCTCCCCTCTACAACACACCAGAAGGATAGAAACTTTGACTTTTTACTAGTTTTATCAATGTAAGCAATGTAGCTGACTTCAAATTATACTGTATCTGTTACTGAATTTCTTTTCTCTGAAACAGTGTTTACATGGATACCACCGTTTATAGCACTGTGGTAGAGGACGACATTTCCAAATAACCACTGCTAAAAAGCTCAGAAGTCAGAAGTATTCTCTCAGGAAACTCTCAGCCTGCTTTTAATGACATGGGCTTTTTCAAGGACTCCATATTAAAGTGCTTTGTAATTCTATCCTGGGAAGCTCTTTGGGGGAACTTTTGAACCAGAAACCTTTCCAGCACTAAAAGGCACCACAAAACCTATGGTATAATCTTTGATTAATAAACCATGGCTTAGTTGTGTGACAAAATGTCTTAAACATTTCCAGTCAATGTGATTAACTACTACTGCTGCTTAATACAGGATCACTCATGTACACACACACTAATATACAGTATAAACATGCACTACTGTGCAGCATCTTAGGCACCCTATTGTTATAACTTTTGGTTTTATTTTTTTTTTAGTTCTGCATTGAGTCAGTACAAAAAGATTTTATATTTCCAAATGTTACTTTTCCAACAAAAACATTCATCTTACACAAAAATGTTTGTAGCTCAGTAATGAAAGAAACACATTAATAAACAGACCATTTTACAGACAAAAAAACATACTGAAGGCTGCTGGGTTTTGCATGCAAAAAAAGAAGTAAGTGAGACAGTCAAAGTTCAAGACACTCAGTAAAACTTAAAAGCTAATTACTGTACAGTACGATGCAGAAGTCTTAAGCACATGAAAGACTCGCTGTAAAGCAAAGATCCCTTCGAAAAACAATGATGTTTCTACATAAAACACTATAAAGTACAATAAACTGTAATAAACTGGATGAAGTCAATATTTGGTGTGTGTTTTTCTTAATTAGTGTTCCCAGGTAAGTTTTACCGAGCGTCTTGGAGAATCTCAGCAGCCTTCATTGTGGTTTTTTGTCTGAAAAGTGGTCTGTTATGTAAAGCGTTGTTTTGTTACTGACATACAAGCATTTTTATGTAACATTTAATTTATGGTTGGAAAAGTAATGTTAATATGTAATGATGAACTCAAAAAAGAAATAAATAAATAAATAAATATATAGATGGATAGATGTAAAAAAATATCCCATGATGTGGTAAAGTGGTGGAAATAAATCAACACAGTTTTCAGAAGGATTTCTGAATAAAATAAAAGCTGTGATTGTTTAAGAGGTGGTGTAAAATAAAGCAGGGAAAAAAATATAAATGTAGTCCCTATTACAGAATCTGTATCAGCCATTTACTGCACCAAAAACACAGTCGGCCCTCACATCTCGCACCTTTTTTGACCGTTGTGAAGAATTGGCTTTCCCAGACCAGCTGGAATTAACACAACAAAGGAGTGTGACGGCTCCCCTGTTGTTTGTAAACATCAACCAGGGCCTTCAAGTACCTGTGAAGTGCCGCTGCCCTATGCACTTTTATCTTTCAGGCACCCATGCAAATGTTACACTACTTCCTCAGTGGGCCCTGGAGGAAAACTCCAACCATACACAACGCAGCGTTCTCTTATCCACCCCCACACACAACGTCCTCCCTTTCCCTCCCCGCTCTACCTCACCTGGGTCCCCTGGGATTCATTACGCTGGCAGAGCATTCAGTATTCAGAACTCACTGAAGGGCCCACTCAGTTTTCACGCCTACTGTCTTTTAAAATGCATCTACATCACTTCTGTGCTCTTCCAGAGACCAGGGGTAAAGTAATACACAACATCCGGAGCAGCTCGGTTTCATGCAGAAGTACACTTGGAGCAGTATAGCGTCTGGCATGCTCTTTGCTTTCCATTTGCTCGCCAAAGTCATGAAAGAGCCTGTTGAAATCGCCAAGCAATGTCAACATTCACAATCCTGGTTAGGACGGAAGCCCACAAAACCGTCTCTAGTTCACATTTAGGCACAAAAATCAGTGAGCCATAGAGGGAAGGCGTTCTGTCCATTTACACCACATGCAAATCATGCAAATGTATGCAATCCCCAACCGTTGCTTTACTACCTTTTAATGCAATCACCCTTTTGTTTGGTAGACAACCATTTGGCACAAGAGTGCACTGGTAACTTTAATCCCTTCCATTGTTTATGCATCACAACTCTGACAGGGAATCACCACCCCGCCTGCTCCTTACAGAAAACCTGCAGAATTCCCCAATCACACAAAAGACAAAAGTATGTGTCTATATCCTAACATGTCAGCTGAACCCTGCTGGATGATTATTAAGAAGTCACAAGCCTGGAGTCAGGAAGGGCGCCTGCCAATGCAAAAAGCATGCTGAATAATGAATGCATAACACACAAAACCTGGACTGGAGGTTTTTGGGAACGCTGCATAAATCAAGGCATTAACACAAGGAAACTTGTACGTCTGCTCCATGTTGGGTCACTGAGAGCTGTTTTTCTGTACACTGATTCAGTAATAGGCTGAACTATTACAGATTTAGGTGATGAAATAACATCTGATCGCAGAAGTTCCCAAAATGATCAATGGATATAAAAAATACGCTTCTCATAGTTTATAATCGCACGATCAGCTGAACGAGTTGCAACGGAACACGCACATAAATCAGATTACTTCCATAACACAGGCGATGGTTTTCATACCTTGCCAAAGCAGCGTGGCGATTGCGCCCACAGCAGCAGTCCGCGTCCGGCTTTCCTGGCCGTGAGCTTTCTCCTGCACCGACCAACTCATGTTCCGACTTGAAGCCACGCAGAAAAGGCGAAACAACAACCTACCAACAGGTCGGTTTCAACCCGGATGAACAATCCAGCTGCCTTTTTTTCCCCCACGTCTGTTTTAGAGACCGGGTGAACTGAAGCGAGTCAGAGGCAGAGGACTGGTTTAGTGCAGAGGAACTACAGATCCGCAGGGGGGATGTGGCACAGGATCCATGCTGCTTTCATTACTCACAACTTGCTTTCCCAGAATGTCGCTGGAGCGCTGGATCTTTTACCACTTTTGCTCTCGTCTCTGCAGCTGGGTCTGGTTAGGCAGGAAGTCCAGGCACCAGACGTCTTTAGTTCCTTCCGTAAAAACGTCAGGTCACGAAAAAAAAACACACTTTGAGATCGAGCTCAGCTCCAACTGGTTAATCGCGATGGCTCCCACCGCTTGCGGCTCCGCGCAGAGACACCGCCTTTACCGTTTAGGACCCGCCCCCAGACCCGCCCCCAGACCCGCCCCCAGACCAGCCCCGTGTGGATGGAAACTTCCCAGTGTTGTAGCAACTTAGGCGCGAGGTCGAATCCCGAACAGCTGCCTGTGTAACACAAAGTGCACTACAGAGTCTGCAGAAGCCATGTGTCCTATACAAGGTAGTGCACTTATCCAGGGAGACATTCATTTGGGATTTAGTCCCATGGTGGTGGAGGAGGGTGGAGGCTGTACCGTGCAGCCGGATCATTTCAGGGATTTAAGGTTTCTGTATGTTATTTTTTGTGATTACTTTCGAACCGCCAGTAACCGTTAATGGGCAAGTCCAGGATGGAAGCACTGATAAAGTCTCCTCTTTTAATGAATCAGCCTAACCGCTACTGTTTAGAAGTTATGGGCCAGAGGTACTGCGCTGTAACGCCACCTTCTGGTCGCGCTTTCCCAAGCAAGAGTATCCGCATCGGTTGCCGATCAATGCCGAGATCCGCGTTTTCCTCGTCCACACACAGAAATCCGGATTAATTCCAATTCTACAATACTTACTTCTGGATTATTTCCAATTCTACAACACTTAATTCCGGATTAATTCCAATTCTACAATACTTAATTCCAGATTAATTCCAATTCTATAATACTTAATTCCAGATTAATT
>JAOUQY010000004.1:16921476-16934018 GCA_028566355.1 Doras micropoeus | reverse complement strand
GACTCCACACAGAAAGGACCCAGACCGCCCCACCCGGGACCTTCTTGCTGTGAGGCGACGGTGCTACCCACCGAGCCACCGTGTCGCCCTCGCAAATCTATTACTGAATGACAAATCAAGCATTGTAGAAAAATATATTACTGCATCCCTTAACAGTAATGCAACACTTGTTTGTGTGTGATTAAATCATAAAAGCCAAATTCTATTTTTTTAATTTTCTCCAGTTTTCTCTCTTAATTTAGTCATGTCCCGTTCCCACCCATCTGGATTTCTGTCACAACAGCTGCCAGTCATGGAGGGTGAGGCTATCATGTGTTTCCTCTGAGACACGTGATATTAGCCACCGCCTCTCTGCTGCTCATGCAACGTCCAGGAGCGGTCTAACACGCTGGGAGGAAAGTGCTCCCCTCATCTTCTGTACACATAAGCCAACAGATGCCTGTGACTAGTCAGTGTTGCTGCAATTGGCATGGGAGAGAGTGTATGCTGCCCCTCCCACCCTGAGAGCACAGCCAGTTGTGCTCTCTCGACTTCTGGCTATGGCCAGCTATAGTTAAGTCTCCTGAAATTAAACTAGCGATCTCCAGATGAACGCTTTGCCATTGCGCCACTCGGGAACTTTTTCCATCACCATTTTGCCAATAAGCTGTGAGGGAACACAAAACTATTGCAAAGGAAAAAATTTTATAATGCCACTATTTTTTATAATGCCTTTTTGTATAAAAGAAAAAAAAATCCAAAGTTAATCATGGTATGACATCTTGAATTGGTTTGAAGAGATTTTTGAAAATGTTGCATGTGGTGTGAAGCTGAAGCTGTCACATTCCATCCTAATCAGCATCTACATGCTGCACAAAGACAATTCTGAAGTGATGAAGCCTATAAAATGAGTTTCAGAGAAGCAGCACCACGGCAGCTGTTTGCAAGCAGGTTCCAAACCGAAGTCATTTACTTCAAAGCCCTTCAAAATGCTAGTTACATATAGACTTGTGGTCCTGTCAACACCAGATAACCTCCATGGCCAGTGACTATCACCTCAGATGCTTGTTTATAATATGCTGGCCACTTGACCTCATGTCACAGAGTACAAAATGTTGCAAGCTAGATCTATATCTGGGCCTAACCTTTTCATGCGTTGATATGGTGATGGAAGGAACCTGTTCCACTTCCTGATTCCTCCTCGTCATCTCCATAATAGGTCCAGTCATCTCTGCGGGGAAATATGAAGAGCACACAGAGTGTGAGTTGAGCTTGATTTTAACACCTTATCTAAAATCCTTCACTTTCCGGTCGTGATTTGATGAGACGTAAATGTAATAGCCGTCTGAAGGGATGCCGTGCTAAAGGATGTAAATAGCAGGTACTAATAATATACAACCTGCATTAAGTATTGAATTTGGGGTTTTAAGCCTGTAAAGTTTTCTGAGGCATTGAACTACACATTGCAAGCACACACCCATGCTGTAGCCTCAATTTGTGTTCATACAAGGTCTTGTTACAGGAAAGTAATGAGAATGAAATTCCTGCGCTCTGTAGGGTTTACACATGGGGATGGTGGTTCAAACTCAGTTAGAGTGGGATCTCAGATAAACGGTAGGACCTGTTTCAGTTGCATTCGATGCAAGCAAGTTTGGAGCACATGTTGGATTGTTTAACAAGACAGCCCAATTTCCTGAACAGCGTTTTCACAGTGCTGAGTGGCACATGACATCATCTTGCCACAGACAGCTCACATGAGCAAATAAAAAATTAAAAGCCAAGATTAAGACTTCTGTAAGGCCACCACTCTGGCACAGTAAAGAACCGAGACTCTAAACATTCACAAGGATCATATTTTGTGTGCATTCACAAGGATCATATTTTGAAGGTGATAATATTGAAACAATTCCCATTACTTTCCGGACACACCTCATATATACTCGTGTTGATCCTAAACTCATGGTGCATTCTTGCAGATGGCATTAGGAACACTAGGAGGAGCCTGAAAGCTATGACAGATTATCTGGCTCATGTACTACTCTCAGGACATAGTAACAGTTTTAGCAAATATGACAAAAAGCTGTTTTTTTTATACAGGTTATTTACCTGCAGCTTTAACTCAAGACTATTTCTCTTACATAGCCCTATAAACCTGCAGAACTGAGGACAAATAAATGTTTTCATTTCAATGCCAGAGAGCAGCTCAATGCAGTAGAGAAGTGTGGAGAGCAATATCTCCACAGACAATTATTGTGGCCTTGTAAAGCCCTTCGGTTTTCAACACAGCACTGTGTACCAGGAATGAGGTGGAAGAAAAACATGTTAGCTGACTAAGCTATGCAGCAGCTTTAAGGATTAGTTCAGACAGAAATGAATTCTGCACTACTTTCTCCTTAATGTAGATGATTTTGTGCTTTGGAATTACACTATTATTCAGAATCACTTCCATTGCACAAGATTCACGATAAAAAACTGTGAGAAGAAAACCGACTCACCGTGCTGGCATCTACTCATAATAACAGTGGATGTTTGCAGTCTAATAATAGCTTTCCATTGGCAACATGGCTGTTTGTAATGGGATTAATCTCTCCCACCTGCTACACATATGTGATATCCAAATGAGTAAGAAGCTAAATTATTACTGACAGCCTCAAAACATGTTGAGCAAATGAACAAAGAACCAATTAATCAACTGAAAATGGAACCATGATGAGCAAAACCCAAACCCTTTCAAACCTAAATTCAGAAAGTGTACCTCTTGGGATGGAGACTTGATGTGTCCGGCCTACAGCCTGCCAGTGAGCAAGCAGCCTTTCCTCTTCCTCCTCGTCTGCTGGCTGGGAGTTGTCAGGGACTTCATCGTCTATCTGCTCATCTTCCAGTTCAGCAAGATCTTCAATAGAGATAAGAGCCATTTTTGCCAACTTGATAGCGTGACCTGAAATACAACAAGGCCCAGGGGTTTCCATTTGAACAGAAGATATGAAAAACTATACTTATGTACACACATTTAGACTGGTTACAAAGGAGGAAATAAGTAAGAGGCATGAATGTAAATCATGCTCAAACAAGCAGTAATATGGCTATCACATGTACTCTGGGGAATCACCTGTATTACTTTCAAAATAATGCCTATTGTTGATTCATGCTCAACAAACAACCTTCTATGGAACTACTCTTTTCCTCTGTTCTACCCTTTCTCAGCTGTCATCTTCTGGTACCAGGACCAGTTTTAATTAACACGTATCTCATTTCAAACACGAAAATCAACAACATGGGTATGCGAACGACCTAAACATGGCAAACAAACACCCACACTATAGCCTCAATTTGTGCTCAGAGAATAAGAATAAGAGCTGCCGTATGCCTTAACTTCAAACCACCATGAAACAGGCGATCCACAAGGCACATGCAGGTTTAACAGACCCGGAGAAGTTTTTTTTGGGGGGGGGGGAAGAAGGCTTGTGTTTTCAATTCTATTGCTATTCATATCACAAGCAGCAGAGATATGGAGCTTGGAAGCTGACAAAAGTCTTTAAATATGAAATAATATCTCATCCCATAGAACAGAATCAATTTTCTGTGGCGTATTAAAATAATGTGTGTTTTTTTTTTTCCAATAGATGCTTTCTTCCTTTTGAAATTTCTAGAGGTGATGTTTTTTGTTAGGTTTGCATTCGAAATTATCACAAAAATTGAATAAGTCAAAATTACAAATTGTATGTAAATTAGTTCAAAGGTGGAGCATCTGGGATCAAATAAATAAAAGTGTATTTATAATTTATATATAAATTTAATAAAGATTTTACTCAAATAGCTAAAAAAAACATTTACATCAATTTATATCAAATCTGTGTTTTTGATCATTATATGTTTGAAATTAGGATTCTGTTGGTTTTTTTTTAAACAAAACTGTAACCTGTAATTCTGAATTATAAGTTTTTCAAGGCGGTGGCTCGGTGGGTAGAAGCGTCGCTTCACAGAAGGAAGGTCCCGGGTTCGATCCCCGGGTGGGGCGGTCTGTTGGGTCCTTTCTGTGTGGAGTCTGCACGTCCTCCCCGTGTCCGCGTGGGTTTACTCCGTGTACTCCGGTTTCCTCTCACAGTCCAAAGACATGCACGTTAGGTTAACTGGTGTCTCTAAAAGTGCCCCTAGTGTGTGAGTGTGTGCATGAGTGTGTGTGTGTGTGTGTGCCCTACGATGGATTGGCGCCCTGTCTAGGGTTGTTCCTGCCTTGCGCCCTAAGCTGCCGGCTACACACCGGCTCTCCTGTGACCCTGAATAGGAATAAGCGGTTAAGATAATGGATGGATGGATGTTTTTCAAGGCAATTCGTACCCCTAGAGAGGCAAAAACACTAAAAGAAAGTACTTTTTCAGTATACCACAGAAAAAATATACAAAATTCATATTCAATATCTACTCCTGTATTGACTACACTATTTACAGAATATGCTCCTCCAGAGACTTTTACAACACTAATTATAATCATTTGTGTACTTAAGCACAGGACAAAAAAAAAAAATTTAAATGCATGAAACCAGTTTTGCTTTGCTTAAAGCGTGCATACAAGCAGAGCACTCAGCTCTCGCAATTACGCACCGTCATGTTTGGTGGACTGCAAAATTGCAAAAGATACCACCATAGCCGTTACTATTAGCTGTTACTATAATTATTATTCTCTGCTATTTTAACAAAAAAAAAAAACACAAAGAAAGTGCATTCGTCTTTGTACGCTGTAGCTTTAAGAGCTTTAAGATTTCCTTTCAGTGGAAGTAAAGTGTACAAACCTGTTCCGGCATGACCATGCCCCTGTGCACAAAGCAAGGCTGGTGTGAATAACTAGAGTGGTATGGACAGAGCCCTAACCTTTAGCCCACTTTGGCCAGACCTCATCACCCATCCATCGGTTCATCCGTTCCCAAAAAAAATCACTAATTCTCTTGTGGCCGAATGAGCACAAATCCCTACGAGCCACGCGCCAACATCTAGCAGCACATATGGGTGTGACTGGTCAGTGTTAGCCATACAGTCTATGTTATAGATCAGTTTTATGGGTTTTGTTCCTGGTCAACATGCAGTGGGCGTGGCTTCAATCAGTGTGTCTAAAATTGACCACAGGTCTATGTGATTGAATAATTTAAAAATTAGAAATCATTTGAATACTCTCTAGCTATTAGGCTCTATATTTTTTTTGTTTAGGCTTTGTGAAAATAACAAACCCCACATTTTTTGGGTTGTCATAGTGATATTGGAATAGGGTATAATCTTTTCTTAATTATTATACATTTTTTTATAAATAGTGTAGGCTACTTTTAAAACCCTGGAGATCTTATTATCTTGCAGCTTACATCATATCTTGAGTATTAACAGTTGCAATGTGTTAAAAAAACATAAAAACAAGCCTAAGTTGACCAGAAGTGACAGATTGCAGGGCTGAGCAGTTGCTCAGTGTGACATGAGAGAAAGCGCTGAGGACGCCGTGTTTTCTGCCTCAACCCATCCAGCGCTTCAATTCCAACAAAGTAGGTCAACCAGCAGAAAACACATCAGGCTACTTAACAGAAAACACGCGTTTCTTTCAGCGCGCACCGCGCACGCCGTGCCTTTACACCAGCGCGTGAATGTGACTCTAAACCCTGTCGGCATTTTCACTCTAATTTAAGACAGCAACCTGTAAACAATGATGTCAAACCACAACAATGCCGAATGATATCGCAGCTACAACCGAGCCTAGTGTCAGTCTATACGCACCGAGCTAGATGCACAGACTACACTGAAAAGTAGTGATAAACAGTAAAGACTCACCGGCTGGAGACAGACACCGGAGCGGAGCGGCAGCCGCGGTTCTACTGTCCGTCTCGCGCTGCGCCGTCGGAGATAGTGCGGGGCGCCGGTCACGTGACCGCCGTCTCCACTGTTAGTGAAGATGAGCGCGACGGAGAAGAACAAATGCAAGCTGTTATCTTTTGTTTGGTTTTTGCCTGATCAAATTATCACAGGGATTAGATTTAGAGAAGAATGAATAGCCCTATTAACATTTTTTTAAATGACTTCTACATGATTGAGTCTGTACAAAAACATTTCCAAACCCTAGCAACTTTGTGCCTTAGACTACAGACATTGTTCTGCTTTGGTTATTCAAGGAATATATTTTAATCTCCTACTTTTTTTTAGCTTTAAACTATTTTTTAATCTTTTAAATATTTTTTTAATTTTTTTTTTACTTTTATTATTATTACTTTTTAATCTCCATTTGCTTATTTCTTTATTATTGTTATTACTTTTATTATTACATTATTTTATTTAGAATTTGTTTAATTTTTTTTTATTTGATGACATTTATCATTATCATTACTTTTTAATCTCCATTTGTTT
Organism: Doras micropoeus; assembly: GCA_028566355.1. Classification (NCBI taxonomy): domain Eukaryota; kingdom Metazoa; phylum Chordata; class Actinopteri; order Siluriformes; family Doradidae; genus Doras; species Doras micropoeus. The sequence continues at coordinate 16,927,662 of JAOUQY010000004.1, read as the reverse complement.
TCTTTATTAACTTTGTGATTGTTATTACTTTTATTATTATATTATTTTATTTAGAATTTGTTTAATTTTTTATTTTATGACTTTTATTATTATTACTTTTTCATCTCCATTTGCTTATTTCTTTATTATTGTTATTACTTTTATTATTACATTATTTTATTTAGAATTTGTTTCATTTTTTTTAATTTGATGACATTTATTATTATTGTTATTACTTTTATTATTATATTATTTTTTTAGACTTTGTTTAATTTTTTATTTTATGACTTTTATTATTATTACTTTTTCATCTCCATTTGCTTATTTCTTTCTTTATTAACTTTGTTACTGTAATTACTTTTATTATTACATTATTTTATTTAGACTTTGTTTAATTTTTAATTTTATATTTTTCAATATTCAATATTCAATATTTTTATTATTATTACTTTTTCCATTGTTTCTTTCTTTCTTTATTAACTTTATTATTATTGCATTTTTTGGAATTTATTTTATTTATTAATTCTTATTATTTTATTATTTTGGTATTTTTTATGTTTTACTGTTTTATTATTATTATTATTATTATTATTATTATTATTATTATTATTATTATTTATTTCTTCATCCATATGACAATAGTGGCTTTAATGCTGCCTTCATGTACAGCTGAAACAGCAGGGAAAGTTTTTGAACTAAACATCGCACATGAACATCTGGACTTGGACACTTTACAAGCTTCCATTTCTGTCTGTTACATTCTGTATCCTTTACGTTACTTAGGCTAGCTGGATAATCAATTATTTAAAAAAATCTTTTTGGCAAGTTTTATAAAACCTGCTATAGATTATAGTGGGTTTAATGCTTTAAATTTCAGTAGATATTTAACTTCAGTGAATCAATAGATATTCAATTCCACCTGCTCAGTCAAAACTCAAAAGTAAGATGTCAGAGGAAAAACACCTCCAGACAAATCAGCTGAAACAGAAAAAGATATCAAACATGCAACCAGATAACTGCAAAATGTTGTAAAAGTCGAAAAATTTACTGATACATCATACATTTTCTTCAAGAATAGGCACCAAATGAACTCCACAGGATTACTGCTACACCATTAAGACAAAATAATGAACTTCACAGGGGTCCAGAAATAAACCTGCGGATAAATTCATACCAAAGAGAAATGTTATGCCTCATTTGAAAGCAAATCAACAGAGCATTTCCACAGCACTCATTACTGTAACAACCATTCAGTCTACAAACCTCGCCGTGGCACTGAATAAAGATAATCAACAGGATGTTGTAATCATTACCTCTGAGGCGCTGATGCTGCATCACTAAAGAAACACGATAATGATTCCAACAACAACAAAAAAAAACAATTATATCTGACATTTGTAATAAAGTCACACTTGTTTTGTAGGTATAATTTGTCTTACTTCTCTTTCTGTTGAAGACTAGGCTATTATGAGTGTAGCTCAAGGCTACGAAAAATGCTTGCTTTCAAAATTCTGAAAAACAACGCAGAAAAGAAATAGTCTAGAGGTAGGCAACATGACCTGAGCTTAGTCATCACTGCCTCTTTATTTATTTATTTATTTATTTACTGGGAGAGTCAGATTTCCCTGAGCAGTGTGAACATTCAAATGATAAAGGGAGAATCAACAATAACAGCCGTTTTCATCAAATAAATTACATTGCACGTTCCATATAAAACATTCATGATTTCAAATTGTACAGCACACAAAAACAACCAAGTGGAAAAAATTCACTCACTTGAACAGGGTTTGGTACATAAGCTAGAAATATACATTTTTGCTTTGAAAAAATGCACATGAAATTAAAATGTGTGTGTGCTCTATTTTCCAGTGCTGTCATACAGCTCCACAGTGCTGGAGCTCAGGGCTCGACTGTCTCTCAGCCTTCTGCCTGCTCTCCCACCCTGTGAACAGGAAAGAGTCTCAGCTCAACTCTCAGAGAGCTAGTTTGGTCTGTTTTTGATATCTATGTTACCAGTAAATAAAAAAAAAAAACACTATTGATAGTCAAATTTATGCAAATACATATGCTGTGTTTCCTACAGTTGTATTCAGGTACAGTAGGTTGATGATACACACAAAACATCTTGCTGAATGACCAGGATTATTATTGTTGTAGGAAATTAATAAGCTTAATAATTAGATGTACTTCATAGTGAAAGAGCAAGAATGCAGTGAAATAAGCATACAAAACTGCATCTAAACTGTTGGTAACACTTCCTATAAATCCAGTATTCATAAGGCATTATGACTGCATTTATAATGCATTAAATGGCATATATAACACCTTACAATGACTGCCATAAGCCTGTATAAATAGTTGTAGCTATATACTGTACGTAACACTTTATAAAGTCAGAATGAAAGGACTTATATAGGATAAAGACAGGTTTCACAGGTTTGGTATACTTCATGTATTATGTGTTATAATGCATTAAGGATAAATAAAATTGAAACATAGAAGAAATTTCATTGTAATATAAAATGCCTTATAGAGCATTATAAGTGCTCTTTACTGGCTTTAAGTGATTTTCCTTTATATTTAAAAGGCATTTAAAAAAACACACTTCACTTAAAGCCTGTAATGACCTGGTATAATAATTTGAGAAGTCAAAGCTATATGCTATAATGCATTATAACACATAATACAAGTATACCAAACCTGTGTGAAACGTCTTTATAAACTCCTATCACTCTGACTTTATAAAGTGTTATGTATATAGCTATAAGGCTATATGAGTAATTATACAGGCTATATGTGCCATTATGAATATAGATTCATAGGAAGTGTTTATGATGAATGATGCACCTCCTACAGACCAAGGTGCAATAAAACTTCATAATGCTTTAAGCCTACTCCATTTTAGGGGGCACTAATACAATGGGCAACGCATATCTGGGGACACAACCCTTATATTCTGTACCAGACATGTGGGGCTACAAGCACACCAAGTTTCATGTGGATTGGTGAAGTTTAAGTATATGATAGCATCAATCAAATAAAATTGGTGAAGAAGAAGAAAAACATGGACAAAACCTATATGACCACCAGCGCCAGCTGCGGCAGTGGTCCTGCTATTTATCCATTACAATGTACAAAAACAATTTTTTTCACTTAAAGTAGAGTTCAAAAAATGTGAACTCCAAACATTTCCAGAGATAAACCATTATAATACAAATGCTTAACTGGTTAATTTTCGAAATATGATAGCTACACTTAAACATTTTCCCAATAGGCATTAATTCCTGTCCTGAAATCATCACCATTCCTGTCTGCCTGATGCTAGTTATCTGATATGGCCATGTTGTTTTGGGGGATTCTGGCTCAAGGACAAAATATTTTTCCTATGATTCTGCAAGAAACAAATCACACTGCAAAGCAGAATGATGCTCTGAAATTGTACATGCTTTTCAGCTTTTCAGGCTAAATGCAGTGCTTGGTTTTATTTATACCATAAGCAGACTAGGCTGCCATATGCAAAAGAACATTATTAACCATTCTTATTATAACTGTAATCAGGAGTGTGGAAAGCTGGGGCAGGATCTGTTACGCCACAGAACACTGTCACCAGATGCAATTTCAGTAAATCTCTACAGCAATAATCGTTTCTTAAGTTGTTATGCAATATGTAAAACATGATCTGCCCCAGCATGCATGTCATCACAAACATTTCAAGGGCTCCATCAGTCTTACCTGAACAGCCTCATAATCATCTCCTGTTCTGTTCAGGTAATTCAGCGAGGCCGCTCTCTTCAAGCTACATGAGATCAATGATATGAGATAAGTGCCGTTATTATGTCTATATGAGATGTTCCAAATATAAAAATATGTTCTGAAATATCATACAAGGAAAAACACAATTTAATAAAGACAGGAGGTGAGAAAGTCTGGAAAGAGAGTCTTTGCTAATCTGTATAGTAGGGCTGTCCAGTCTCTTAAAGATGGTGAATTGAGAGATAATTTAAAAGAAATATGAGACAAAGTATGGCAGAAATGATGACAGCCCCTTGGGATCTTAAATATGTACGTAAATATGTAAGTAAATGCATATCTTACTTAGGGTTAGGGGAATCTGACAGTATCGTTTCCTGCAGTTTCTTCACCAGCATCTCGCTGCTCCTGCGCAGCACCTCTCGCATTTTACCCAGAGAACCAGCCCTTCTCAAACTGCCATTCTACAGGTCCACAAAGACACACACACACACACACACACACACACACACACATATATATGTTTGTCTTATTATCTTTAGGTAACTGACATAATTATGTGTATACATAAACCTAACCTTAACCTCACTAATGAAAATGAAACCATTTGGCTCTTTGCGAAACCATTAGGCTTTTTTCAAGAAGAAGCTGCATTTTTTTGATGTTTTGTTTTGCTTTGTTTTAAAGATGGCGTGTGCCCACATGAAAAGGAAAAACCTTCCCCCCCCCCCTTCCGATATCAGATTTTTTCATTCTGATCTTTTGGTCCCCAACAAGATATAAAAACATACAAACATGCACACACAAACACACACCATAAAGGGCCTAATGAACAGCTCAGGTCAATCAGTGCATGCTGGATTACAGCAGTGCTTGCACTAAATCCTGTTCCCACGGAAACCAAGATGTAGGTCACCATATGAGAGCGTGAGTGAAAGCAAATAATCAGCAGTCACAGAGCTACAGATCAGACAGATCACTCCTTCCCAACGCTAAGCCATTTACTGGCTTGTGTCAATGACATTAAGGAAATTCACCCAGTCCAACCTGCACTGACTTCACCACAGGTAAACACACAGCACCCTCACATACAAACCAACATGTTATGTGAGCAAGTTAAAAGTGTCCCTGGAGGAATTTCATGTTGGGCATTTCCCACAGTGATGATGATGATGATGATGATGATGATGATGATGATTTAGTAAAGAATACTGAGTTAAAAGGTTGTGGACTGCAGTTTTATTAAAATGTCAGGTTGTGTTGTTTATGTCTGGCTGAAAGAGCAGGTTGTGGATTTACAGCCCTCTGCTGCCTGAAAACTGAATTGCAACTGCAATGGAAAAACAAAGTGACCCCACCCACTGTATTCAAACTTCATATGGTTAGTCTTTTGCCTTTTGGGGGAAAAAAAGTAGTTCAACATTGTAAACAGAAACTTGAAGAAACAATTGTCATCCACCACAGAGCAATACTGCACATCTCGATTTCCTAAAGAATCTGTGAAAATGTGCTCATTATGATGTCTATACCTACTTTTAAGCATTATAATCTTCCATGTTCCATTTGGAAGGATAAATATTTCTGAAGGCATAACGAATAGAGATGCCAATAGTATGCCAAAGAAGTTCTTTTACTCACTCATTATCTAAGGAAGACTCACTGGTAGGCAAGGAAACATCCTGGACATATTGCCAATCCATCACAGGGTGCAGAGACAGACACATTCACATACGCATACACACACACATGCACCTAAGGACAATTGGGTATCTCCAATTCGCCTAACTTACATGTTTTTGAACTGTGGGAGGAAACCAGAGCTCCTGAATGAAACCCACACAGACACATGGAGAACTTGAAAACTCTACACACAAAGGACCCTGGGGAATCAAACCGCCTGGCTGTGGAATCAAACCCAGGTTCTTCTTGCTATGAAGTGACAGCTCTAACCACTGCTGCGCCTCCGTGCTGCCTCAAAACTATCCGATTCAATATTTTACAAAGTTCAGGCATATTCTAAACAAGCTTTTTTAAAAAGTTGCTTTGAAGAAAACATTATTACTAAACACCTGGGTTTCATCTGGGTCGATGTGTTTATTGTAAGAAGCCCCCATCCAGCTGCTATTCTGAGCACTTGGAATTTCTTTTGGCCTTTTCCTCAGTCACATTCTTTTCTTTTCTTTTTTTTTTAAATAAGCTTCCTCCCCCTATCTCTCTCACTCATTAGCACAGTCTAAAGGCCCAGCACATCTTGAAAGCCTTTTCGACCCCACACTGAGATACACACTCGCTTTGGAACCTGGGTCTCAAACCTCCTCTTAGTGTAGGAAAACCTCTAGAAAACAACTTGTGCTTGCACTCTGCACTTTATTTCTGTAGAAAAGTACAGGGGTTAGACAATGAAACTGAAACACCTGTCATTTTAGACCACAATAATTTATTAGTATGGTGTAGGGC
>JAOUQY010000004.1:16849140-16861135 GCA_028566355.1 Doras micropoeus | reverse complement strand
AAATAAAGACATTGAATGAGAAGGTGTGTCCAAACTTTTCACTGGTGCTACACATTTTAGATACACTATGATTCACAATATTGCCATGTCACAGATTTGTTCATTTTTTCATTCAAGGCTTCGGTTTATGTTTTTACGGCCTGGAAATGATCTCTGCCAACAATTGGTGGTGCCAACAGCTGCTGAGCTCTACCCCTTTTTGTCTAATGAGGTATATTCGGTTTCAAATGGAGGTTGTTGAGGGGACAGGGTCTCCTTGTTTTCATTTCCATTGTAATTCACCTCTCAGGCAGCAAAAGGCTGTCAAAATGACAAACTTTATCTTTAAGCTAGACTACTATTTATTTATTAACATCTAACCATTTAATTAACCAACAATGAACCATTTGCTGCAAAAAGGTGAATTATTTATCTCGGCGTGATTACGCATAAACAGGGTTAAGAAAGCTGCAAGCACGTCAATTCAGGTCTTACATAGATTAGCCACTCTCGTCCCACTAACAATAACAATCGTTAAACGTCATTTATGCACATTTCACAAACAGCGAACATGGCCATTTAGACGTTATACAACTTTTCAAACACGTCAGATTATCTAAATAAACAATTCCGGCTTTACAATGAGATCAAAGTGTGTTTATTCAAGTCCACTCACGAGCATTTAAGCACTCAAGAGCATATGAACGTTATGAAGTGGAATGTGTCTAACAGATGTGAGAGGAATATCATAATGGTCTAGAATTTCAATAATCTTAGATTGATATTTCTGCTGTTGATGCTCAGCTTAGAGTATTAATTCAACACCTGCCACAGAGAACTGTCAGCAGCGCCCTAAAAAAAAAAATCACACCACAAAAAGTGCAAAAGAGTTTCTTCCTAATAGCTGACAGAACTCATGCGCTTAAAGATATCAAACTCCATAATTTGATTTAGAGGCGTTAAAAGAGATGTAGAGCACTGTGCAAAAGTCTTAGGCACCCTATTGTGTTTCGGTACAACTGCTATATTTCCAAATGTTACTTTTCCAACAAAAAAATTAAATATTATACAAAAAACGTTTGTATGTTTTGCATGTAAAATAGAAGTAAGTGTGACAGTCAAAGTCTCCAGAAGAGCTGTGGCAGATTCTCCAAGATGCTTTTTCTTTAAAGCATCAGAAGAATCAGGATGTGGGAACAATAACATTTACATTTACATTTATGGCATTTAGCAGACACCCTTATCCAGAGTGACTTACATTTATCTCATGTACACAGCTGAGCAGTTGAGGGTTAAGGGCCTTACTCAGGGGCCCAACAGTGGCAGCTTGGTGGTGCTGGGGCTTGAGCCCCCAATGTTCTATTCAGTAACCCAACACCTTATCCACTGAGCCACCCCTGCCCTAACAAAATGATCAACATACAGTATAATGTAGCACAATATAACTCTAATGTTAGCACAACTCAAGTCATCTCACAGTTAAACGCTTCATCCAGCAAAAATTAAGACCCTAGTCACACTCCAGTAACGTCTTTACATGCGTCGAGGGAACGCCACAGCTCAGAGCCAAAATGTCAGCCAAGAATTTTCTGGCTTTTTCACATGAGTGCAAACATGATGCTTCGCCAGAGTTCTCGCTTATTTATGTATATCGTATACACGTATACACTTTTGAATTAACATTTGCATCAGGTTCCATTTTTCTTGCCTGGCTGGGTAATGGTACAGTCTTGCACTGCATAATTTACACTGTACACAGTTTTCACACATCACAGCCCATGGTTAGCTAGACAGTGCTCCAGCTCTGGCCTAGAATAAGGGACTTCAGAGCTCCAGTCTGTATTTTTCAAACAGTCGTCTGTCATCTGGACTGTTTCTGTAGACCGCATGTTCTGGCCTCCAATGCCACTGAGACCAGCTGGACCATTGTTCCCACCAAAGAAATGCCACTATAACTAATTAAAAATATAAAATTGAGAATTACAGCTCTGTTTGTAGCAGCATTCCTGTTTTGTCGGTCGCTGCTGTACCTCAGATGATATAAAAGGGATCTAATGAATGTGTAAGACTAAAACGACATTACATAAACATACATTTATTCATGCATTTATTGTTTTGTCATGAACAATACATCATATTAAAGAATCATCCTGGGCGTAATCTACATACCCGAGTAATAGAGGTAGTTCGGATCATTTTCCGTCGTGTTTTCTTTGGCTTCCGCTGGACATCGTCATCCTCATCATACAGGTCCTGTAACAGGTTAGGTACACATTGGACAACATGAAGATCATTTAAAATAGCGTTATCTTTTGCAATTCATACTCTTGGGGAAAATAAAACAGTTTCTCTGGTAGCAAAAACTAAAAAAGGTTCAGTTACATAAAATTGCTTGTTTACAAAGAACTGGATAACAACTAGCATGCCAGATCGACACAAAGGTTATGAATATAAATAAGATGATTTTGATTTGTTTCATACCACTGTGTTACATTGCTGTGTGGACTCTAAAGCAATAAGAAGTTTTTTTATTGAAGGCAGAGAATAAATGCAAACATCTTCGTGCAATTGCCTTTAAATATTGTTTTCTGAGCTGTAGCTAGTCTCTGAGATGACTTCGGCAAAATGTCTTACATAATTGCATGTGATTGGATAAATCACAACAGGGAATCTGCTTCATGTTTGGAAAACTAGCTGCTGGCTACGCTCTTCATACGTCCACCAGTTGCTGATCACCTGCGCTAGACAGTTGAGAAATGATGAGAAACAGCTCTTACTTGGGCCTGAACCGCATCATCACTGGCCTCCTGCTCTGACGAGTAGCTGTCATCATCATCTTCTGAATAGTTATCCATATCTGGAGATCGATCTGCAAGGGAAGTGTGAGTGATAAAACCTTCCTCTTCACAGACTTTCACATAACTGCACGGAAGCAAGTCAGCAACACATCCATGTAGCTAAGACCCTACTTTCTGTTACATATATTATGTTAACAATGAAGCCGTTGCTGAGACGGATTACCACCCGCTGCAGTGACACGCTCTTAATGCACTACAGCTGGCCTCACTGGTCGGAGTGTGGGAAAGCTGTGGTCTGAGTGCTGCTGGCTGGATGATAGGAAGACCTCTCCAAACGGCCTCTCTGGTGCCTTAATGTGCACTTACTATAAATGCTCCAGTGGGCTCACTTGTTTATGTAACGAACAGCTTACAACAACCTCACTTAAGTCAGAGACTAATGGAATATCCGATTGAGAGTGTACTGATCTGTGGGCTTTACTACAGTTCCAGTTTTCCTGTGTGTCCTTTGAGATAGTGCTGTGATTTCAGTAGCTAGTTTTATTTTTACAAAATTGACCAGTTGCTGTGATTCGTCTGGACTAACTGTACTGTTTTTAACATGTTTACCAAAGTATATTGGCTCAAAAGTGCATACATATACTATTGTATCATGATCGTGACAATCATGTGTCACACTGAAACCACGGCCAACTATAGTAAATTTTTAGTAAGACCGAAACGATGCATAAAAATAGTGGAGCTGTGACACAATAAAGTTCGAATGTAATAGTGCTGGTTAACAGGAACCTATTATATCACCGTTATTCCTGTAAATCCGTTCAACTGGGTTACAGTGCTCACCTGAAGCTTTCACCTTTGTCCCCGGCTGTCCGCTGCCATCCTCAGGGTCAATGGGCTGACTGGACAGAGAATACACACTCAACTCCGCCGCCCGTACTGGGGCTTCCTTTACGTTGCTATGGAGACCCAAGATCTGTCCTCCGTCTGTCGGGTGCTGCATCACCTAGCAAGACAAAAAAACCCCACAGCATCAAAGACAAACTCTTTCAACATGCTTGCACAGGTAGATTGTATACTGCTGTGCAGGATTCTTTGACAACCTTTTAAAAAAAATGTCCGGAGTGTCTTCATCTAAGTTCAGCTCAGTCTTTTATTAGCCGTCAGTCAGAGCCGCAGCTCTTTATTTTCCCAGGTGGCCGCATACGGGATGCGAGGGTTTGGCAGGGCCGCACTCAGAACTTGCGGGGGCATGACTGCTGAAACTAATTGCAGGTATTTGAAGAAACGCCAGGAGGTTTCATAGACGGTGTGAGCGTGCCCACGCTCTCACATTATGGTGCACAAATACACACACGCACATGTACACATATACACACACACACACACACACACAAAACATGCAGACACTCTAAATGCCAGGCTGGTGTAGTGAAGCGAAATCAGTCGAGGCAGCTCTACACGTTATTAACCTGAGCAGGAAACCTCAGGAGACAGCTCTTGCAAAACAGCATGGAAGGAAAGAAAGAAAAACGAGACACTTCTTTTCTAACAAAGGCTTTGTTTATACAGTCTTTGGAAATGTTGGAGTGGAACATGCTCAGTTGAGCAATCTAACTGACTTTTATTAGCTCTTTATCATTTAAAAAAAAATTCAAGGTCTCGGTTCAACCATTCTGATGTGTCATGTGACCATTTCTGGCATTTGATGTTCCATTTCCAGGCACGTACAGAGAAACACAGTAATGCCTTTTTGATTTGGTCCTTCTTAAAAGACCGCACGCAGTTTCACAATGAAATGATGCTGCCTCCGTATTTTAACGAGGAACAGTGCAGATCGAGGGAGCACCGGTTGTCGTAGTAACAACAAAGACGTGCTAGTCATCTCAACCAAGAGATTACTCGCAAAGTATGTAAAGGCAATGTCACCTACTTCTGAAGTGCAGCAAACGGTGACAAACACTGAAGATGGGGGTGTTTGCCATGTTTGTTTTTGCTGTTACCATGGATGCAATACTCAATGAGGGATATAGATACAGAGACATGCAGTATATTACCTGATCCTCGTGCTATTCTAGTCGTAACACTTTCTTGCTTCAAAACAACCTTCAGACCACAATAAATCAAATTTCTGGTCACCACATGTGAATGGGATTTGAATTCTGTTGACACTGTCAGATGTCATGTGTTTCAAGTATTTCCTGGTCCATTCAGATTTCAGCTGTCTGTCTGAATAAGACTCCTAAACAGTGCAAGTATAACATTTATGTGTCTGTGTGGATGTGGATTGTACAGGATTGATGAAAGTTATATTTAAACAGCGTCTTTCAAACCCAAGGATGCTTTAAAGTCAACATACAACTTTAACACCGGTGAGAAGAGGCAGCCAATTGCGCACAGCGTACTCTCAACTGGAGACCACAGCCCCCTGAGGGACTGAATGGGTTGCAGGGAAGGGAGAGCGGACAACACCCAGGACAGAGCACCATCCATCACTGGATGGCAGACACATAGCCATTCACACACTCACACCAGGATTACAGGGCAATTTTTTGTACATCCAATTCACCTAACTTGCATGTCTTTGGACTGTGGGAGGAAACCAGAGTACCCGGAGTAAACCCACGCAGACACGGGGAGGACGTGCAGACTCTACTTGAACTATTGCATTTTCCTGAAGATGGAGCTTAAATAAATGCTCCTTTAGTTTTTCTCCAGGAGGCAAGAGATTTATCAGCTGGCCGGACTGACATTTCCGTAATTTCAGTAATATAATTAAAATTCTAATAATGCATATGCGTCTTTATATAGAGATATACACTGAAGTTCCAGAAACACTGGTACTGGAGCCTAGGCAAAGTACACGCCGCCCCACGCCGCCTACGGACGTCACTGGTTGTGTCTGCCAGTGCATATATAAAGCGAGAGACATCTATGGAAGCTTCTAGAGCTATAAATTTTCAACACGGTTTAATAGTTGGGGCTGGCGAGATGGGTCATAGCATTTCGGAGGTAGAAGCAAAGTTTTGATTTTCACGTATGTGCATTTCAACGGTGTAGCGACAAGGATTCCGGCAAAACCTCTAATTTAGGACAGCAGCATGGCCATAAAAAGACTCTGGGTGAACGTGACCAGCAAGACTCATTTCACGTGATAGGCGTGCAACACTGCCTCAAGTAATATCGGAATTAAATGCTGGAGCCTCAACAAACATCAGCGTGAGGACTGTGCAACGTTCCCTCCAAGATCCTGTGGGGGACCTACCAAGTATTAACTGGTATACCAGTTTTTCTGGTACGTCAGTGAAATAAGATGTAGATCAGAATGAAGTCAGCTGAACAACAACACAACACATCTTCCATAGTCTCACCTGTAAAGATTACAAAGATCCCTTGCGGTGTGTACTAACGTTTCTCTAACAGGGATTCAGCTTGATGGTAATCTTAGACCCTCACCTTCTATACTAGCATGAGGATGCAGTATATTTTTTATGGAGACTATAAAGCACCACTGTTGGAGAGTCGTGATAGATAAAGGTGCCGGGCCAAACGATGTCAATGTAAATATCTGTATTTATTCCCACCTCCGCCATGTTGATAACGCCCACAGCCAGCGTCTTGTAGCCCAGGATAGTCCGGTTCTTATAGCGCTTTCTTCTCTGGAGCATGATCTGCAAGCGGTTAGCATCTCTCTTCAGGAAGTGGGGATACTGCAGGGAGATAGAGACAAGAAAAACTAAATTAAGAGTGAAAGAGAGAAGTGTAAGAGAGACCGAGACTATTACAGAATATTACATCATTCTGGTGTGAAGCACTGTAGCGCCTCCGTTCCCACAAGGTTTCTCATTCACTCACACACACACACACACACACACACACACACACACAGCTTTATACACACAGGTAAAGCAATATGTAATTTTTGCAGCTCGGGGCTTCTCGGCATAATGTCAGCTTCCACTCAGCTCCTGTAAATCATATATAGACTGACTGTATTAGGAACACCTGTACATCTGCTCACTCATGCAATTATCCAATTATCCAATCAGCCAATCACACGGCAACAGTGCAATGCAGAAAATCATGCAGATACAGGAGAAAAGCTTAATTTAACATTCAGAAAAGCTTCATTTAATGTGTACCCTGACTCATTTTGTTCTCCAGAATCCAAACTGAGTGTTATTTCAAACAAACTTCCACTAAGTGTCTACTACCTGTAGGGAAAACGTCAGCTCCAGGTCTGTCTCCATCAGGCCGCTGGGAGGGAGCATGTACTCATTGGACCTCAAGATACGTTTCGACCCCTGAGGACAGAAATGCAGAAGAATGTAATGGTTTCTGTAACAGTAACCAGAAGTTCAAATCCCAGACCCTGCTGGGCCACTGAGCAAAACCCTTAACTGCTCAACAAATTCATAATCCACTGACATGCTTGACAAATGAAAACTGATTAGGTTTTCATCCAAAACATTACAGCAAAAGCAGACTATAGAGCCTTGTATAATCAGATCAGTTCCCAAATAAACTGACAAGCTTGACAGTAATTAAAAACCCACGGTTTCTTTCTAAACCTGTCCGACAATCCTTTTTTCCCCAAGCCATTGTTGGAGTAATCAGAGTAAATTGAGCTTCCACAGGCTGCAAATAAAATAAGTAAATAAGTTTCCCAGCTGATGAAATGGTTGTGAGGTGCGCGTGATCTGTGAAGCTGAGCTTTCCGTGTCTCCAGCTGCTTCGGCATCTGTCTGTTCAACCAGCCGCTGATGAGGGACACGGTGGTAGCGAGATGTCCATTTACATTTTCGGTATTTGGCGGACGCCCTTATCCAGAGTGACTTACATTTACACGGCTGAGCAGTAGAGGGTTAAGGGCCTTGCTCAGGGGCCCAGCTGTGAATCTTGGCTGTGGTGGGATTTGAACTCATGAAATACTAGTCAGTAGTCCAATGCCTTAACCACTGAGCCACACTGCCCCTATGTCCAGGCATGTTCATGCACACGTACTGTAAATGCACAGCAGACTGAATTGCTTTAACCTGAACAAATATTTAACATAGTTATGAGTTTTGGAATGGTGCCAGTGTAACGTATATCACCAGAGGTCTGGGAGTTCGGTGCAGTGAGGGTGCGGTGCAATACTTTTGTTACTCCTCGGTTTGTGCTCTTCAGAACTTGAGACTCGTGTTCCTGGAATCTGTCAGAGCCTTTCGGGTCACGGCTCCACATGATCTTTTTCACAAATGGGACTACTTTTTTTTTTTTTTTACATTTCACATACTTTCAAGTTCCTCTTTCAGACCTGGAATCTCTCCAGCTTCTAGTATTTCTAACTTTGGAAATGGGATTGCCAGATCTTCTGTTTTCTGTTCCTTATCTCCTATTACTGGGTTTGCTTGGTCTGTCTTTACATGCTTATCTGTCTGGCTCTGGAGGTCCCACAGGAGCTTAGTTGTTTCCTTCTCTTTCTGTAGTCCTTCCAGTTTTGACTGGGGAGTATTCTGCCAATATTCCACGAAGATGGAGCTCTATACCATCGCTGTCACTTGGTTGCATTTCTCATGCTTTCTCCATCTGCATTTTGCAACCTGCTACGAAGTGCTTGATTATCTCAGGGGCTTCTCTGCCTAGTCTCTACTTTCTTTTCTGTAATGACACACACTGCTTTGATTCTTTGCTTGTTCTGCCTCTGTACTAACCCTTAGTCTTGTCTTGTCCAACCAACTGGTAAGACTTCCTGCTATCTGTTATCTGGTGCATTCCACAAAGGTTTATGTGCCCATGACATCTCCTCTGTGAGTATGTTATCCACATTCCCTATTTGCTTGAGGTCTTCTCTTAGAAGTGCAAGCATCAAGGCCATTGTTTGAAAGCACATTTGACACTTGGTAACCTTTTGGGTGCTGGATGTTGGAGTTGGCCCTTGATTACATATCAGCTATACATGATAGATAAAATGTAGATAAAATGTTTCTTCTTGCTATTAGAGGCTGCAAGGGTTGGGAACTGAAACTAGGTTTGAAATTAGAACTGAATCCAAAATGCCAAGTATCAGTCCCTGCAACAAAAATGAATTTTGGTTCAGTTCCTAAAAGCGATAACCGTTTATTATAGCAAACAAAGGCTACAGATCCGCAAAAAGGTTCTCCCACGATCTGTCTACATGCCTACGCCCTGCATCAACGCAACAGCATGTCCATTTGTTTAGATACGAACTAGCATGCAAAGCCTAATGTCACAACAGTGCGAAAGGTGGACTCACAAAGTTTATTTAAAAGTTTGTCTGAGTCTATCAATTTTGTGAATGTTCAGGTACCACTTTAAAGAATACATGTGCTATCTAAACATAGACCTCTATTTTTTCCCCCATTTTAGAATTGAAACAGGGAATCGATAAGAACCGTAATCAGAATTAGAATTGATAAAAGTCCCAAGCCTAGAGGTTGCTACCATTTATTTTATGTCCACTGCTGTTAAAATGGTTACTAGATAAGAAACTAGAAATCAGAACTCCTTAGTGGTTGAGGGGACCAGTGGTAGTTCAGTGGTTAAGGTTCTAGCCTACTAAGTTCAAATCCAAACACCATTGCAGTGCCACTGTGGAGCCTTTGAGCAAAACTCTTAACTCTCTTTGCTCCATGGGTGCTGTATCTCTGACCTCAGCTTAGTAAGAACCTGGGATATGGAAAGAATTTGTATATGTGACAGTACTCTCTTGCCAGGGATAGAATAAACAATTCCAGTGGAGATCCACGAGGAGTGATGGCTGACCAAAATGAACCCTTTAGGGACTATGACTTCTCAATTTATATTCACCATTCATGCGACCATTCAGTTCAGTTTGTGATGTCTGTGAAAAACAAGCAAAGTTGCCAAAGTAGTCTCATGATCATCTTGGAATAGTACATTTCCTTAATATATCAGCCATAGTTTCATTTGTTTGATGATATGCCAGAATTTAGGGTTATTAGAGGAATTCCAGATGCCTGAATATTTTTTAAAATGTCGGCTCTCCGAAACAAGTCATACACAATGCCATGGCCTGTGAGACCTCTGATAGAGGAAAAGATGCACTGACCTTTAAACAAGACCCAAAGAAATACAGTATATTTAGAGCTACTGCTAGCTGCACAGTGCTTAAGGACTTAAGATGTGTGAGTCAGCAAAAAGTGTTGGGTCTAATGTTAATAAAACAAAGGCAGGAAAGCATTACGGCTGGTAAAAACAGCTTCAGTCTTCATAACAAGCTCCCATCTTGTTTTCATTTCCTTCCGAGACAGTCTTTGGAAACCACACAATGAATCGATCCAGTGTTCGTGAAGCAGCAAAGCACTTAAGGATCTTGTTTTTCATTGTCACGGTCCACAGAAAAGAAAGGTTAAAGAGACAAGATGAGAAAAGATGTGACGGGTCGAAGAGAGGGAGATATGATTCTGAGAGGCTTCAAACAGTAAATATGCATGCACACACATATACACACAGACACACACACACATCCATAAGAGTGATGAAAAGCTCTCAACGATCCAGCCTTCAGGGAAAGTGCTTACCAACTCACACTCTCCGAGCATGAGTGGAGATAAAGCGGATGAGGGTTTGTCTGCGTGCGTCATCGGGCCTTTGGCAAAAATGAATACAGACAGGTCTCAAAATCTCAGGTTCTTCTTCAGGTTTATCAGCTCCTCCCATCGGCCGCGCTCTGGTCTATTGTTTCTCCAAAGACAGCAAAAAACTGATTTGGTCCTCACAGAGTGGAATCATTAGGGAAAGAGAACACTGGATATTCTTAGTCAGACCAGTATACAAATCATTTTCAAAGGCTTTACTGCCAGTAATCTCTGACTTCCTTCTCTGTGCTAGATTAAGTGCTTGGAAAGCTCCACTTCCATCTCTTGCTTGACCTTCCCTGAACTGGCTGAGAGGCTGCAGAATCCTGTCATGCAATCATTTCCTACTGCCTATAAACAGCAGCCAATTAGGGAAAGCAGATATTGATTGGTTTTTAATTCTTGGCAATTGATCCTCACACTGTAACATTGCCACCAAATGTTTTGCCTCAACTGTAATACTTGAAATGAAACTCAATTGAACTAGAATTAAGTAATAAACATGATGGAGCGTATTGTTATAGTCAAATAATCCACAACAGGGTGGTGTGATACAACTGGAGTTATTATTACCACCTCAAAGTTGATTGCATTCCTACAACAATGTCATCCTCTTATACCACTACAATTCGTCAATGATTACAATGTTTTTATTAATTAAAGAACATGAAAGAATATGTTTTATTCCTACTTTTATTTGACCTTTTTTATTGTTGTAGAACATGTGCAAAACAAGTTCATGCTTGTTATCACTGACTATATAGCAGCACTGAGAGTTGTTTCCCTCACAAGCCTCTCTTTATCTCTTGAAGTTAAAAAGACAAAGCGATGCAACCTTTCATGATAGAGAGAAAGCGCAAAGAGCAACGCGCAAAGCTTTACCTCGAACCGTGACAAAGCACTGTCCTTGGAGACAAAATTGCTAACTAACCATTTCCTTACACCTCTTAAAAATCTGTTCAACATCCACCATTCAAGTAAGTCCCTGTGTAAGTTGTTCCTATAGAAATGATAACGTATTAGAACAAGCATGTTGCAGACAGAACCACTGTCAAAGATCAAGAACTCTTGAACTTTTCCCATTTTATCTTGATATCTTGATTTTATCCTGGTATACTAATGCATCTGTATCTGTATCATACTGCAACAAAACAACACTGTATTGTCCTCCATTCTTACTACCCACAGAGTTTAGTTCCAGCTCTGGCTGTAACATCATACCCCAGGAATGACAATTTAGTGTCATAAGGAATCTGAATGTTATCCAAAAAAAAGCAGTGTCATATCTAGGTGTGGGCTGCCTATGAGATATTAAAACAGATTAGGCTACTTTTTTAAGAACAAGTATACCAGATGGAATCAGAGAAAACATGATGAGAATCATAACTAAATACATACCAAATACTTTAATACTTGCACCCTGCAGATGCGGCTCTGGTCCGATGAGCTGCCTTTAGCTAAACAATTTACAACCCCGATTCCAGTGAAGTTGGCACGTTGTGTAAAACATAAATAAAAACAGAGTACGATGATTTGCATATCCTTTTCCTCTTTGGCCCAGAGGACACGGCGTCCATGATTTCCAAAAACAATTTGAAATGTGGACTCGTCAGA
>JAOUQY010000004.1:16786683-16797647 GCA_028566355.1 Doras micropoeus | reverse complement strand
ACAACAACAACAACAACAATAATAATAATAATAATAATAATAATAATAATAATAATAATGATGATGATGATGATGATGATGATGATGATAATTGATTATGATTGATGATGATGATATATTAATAATAATAATAATAATAAGAAGAAGATGATGATGATGATGATGATGATGATGATAATAATAATTGATGATGATTGATGATGATGATGATGATGATGATGATGATAATTGATGATGATTGATGATGATGATAATTGATGATAATGATGATGATGATTGATGATGATGATGATAATAATTGATGATAATGATGATGATGATTGATGATTGATGATGATGATGATAATAGTAAGAAGAAGAAGAAGATGAGGAAAATAATTGATGATAATGATGATGATTGATGATGATGATGATGATGATGATGATAATTGATGATAATAATAATAATAATAATAATAAGATGATGATGATGATGATGATGATAATAATTGATGATAATGATGATGATGATTGATGATGATGATGATGATAATTGATGATGATTGATGATGATGATAATTGATGATAATGATGATGATGATTGATGATGATGATGATAATAATTGATGATAATGATGATGATGATTGATGATTGATGATGATGATGATAATAGTAAGAAGAAGAAGAAGATGAGGAAAATAATTGATGATAATGATGATGATTGATGATGATGATGATGATGATGATGATAATTGATGATAATAATAATAATAATAATAATAAGATGATGATGATGATGATGATGATAATAATTGATGATAATGATGATGATGATTGATGATGATGATGATGACAATTGATGATGATGATGATGATGATAATAATTGATGATAATGATGATGATTGATGATGATGATGATGATAATAATAGTAAGAAGAAGAAGAAGAAGATGATGATGATTGATGATGATGATGATGATAATAATTGATGATGATAATGATGATGATGATAATAATTGATGATGATGATGATAGTTGATGATTGATGATGATGATGATAATAATTGATGATGATGATGATGATGATAATAATTGATGATGATAATTGATGATTGATGATGATGATAATAATTGATGATGATGATAATAATTGATGATGATGATGATGATGATAATAATTGATGATGATGATGATGATAATAATTGATGATGATGATAATTGATGATTGATGATGACGATAATAATAATAATAATAATAATAAGAAGAAGAAGAAGAAGAAGAAGAAGAAGAAGATGAAGATGATGATTTTTATGTTGTACTAACCTCGCCAACACAGCTTTTATGTCGATCATAATCTAAACCCCTGATCTTGTGAACCAAGACAACAATCTGTTCCTCTGGACGGAGGACATACACAGCTTTTATGACCAACAGGTCCCCAGTGGAGAGCGTGAGTGGCTTCAGGTACTTTGGTGTTCACATCAGCAAGGACCTGTTATGGACTCTGCACACTTCAACTACAATACTGAGGGTGAGACAGTGTCTTTATCATCTATTGCCCTCTTCACACATGCACTGAAACCCTGAACATATCTATACATGACCTGGAGGAGCTGTTTGTGAGAATGTAAGTGTCTGGAGCGGTTGGACCGGACACTACACAGATTTTACGCTGCCAGCTCCCTAGTATGAAGTCTGGGTAATGTCCGATTGGGCGTACGTGTGAGGCCTTTGTCCGGAGAATTCAAAGCAAGCAGATGGGCATCCTGATGACATTTCTATCATGGTGTTGGCATGAAACTGGAAGAATACAAGCATTTAAGGTTAAAGAAGAAAGGTCATTTACACGAATACGCCAACGAAAATGTTTAATGGAGACATGATAAAATTTGGGAACTTCTGTTAGTTGGCGCCAACAGACAGCAAAATCATCATATCAATTTACAGAATGGTAAGAGACTGAAGTGTTGATAATCCAATTACCGCAGAGATTTCCGCAGCATACATCTTGCATGGTGTCCTGCCTCCTGCACACTCTACCCAAGCGCCACCCCTTTGACCAAACCAGATAAACTCCAGTAGGTGAGAACACATCCGACATACACAATCTCCTGTTGTATGCTACATGTCCAGACCTGATTCTCCAGAGGAAGTTCAACATCTCACATTTCAAGAATTCCTTCTACACTGCAGAGAACATCCTCAATGGAAACATCACTGCCTGACATGAGAACTGCACACTCCACACCCCAACACCAGACTGGCTTGTTTTGGTGGCTGCAGTTTGGAAAACGCCTAACAACCACATGGCCAGGACTGAGATTCTAATGAGGAGCTTCTTTCCCCAAGCCATCAGAACCCTCAACTCAGGACCATTAACACCCTTCAGCTCCTCTGTATGTGATTTTCAAACACACACACACACAACCTCCCACAACCACCTACCCCCTCTCTCTCACACACACACACACACACACACACACACACACACACACACACACACACACACATAAGGCACACTTGGCAGATTTCTACATGTACATACATATTCATATGCATATTTTTCATACGCTTGTTTTGACGCTGCTCTTTGTAACTCCCCTACCCCTATAGCCATTGTTATACTGTATTGTCTTGTATAGTGTATTTATTGTTCCTGATATGCACAGACTTTGGAGTAGCTGCATGCCATTTCACTGCACTCGTGTACCTGCAATGAATGCACATAATGTCACAAATAAATCATGAGTCTTGAATCTATAAAGCATATCTGTAAGTCCTTCTGTATAAGAGCATCTGATAAAATATAAATGATGATGATGGATGGTGATGAAGACAGTGATTCCCATAAAATTCCCAGAGTGATGAGGAATAAAATAATATCTGATGATTTTTAAAATCGGGACATGCACCTTGATCGCCTTGATATAACAATATGATATTGGTATAGAAATAAAGAAGGATGTACTGTATGGTTGTATGATACTGTATTAGATTAAAGAAAGAAAGAAAGAAAGAAAGAGAACACCGTGTTCTTGATTTTAAAAAAGGAACATTAAGAAGGACTTTTTTTTCTCCTTTGTTTACATGTGTATAAAGTAAGTGGACTTGATCATGACCATGGAGCGGAAGGATGGAGAAGGGGAACTCCTGTGTTTCCAGTTACACATGCCCCCTGGTGCAAATGTGTTTGTACTTCTCTCTCTGTGTGTATGTGTGTGTGTGTGTGTGTGTGTGTGTGTGTGTGTGCATGTAGCCACTCTGATGTGGGTCATTACCCCTCTCTCCCAGGGGAAAAGCAGAGAGAGGAGGAGGGGTGGATGGATGAGGGAGTGTGAGGGGGGTTGGGGATCTCAGGGGAGAAGAATCCAATAAATCAGCCCACTGTCTCTGTGCTGACATGAGACTCGTCTGTAAAGTGTGTGTGTGTGTGTGTGTGAGAGAGAGAGAGAGAGTGGAGAAAGACAGACAGAGAGAGACAGAGAAAGAGTGAGAATATATCATCCACTTCAGTGAAGACTTGGCATCTTTTCCTATGATCTGGATTTAAAAATAGCTTTTACGCTCCTGTTTGAGATATCCGTGGCATTGTAGGTTTATGCACTTTTGTGACAATGTGACACATTTTTATTATACAACATGCATTTGCCCGAATCCCAAATCCATAATTAATACAGGTATCACTCAAATTAGCATCCTCGTTTGTCTTGAGGATGCCATCAAGACACTGATGGGGAAAAAATCCAATCCTAGTTGTCCCAATGTGATGCTTTCATATGCTGAAATTCTACAGCATTTCCCCTAAAATTCTCCCTTAAAAAAAAAGGCAGTTATCACGTTTAATAATCAGCGTGCATCCAAACACACATCCTGCAGCCCAACACACCATCAGCTCATAACAGGAAACACACTGCCGCATGGCTCTGCAATCCACCGCCTTGCTTACGACTATTTCTAATAGAACCTGGAAGGAAAGACTCTTGGCATTAAAATTCATAGGGGAAAAAATGGCAATAATTCCCAGCTCCTCCTCTTTCAGTAGCCTAACCATTTCCATCTCTCTTTTTAACCACATCCTTTCTTTCTGCTTCTTCCTTCACACTGCTCTCCTCTCTTTTTTATTTCTGTGCTGCACCTTGGGATGGCTTGTGATTTCTTTCTACACTGAGAAAATTACACCCCCCCCACACCCCACACCCCAACATCTCCAATTATGGACTGAGCTAAAGGGCTTGTGCTCGTGGCATACCAATAAACACTGTCAGGACATTTTTATCTACATGACGAAGGAAGTTTAGCCCAATGACGCTTGAAATAGGCAGATAATGCTGTTCATCAAATGAGGTCGACCAGGCTGTGAATTTTACATAGAAAATCTCAGGGATTTTCAAGGTCACCATATTCAAGAGGATATTGTAGCACAGTCTTCTATAATAATATATAATATGGGTTAGGGTTAGGGTTAATATATGTTAATATAATATATAATATATGCATCAATGCAACACATATATGATATCCACAAATCCAATTTCACAAGAATTCAAACTGGACATCACATTGACCAGCATTTCTAACATTTCATATTATTTATAATTGCTAACACGCCTTTATGCATAAAACACAAGACTCTCAAATAATAATCAAACAACAGTTAAAAACCTAATCTGCTTTTTTTTTTTTTTCCCTTGCACAAAAACAATCCGAATCTGTGCAACGAAAGAGTTAACTGTTGGTCGTTTGTGCATCTGATTGACGTTTCTCTAGACCGTAGTAATGACGCCGTCCAATCAAACCGCACCCAGTGGGCCCCACGTGGGCCTCCTGCGCTCCGATTGGCTGAATCTTGTAACGTTGATTGTGGCTGGGTCAAACCCCACGTGGAGATTTCATTCAATCAGGAACAATTCCACTGCTGCCGATTTTGTATTGAGATGGTGGATGTTGTGTATATATAATTCGGTGGATGTAAATAAGGGACATGCAACCAGCAAGCAGCTGTTTGTGCAATTGATCAACAAGGTTTTTGGCCTCGCAACAATAAGAAGGAGAACATACATACGAGGCGTTTTCATTTCGAGTGGTCAAAAAAGGTTTTAAATAAGAGCTTGGTGGCTTTTTAAATGGTTTCAAACTGAAACTGAATGATAAATATTGAATATCCTAGGGCCTTGTTTTCATCTGGTGCGCTTAAATTTTTTATACACAACTCTAGTGTGTGTGTGTGTGTGTGTGTGTGTGTGTGTGTGTGTGTGTGTGTGAGAGAGAGAGAGAGAGAGAGAGAGATCATTTAGATTAGATAGACCCCCTCCCCATCCTCACTTGCACGCCGCGGGAGGGATTTGCGTGTTTCCCACAAGAAAAGAAGTCTCAAATGTCCCATTGAAAAGGCGGCAGAGGTTCAGCAAAGGAAGGAAAGAGAAAGAGAAAGAGAAGGAGGGAAGGAGCGGGACAGCGGGCGAGACAAAAGAGGCTGCGGCTGCTCTGGGTGTCGGACTTGGCTTCTCCGCCGCGACCAGCGAGCCGTCTTACTCCTTATTTTCACTTTTCATTCTCCGACTTTGGAGCACCAGAGCGCACAGATCAAGGCGGAGAGCATCTGCGAACGAGCTTTCTTTATTTCTTTCCCTCTGTCTTTTCTTTCACTCGAAGAAAGAGTGGAGACGAGACTCGGCGCATCCTGACTAGCGCGGCTGCTACACGGTGCTGCGGCTCGCCGATAACCAGAACAAAGAGAGTTGGAGTAAAGAAATGAGTCCGGCTTTAGTCCAACACTGAAACCAAGTCCAAATGCACTTCTGAGCTCCTCGATACCTTCAAACTCTCCCTCTCTGTCTCTCTTCTGCAAAAAAAAAAACACTGGAAGAACAGCGCAAAAGCACAACATACCATGTTTCCGCAGAACCGACCACCGGTAAGTTACACCACTTTACAAAATAACATCTCTCCAAACTGAAAGGTGTTTTATTTTGTATTTAAGCTGTTATTCTGTACATCCTGTCAAACACAGTAAACAGTCTTCAGCTCCATTATAAAGCAGCTCATGGGTCAAAGCTGTAAACCCAAACAGGCCTTGGGGTTGCTTCATAGAAGTAGCCATTAAGCTACCATGTATGTTTTTTGGTTTTGGTTCTTCCTGAGGATCTGTGTCGAAACCTCCAACACTTTTCTCCTCAGAACCATTACTAGAGTATACAGCAGGCTTCCTTTACGCCTTCTCACTGCATCTAAACTGTATAAAAGATGCACTGTATAGATATCAACCAGCCTTATGTTCACACAGTGATCCATGTCCATTTATCTTTGTCCTGCATGAAACATTTACCATTTTATCTTCAGTACAATGCTACAGATGAACAGCTTATCCGTACACCCATGAGGTAAAACGGCATTGGAAAGTATTGCTTATTTTGCTTTCCAAACAGTTAAAACGTACATGCAGGCTATTAGGAGCCTCCTTGAGGTTTTCAGACTGCACTAGTTCCCACCTCCCGGTTCCTGTTAACCGCCGGACGGACCCCACAAATTCCCTAGCGCTCCTTTCCAAAGCGATCGAACTTGGGTGGCTTTTTTTCATCTCGAGATCAGATGTCTGGTTTTGATGGAATCCTATCTTGCAGGAGTCTGAACATCCAGATTACAGAGAGAAAAGGATGGGCTGTGGCCTCCATCCAGCCACCGTTTATCCATTAGATTTAGAAAGGGACGAACAACCAACCAAGCCTCATTCTGGTATCTGGGACTTTAGTAGTTGAGCGTAAAAGCCCTAGCATATAGTGTCCACTTTACATCCAAAAAGTGCGTCATGGCAAAACGTATTGTTTACTTGCTTTCAAGGTACATCATGTACAGTCTAGTATTTGTCATTAATTCCTTCACTAATTCTTTAGCTCATGATGGAGGTGAGCAATATGGCAAAAAAAATGAACACCACAATACTTGTACACTTTCACAATATGTCCTGTGATTCAACGCATTCCCATACAATGTGCGCAATCGCTTTACATGCCACGGCATCACTGAAACTTCACGTCTCTTTGTATGATGGATTTTCTTATAACAGCACATCCTTTTTCTTATACCACATCACTTTGTCAGCAGTTATAATTCTTATTCATAAAAGAACAATGTTTCACTTTTTGTCCATTTACAGCTACGCTTAATATTGTACAACATCCACAACAGTTCTTGTTCAGACTTTTTCTTTCTTTTTCTCTCGAAGCTAACGAGACAACAAAAATGTAGAGAGTCTTCTTTCATAAGTCTTAAACTTACAGCTTTGCCCCTGACTGCTACAAAGCACTGACACTGGAGACTCCTTCTATAAACGTCAAATAAGCGTCTCCAAGCCTCATTTTTTTAGGCTTTGGTTATGTGGAGCTTTTGCCACGTCCATCCCTGTGACTTCATTCTTACTGGAGAAACAGTAACGTATTAGAAAGAGTGCGTTAATATTAACTTGGGAGTTGAATCACAGCAAATTAAGTTGAAGTTGCGAAAAGTGCTGTGGTGTAACCATAAACTAGGAGAAGGCAGAACCGTGACGCAATTGGTGCAGATATTTAGCTATTAGATATTTTTATTTGCAGTTTTATTAAACATTCTGTTAACACGGCTTCACGTAAGCGACCGGTGCAGACTGCGGCTTGAGAGTAAGCGTGTCTACTGAGTTGTAGGTAATAACGCTAAAAGTATTGTTTTTCCTGTCTGAATGTTTGCACTCGCAGTCAGTTGTCAGTGGCAGACAAATTTGTATATACATATGACCTTAACCCCCAGAAAGCTGCGGTTTCGAATGGTAAACAAATGCACGTTACTGTTTTGTAGAACAATCCAAAGGTCTTGTTTGGCCAGGTCAGAAGTAACAGTGATTGTGGTTATCCTGTGGAGGAGGGGCAAAGACCAGTGAGCTGTAAACCATTTCTGGTGATCAAAGTTATATATAAGCTCTTTGAAGGAAACCGGTTGGTAGCTGGAGGAAGAGAGGAATTAGGAGTGTCTGCGGAATTGTCCGTTGACATTTTTCACGTCTCAGAACGCTCCTAATCCTCAGCTCACAGGAGTGTCTTTGGGCATCCGGCTAGTCGTCGTCCCTTCCCCGTGGAATTTGCTATGTATTCGTGAGCACCGTATCCTGGTATATGAGCGAAAATCTGCCAGAAGGCATGGCTTGACAAAACCTCTTGAATGGAGGAAACAAATAGTTTTGAAAATACCTTATAAAGGAAGCCACCTAGAGCAATTAACGCAGCTGACAACCCGGCTGGCCGGCATTGCTAATGTATCCCGACAGCAGTGGAAATTTGCATAACGAGCTCGTGGAGACAGGAGAGAAAAGATGTGGCACTAATGAAACAGGTGCCTGGTGCTCACACCCCCCCACACACACACACAATCCCATCCCCCCTTCTGCCTAAGTGAGCGATTACGAGGAAATTCCTAGGAGCTCTGAGCTGCTAGAGCCTGCGATCAATAAAAAGGACCCTGCTTGGGTCAGATTCCTGGGGTGGTGCTTTAATATGCAGATTACTGTCAGTTGTTGACACTGTATTTGAATGATTTATGGATGTTTGAGCTTTTTTTTTTTTTTTTTTTTTACCTTATGTAAGGACACGATGTCGTGTTTCTATGGATTTACGGTTTGAACAGCGTTTAAGTTCACCATGTGCACCGTCAGGACAAAGGAAAGTCGGTGGTACAGGAAGGTGGATGTTCAAATGCTGCATCTCTTGGTCGAGGTCACATTTGTGTTTCCAATAGAGATGACACGATGCAGCTTTTTTACCTTTATTAATACTGAAACCGTAGCTATCATGTATATGTATTTTTTAAAAAACACACTGTATAGAGCTTCACTAATTAATTAAAAATACATTGCTAAAACATGACTTGCACAAAGCCACAAGTTCTTGGTCAGTTCAGCTTTTACGCATAAGGTGTCCACTTTGCAAGAGTAAATGTATACGGTTTTATTCTGGCTGCTCCCCCTCCTTGGGGTCACGACAGCAGATCATGTATGCATCTTGATCTGGCACAGGTTTTATGCCGGATGCCCTTCCTGATGCAGCTCTCCGATTAACCAGGCTTGGGACTGACCACTCTGTGTGCACTGCACCCCGCACTAGCTGGGTTGAGGCCCTTGCTCAAGGGCCCAACAGAGGCATCCCTGATGTCGCGGCTTGAACCCCTGACCTTTCCGTGCTGCAGTCTGGCATCCTAACCGACTGGGTTGCCTCTGCCCCACATAAATACTTGCCATCATTTATATTTTATTATATGGTTTTATAAAATATAACTATATAACCAATAACCCATATAATCTAAATAAGAAATACTATTGAGTCCTTGAGTTAATATTTGCCAAGTGAATGACTTGTGTATAAAAGTTGAACTGAACAAAAGACGCTGCGGTTTTCTGCAAAGAAAGTGTTTAAAAAAAGAAAAGAAAAAAAAAGGGGGGGGGGTTAAGTATTTCCACATAGCTGGCATAATGGCAAGTCCCACACATTGCTGAATTGCTCACTGGTGGTGGTTGTTAACATTAGGCCACGTGGGCACTGCTGTTTAACACGTGACCTACTTGAAACTGCTTGCATTGTTGTGCTGCAAACAGTTCTACGATGTTCCAGGCTGGAATTATTCCAGAATCAGGTTGACTTTGTTACTTGACGTATCTTGGTCAAAGCTGATCATGGGAGCACAACAAGTAAATGTTTTGCATGTCAAACTACACGGTCTTGTAGACTGAGAATCGGTTCAGCTTGACGTTGAAACCATCTCCAATTTTCGGGAGGAGGAATCGGACCCTCTAGTGTGGGGGGCAGCTTTATGGGAGCAGTGGTGTGAACTGTAATAAGTGGTAAGTATAAGCACATATTTTGAAGTTGGTTGAGCTTTAATGATTTAATGGGCTTAAGATGATCGGTTTGACACTTTTATAAGTTATTAATGTCCTCGAATGGCGTTGTGGAGTTCCTCACAATGACCCAATGTCCCACACTGCAAGTAAGGAGGCTTGATGAGCCCAGGGGTTGAAGACCATTGGATGGTTTCTGAGGATGTGCCAGCTCTACCATGCGATTGAGGTTTGTGGTTTCCTGAACAAAAGTGAAAATAAATCACAGAAGTTTTCTTAGCTGGCCAGCAGTCTTGCAACACATGTGAACTGATTGGGATCCATATTTTTCTGCAAAAGTTGAATGGGCTCAGGTGATGGAGATCATCGTAGCCTTGACTCCATACAGAACACCTCCAACACCTCTTGAATGGTTGTTTGCATACTTTACAGAATTTCCTTTTTAGACATGCAGCTATCTGGTGCTTTGTCCAAGAAGAATTGATCCACAATAGCACCCAGTTCTATCTGAATGTACATAGAACTGGAGCCAGTAAGATTGATTGTATAGCAGCGATGCTCATCAGTACTGCGGTAGTGCTCGCCTATATGAAACTATTTAAAATGGACCTTTCGTTCTGCAGCCTTTTACTAAAAGGCCCGCAATACTTTTCCAGGAGTCATCTTGCACCTGTGGAACACAATAGGAGGTGAATTATTAGAAAGGGGGATGGGAAGATAAAGAGGAAGAACGGAACAGAGCCAAATGTCATCCTTCCACCCTTCCTGTCTCTCTTCTTCCCTCAAGCCCTCCCTCCCACCCTCTGTGACCAGCTCTCGCCATCAAATAGCCTTCCTCTTCTTGTTTTTCAGATTCTTTCTTTAGCATGGGAGGAGTAATTGATGTGTGTGTGTGCTCCCTGCTAGGCCTGAGCTGTTAGAGTCCAGGCATCTGGATGGCAGATTGAATTGCAGGGTTGGAGAGAGAAGCTCGTTATTGGCTCGAACAATGCATCAGCCCTCTCGTGAGCTCCAGCACCCCCAGCCCCCTTTCCTTCAGACCCCATTGCACCCCCAACACCGCCACCCCCACCCACAACAAAAGAAAAAAAAAAACCCCTCAGAATAAAACCAGCACCACAATATA
>JAOUQY010000004.1:16581185-16603762 GCA_028566355.1 Doras micropoeus | reverse complement strand
CCAATTTAGCCATGAAACCTCCCACACTAAAATGACAGGTGTTTCAGTTTCATTGTCTAACCCCTGTATATATATGTATGTATGTATGCATGCATGTATGTATGTATATACACTGAAGTACTGGAGCCTATGCAAAATACACAGCAACGCCACCTATGCACGTGATTGGTTGCATCCATCAGTGTGTATAATACGATAGACATCTATGGAAGCTTCTAGAGCCGTTTCTGCCATGAGAATGGCAAGTTATCCCGATTTTGCGATTGTCAACATGGTTTAATAGTTGAAGCTCGCGAGATAGTCATAGCATTTCGCAGGTAGAAGCAAAGTTTCGATTTTCATGTATGAGAGTTCAACGGTGTACCGTGACTACAAGATTTCCAGCAAAACCTCAAACTTACGACAGCAGCGTGGCCGTAAAAAGACTCTGGGTGAACGTGACCAGCGTCAGCTCGTAAGAATTGTTTCATGCGATAGGCGTACAACACTGCCTCGAGTAACATCAGAATTCAATGCTGGGGCCTCAGTGCGAGTACTTCAGTGTGCGTATATAATATATATAGGTTTTATAAGCTGAAAGAAAGAATGGCTATGAAGAAAAGTAGTGCACGGACTAAAACTAGTACTACTAGTGGCTAAAACAAGGCAGTGTGCTTTGTTTTAAATTTATTAGCTGTTTCTTTCCATTCTAGTTACCAATGCCATATTCGTTTGTGTATTCAATAGCCTATGTGCATGTTAAAGCTATAAACATGCTAGGAGTGGCGGTACAAGTATCAGTGCAACACGTTTACAACAGCAGAGGATCACATTGCCAAAGGATTTTCAGCACAATAGTATCCCCTGTGCAGAGAAACAGAGGTAGCTGTAGTACTATTTAAGGGGAGGTCAGAGGGCTGGGGAGAAGGAGCTGATGGGAATAAATGACTTTACAGTAACAGATGGGAAGGTAGTGCAATCCGCCTTCAGCAGATCTGAACATACACCGTGACACCGTGACCTGTAACCCCTTACTCTGGATTGATATTGGATTGTTGTATTGCACTTAACATGCATACTAGCTTATAAAGTTGTTTTTGCAAACAATTTATTAATGTCATTAATTGTTATTCAAATTCTTTATAAAATAAAAAAATCATTGTAATGTATTGTTAATGTGTTAATCTATCACTGAGTATTGGGCATACAAATGTATTTATAGAGATGAATGAAAATGATCAAGTGTAAATGGGTAAACATTGGTTCTCTAGTCTATATTTGATAACAGATTTTAAAAAAGCTGTCACAATCACTGGAGTAGGTGTTCCATTATTAACTTAAGAGTTGTAATCCACTTCTTTACCACTTGGTGTCTCTGTTTTCCACTCAAAGCTGAAAAAGCTGAATAGGAAGTAAGGTTTTTTTTTTATGAGGCAAAGAAATTTACCATCAAACTCTGGGAAGTAGTCAACCAGGTGAGAGTACATGATCTTTTCCTCCAGCAGGTCCTTTTTATTGAGGAACAGAATGACAGAGGAGTTTTGGAACCATGGGTAGGTGATTATCGTCCGGAAAAGTGCTTTGCTCTCCTCCATTCGGTTCTGGATTCGTTTTTAAAAAATAAAAAATAAAAGGAGAGAGAATAACTTTGATTCAGAGACATAAGACAGAATTTGCTATCTATTTTAACTCCCAGCACATAAGACTGGTTCATAGATGTGGGAACCTGGGACAATGATATTCAGAATCAAGAATTCACCGGCACTGTGGTATAAACAGTATTAATGCTTGTTGGTAGACCATTAGCAGAACATGTATCCCTGAAATTTAGGTGCGCACCTCATTGTCTGACTCCACCAGGACCTGGTCGTACTCGCTCAGGGCAACAAGGAACATGATGGACGTCACATTTTCAAAGCAGTGGATCCACTTCCTGCGCTCTGAACGCTGGCCTCCCACATCCACCATCCTGAGATAGAGAAAACAGACCAGTGGAAGAGAAGGAGAGAAGGATATTAATGCAGAGAACGGCACCCGCAAACTGCATCCGTGGTCTGATCAGGAGGGAGGTAAAGTTAGGTAAGAAGTGCTTTCCAGGCACCAACAATTCCCAGAATATCTACAAATAAAATGTTGCATGTTGAATGATCCCAAGTCATAATGACTGTACATACATGTCTATGTTAAAGCCACGTTTTATCACTTACATATCCAATACTTACCAACAAACACTATATTCTATATCTCCCCTATACTATATTCATTTGACTTGCCCAGTTTATACTTTTCTGTGTGTGGAATCAACTCCAAAGCTTTGAGGTCGGCTTTTCATTTTTCAAAGCCTAGAATCAGAGAATTGACTCTTTGGAATCAAAGCCCAGCAACTTCAATATGAACCGGAAGCAGTATGGCGATCTGATGCTTTGACACACAACTAACAATTAAAATAAATACTGTTTAAGTTAAGAAAATAAAAATGAATTGAAGTAATATTTTAAACTACTTACAAGCCAATTCATTCAAATAGCTTCACAACTTGCATGATGTGAAGTGAAGCGAGTGCTACAGTGTGATTCATAACAAAAAACTAATCAATAATGAAATTCATTGCTATGTATTTTTATTAGTGAATTTTACTGTTTGTGTGTGATAGTTATTGTAGGACTGGATGCAACATTCCGTTTTTCAGCGGACAGCCCGCAACAGAAAGTACAGCATGCTGGAAGGAAGGACTTTGAAAAATGTGCCAATTTGGGCACATCATATGAGGCAAGAAAGAGTCGAGCAAGAGCAGGTACAAACCTTGGGGTGATGAATGAACAGTGTGTGATGATAATATAGGGCAAAGGAGAGATATAGACACGTGGGAGCCAGGGATGCATACAAACCCATTATATACACACAGGGTCCTAGCTCTAACATGTAGCTATTGAGCAGAATTCCAACTCACAAAATGTTCCATTACAAACAAATTTCATTTTATCATCACAATTATGACCAAACAATCTGAACAATCCAAACAGCATCCAACTTCTCATTCTATTTAATAGAAATCCAGCAAATTAAAACAGACTCAAGA
This sequence comes from Doras micropoeus, assembly GCA_028566355.1. NCBI lineage: Eukaryota > Metazoa > Chordata > Actinopteri > Siluriformes > Doradidae > Doras > Doras micropoeus. Next base: position 16,600,704 of record JAOUQY010000004.1, on the reverse strand, counting down.
ATGGATTTGTTATGAAAACCGCTTACTATTTCTACCCGTATCCCTGGTGGCCAGGCATACAGACTTATAAATGGCTCCTCTAGGAGCATTAACCTAAAACAAAAGCTCCCTCACATCAACCAACCTCCTTTCCAGCAGCTAGGATGACCGTCTGACCTACTTACAAAGATAAGTGCTCCCAAGTAGAGGACGCTTTGGGAGACAGACAATTTCATCTGCTTCTGAAGCACTTACACCTTTGAGGCATTTTGGCATAGTATGGTATAACCATTACAGGGTTTGAACTCTGTTTTCAAAGCACTAGCCAGTATTATGTATCAAAGCTCCTAAATAAATGTAGCCTTACTTTAAATATCCAGTAATTGCATGAATTGAGGAAAAGCATCAATGTTTTGTACCGTGCATCTTAATACGGATTGCTGCAGTGAATACCGTTTATTTTGCAAGCATACCGAGATGAGAAGGAACCTCTCAAGTCCAGCCTCTTTGGGAGAGGAGCTATTTCTGGCGCTGGTCCGCGTAGGCGGGCTCAACACACTGGCTTCCTGTCGATCTGCTGGCTTTCGTAATGACTCCTGTTCACTGGCATCCTCTCTCTCCTTCTCTCTCTCTCTATCTCCTTCCTCTCACTACTGGAGGATAAGAGTGTGCAGAGGGCCGCTATGCCCATCGCAAAGCCGTGACACCTCTACACAACTGAGCTGCTGCATTTGCTTTATGCTACACTGATCTATGCTAGCAATTTAGCAATGTTAATGCAGCAGTGGCAAATCCTGCTCTGCTGCATTCCATAGCCTAGATGTAAGTGAATCATACCTGACATTCCAACAGTTCTGGGTTCTGTTTAGGATCATGCCAACATGCCAAAGCTGTACGAACCTACACTACGACAGGATGCTACCTGTTAAAGTTCAACGGAAAGAAACCTTCACACAGTTATCCAGTCAGTCAATCATTTGGCACAATATGTAAATCAGGAGCTCTGGGTAAATTCAATTCAACTTTATTTCTAATGGACTTTTAACAATGTACATTGTCTCAAAGCAGCTTTACAAAGACAAGAAATTAGGACATGGCTTATAGGTTTTGTCCTTAACCGTTATCCCTAATGAGCAAAAATAATTAAAAAAAAATAAATAAATAAAACACTAACTTTAACCAGTAAACAAGTAAATGTTCACATCAAACATCAGAATTAAGAAGAAAAGTGTAACTTTGATCATAACATGGATATAGGTACCAGGTGGACTGGTCTGACTGTCTGCTGAACTCCTGGGAATTTCACACACAACGGTATCTAGAGTTTACACAGAACGGTGTGAGAAACTTTGCTGATAAGAGGTCAAAGAAAAATGGCCAGACTGGTTTGCTCTACAAGGAAGGATTTAGTAAATAGAATCGGAGATGCTTTTCAGCTCACCACTACTGCAGACCTCCTGTCAGCTCAGACCAGTTTGGCCATTCTCCTCTGATCTCTCATCAAAAAGTTGTTCTATTCTGCAGACCCTATGCTCACAGGATGTTGTTTGTTTTTTGCACCATTTTGTATAAACTCTAGAGACTGTTGTGTGTGAAATTCCCAAGAGATCAGCAGTTTCTAAAATACTCAAATCAGCCCATAACCATAACCATGCTATGATCAAAGTCAGAGAGATGACACTTTTTCCTTCATTCTGATATTTGATGTTTGGTCAAGCTAACAATAATTAATTAAATAGTCATTTTTAATACTTAGTTGCAAATCCACTTTAGTGAAAGACTCTACTGAGAATTCAGCAAGGGTTTTACATGCTTAATAGTTTCCAGCACTTTGGAATTCACCCCTTCTCAATGTTAACTTGGCACTTATTTGTTTGTAGTCATGACATTTGTAGGTGTGGTTTGTGAGGAAAAAAGGCTCTTGCATTTTAGCTAACAATGTTAGTCCGCTGCCATGGTCAGGTGAAAAGAAAAAGTGCAGCATGCTTTATGGCGGGTCACCCATCACACATTGTAACAGAGACGCCGTGGACCAGTTCACCTCTTTCTGTGGGCTGCATCTGACCTTGGGGCCAGACTTGGACACCCCTGCTTTAAGATGTAAATGAGTGATGACCTCGCTCCAAATGACAACCATTAATGCAAATGCAATATAAATTATGTGCATATTAGACATGGAAAGATGAACTAAACTGAACTTGTATGCTATGTACAGGGCAGACAGAGGGATTAAAAATCATTTAATACTCATGCAGTAGACCTCAGCAGACAAACATGATTATAACCAAGGATTAACAGCACATTCATTATAACAGAAAACTGATGGGGGAAAAATAGATAAAGAATAATTCTTGTGACTATTTTGTACCTGAAAATGATGCTTTGCAAGTCAAAAGGGTATTCAATGATCCCTGTAGTTGGAACACGGACCCTAAGCACATCTTGTTGGGTTGGTAGATAGGATGGGTCTGCGATACGATCCAAATCACTTAGATAGCTAGATATATAAAAAAAAAACATAAAAAAAGAAAAATTGAGGCATGATAGCAGACAATCAAATCCTAAATTAGAGTAAGTGAACCAGGCCTTCTAGGGAACAAGTCAAAGTTCAGGATCTGGGATTGGAAATCTGGGATGGTGAGCAGATATCCTCCAGACTTCATCTGCCCTCCACAGTATCGAATTAGCCGGAGCTCTGATAGCATTCCACTAACCTTTACTAAATCTAGTTATTAAAAAATAATGAAATGTTTGATTCTGGAGCATTAAGGTCCGAGTCAGTGTTATTAGCAGTGACTACAACAGTGCTCAGACTACAAAAGATGGAAGCAACTGACAAGTTAAACAAATGTATCATGCAATTATCTAAGGATAAATTACATGCGTAATGAGGCAAACGTCTTAAACAGTTAATGATATATTTCACTTGGCATAATAAATGAAAGAAAAAAGCCATTTTAAATTCTAGTACTCGACACATCATTACAGCACCGAAATGGTCTCTGATGAACATGCACACACTCACTATTTGGTGGAGTCAGACAACTGATACTCTCTCCTACGATCATAGGCCTCCTGTATCCCCGGGTCGCTCCACAGCATCTTTATTGCATTGATGTAGGGCTGGTCAAAAGAGCACACCTTCTCCACATCCACATCCCTCACCAGCAGAGCATTGCCCTGTGGACAAACAGCAAATACTAGTGACTATTGTAGAAATTTTCATCTGGGAAATGGGAGTGTTCTAGAGGAGAAACCAGCCTCAAAAAATTGTCTGCTTCTCATTCTGGGTGATAACCCTGGGTTAGGGTATGGAATCATTTCCTCCACTATTTCTAATTATTCTAAACACTGAGACTGAACAACAGCAAGATCACATTAGAGTAACTCTACACTGGAAAGTCCTTGAGACTTGATTGAACATTCACACTTAATCAAATTCATGCACTTTTATGGCCATATCAGAGGACCAATTAAATGGTCATTTGCTTCTAAAGCCCAGGGTTTATGGCTGTACAATTAAATCACATCCTAATTGTGATCATGATTGTTGGCTCTAACAATTACACGAAACAGACTGTGTACATAGATTTAGATACTAGTTTGCACTGACTGTGGTCTGTTAAATTACAAGCTCACCATTCATATGGTTTAACTATCCAGCCGGTTACAGTGGAAGCATTTTATTTCATTTCATTAGAATTGTGACCAGTTTTATTTTCTTAACCCCATTTTCTCTGTGTTTGGTCATTTGATAATTTCCACTAACTAGACAGCTGTCTCCTGTCACACACCAGCAACCAGCCTGGGATGGCAAAGCGAGCACATGCTCTCTCATAGACATATGAGGTTTTATGAACTGATGCTCACTCCATGTCACAGGGCAACTAAACACACAGACGGCATCCCTTTCAACAGAGAGCACAGCCAATTTCACTCACTTGCATTACCGTAATGGATGCCTGTGGTATCATCAGAATTCATGATCTGCCCATGACAGGGTGAATGAAGATTCAACATGGCCATAGAATCAAAAACTAGAGGCTATACAGATGTACAGTTAGCCATTGTTAAAGCACAACCTCATTGTCAAGGCACAGAAACCTCCGAGCTTATCACAATAATTATTATTAATTCTCTATTAATGATCCAGGCTTCCATCAAGGTCCTAATCTTTGCCCATTATAATATAACGTTTACCTATTAATGCCTCCTCCATCACTAAATAGAACTAATTTGACCCTTTTGGCTTTCCGTTGTGGCATAATGGAAGTACCCTTGCAAAACAGTGCAAACACGTGCTTAATAATCTAAAACAGTATTCATTAATTGTCCACATTAAGCCAAAATTGTTTGATTTATGGGTGTTAAAAACACACACACAAATGATTACTAAAAGCTTTGAATAGAAGTAAATGGACCCATTTGCTGTAACAAATGTTCACAAGTGCGACTGAGGTATGCAGCAGATATGGAATTGGGTTTTTTTCCCCACATATAAGCCACTTAAGGGTGTGTTATACAGTGGGGTTTTTTTTAATCATGGGTAAAGGACAAGACTCTGTGATAAACTCACTGTAATTAATGCTCGAGTGCCTTAGTGATTTACTTTACACTAGTTATATTTAGGTGTTTTTTTTTTTTTATTCAGAGATCAGCTTTAGGATATGAGACAGTATACGCAAGTCCACACCTTGTTCTGCTCACACTTGTACAGTATCTTGAGGTGGTCCATGGCCCGGATCATGGCCTGCATGGAGGTGAAGATGTTCTGGTAGACGAGCTTGGTGTAGCCGCGCTTGTCCTCGTCAGAGTAGCCTGAGCCATGAATGATGCGCATCTGCTTGATGAAGGTGCTCTTGCCACTCTCACCTGTGCCTGGAGGGAAACGCACACAAAAACAAACAAGATATGAAATATACCATAAACAAAACTGTGCATACAAGAAGAACTATTACCATCATAGGGTTAGAAGAAAATTGTAGTCTAATACGCAATATGTATTTACAGTACTCATTGTGCCAAGCCATTAGTAGTGAGTGATATTCCAGGAACTTTTCAACTACTGTTCCTACTCTAGTAGTAGTAAAGGAGTAACATGAGCATAATCATATTTTTCCATCATGAGTTAAGACGCCAACATTTTTCACAGAAACAGAACCAGACATCGGCGATAGTTTTCATTTTGAAAAAATATCAGACTGTTTTTGCACAACTGGTCTTGGGACTTTATGGGTTAAAAAGTTTTTGGTTTTTTTTTTTTTTTTTTTACAGAAAAAGGCCACATAATTTAAGTGTTTTATTTATTCTTCAGGACAATTTACAATGTCAAAGACGAGTGATCTGCAATGTCAGGGGTTCTTTAAAACAGCATTCCCCTTATTTCAGAGGAAACAACTGGAACTACTGTTGTGATAAATGAGAACACTAAAATAAGAGGAGAAAAAACAGGCTGTCAAGCTGTACTCCATGCTGACCTCATCGCCTCTCTCTCCCTCACCCTCGCGCACACAGCTGGCAGGGAAACCCATTAAACAGCTAGGCTGCATAACTTTGAATCATTTAGAGCCATGCTGTGACCAGGAATGTGACAAATCCAAGAACCTATGAAGAGTCATCACAGTCACCACCCAGGCCTCATCATCCACTACTTTGCACAAACTACCTGCCGGGCATACGCACTTGATGACATGGACTTCGAGAGTGGAGTACAAAATGGAGTAAATAAAATAACCCGAATGTGCCAGAGCCAAAATAATTCACAGGTGTAGACAACTATGTTTCAGAATAGATAAGTGGGTTAAGTGTGCTGTTTCATGTTGTACATTTGATGTGTGGGTTGGGCTTAAAGGAGGAGTTGGAACAGGTCCAGCTCCACCCCATGAATTTTTGTTTCTGCAGTGAGGACCATCTCCAACTGCCACGGTCAAAGTCATAATATTTGTTTCTTTATTTATTTTATCCATTTTTGGTGTTTAATGTAAACAGTAACTGAAGCTCTTGACCTGTATCTGCATGATATGCACTTGCACTTTTGCTGCATAATTCGCTGATTGGACTGAACTACAGTTCCCAAATGCAAATCTGCAAATCATGTGTCCTTGGTTACAGAAGCTGTGAAAAATGATCAAAAGGTAAAAAAAAAAAAAAAAGACACATGGAGGGGTTTTGTTTAGACTTTTGTTTACAGATTATTCACTGTCTTTCTTTACACACACTGCATGTTAGAACAATTACAGTATATCTCTAGCCTTACAGGTGCAATGTGGTAAAAAAATGATTAGCAATTAAGATTATTAATAAAATGAATAGAATATCCACCTCTACAAAAAAAAAGTCTGTTGTATATGCTGTGGTCTTTGTCAGTTTTTGTTTGCTATTACTATTATTTAGCAATGCAATAAAACATTGTGCATTTTGAACCCCAAGAAAAAAACTAATCAGTTTAATCTAATGGATAAAATTAGATTTAAAAGGAACCAAAGTCTTAAGCATGCATCTAATGAAGCAGAGTATAGTGATTTTATTATTAATTTGAATTCAAAGGAAAGTTGCCCTGGTCGGGTGGAAGACTGGAAAAACCTGGAATCGGCCTGTTTGATGAAAATATCTTCATTAAACACTTACTGCAGCCCTGGATGTTTTACGTCTATCCTAGAAACACCCCTGCTTCAAATAATAAAAAGTTAATATGATGGATATGACGGTGTTATAAATGCAACATGAAAATAAAATTTTATAAGACACATTTAAAGACATCATAAAAGTTGGTCTGGATAGCAAGTGTTATCTGTCTAGCTAGATAGCAAACAAAGTTACGATAAGTTTGTTTTAATGCTTTCAATATAAGCATAAGCAAATAAGTGTTATTGCTGCAGCTTGTATAGTTTCTGACATTAAACAAGAATAAGGCTGCACCTTGAGTAATGTGCACTTCAGTGCTTTCTCTAGAAATAATCCATCAGTGTTTTCTTAAAGTCTAGCAGTGTACTTGTGCAATAAAACTGCTTTGACTAAAGACTTGACTCAAGCGGCCAAAAAGCGCCTTTTTTGCGAGGTGTTCTAACCGAGTGAACACTTACTGAATCTGTGTTTAAGGACAGATTTTCAAATGCTACTGGTGTTTATCCCTAACAGGTCATGCTGTGTAGGCTGGGCCACAGCCAGAAGCTTCCCCCTGATCCATTTCTCTCATGACCATTAGAAAGCATTTTGAAAGCTGAATCATAAAAAAAAAACCACTCGCAGCAGGACAGATACATCATGGAATTGTAGCCTTGCTAAAGCATCATATCGCAGAGTAATTCCAATCTCACTTCAGCATATTTTCATATTTCCTCAGTGGTGGATACACAAATGTGAGAGAGAAAGTGGGCTATGCTCACCGCCGCACACAGTCCCTGTGCAGCCATGGTCGTCATGGTAACCCTTTAAAGCATTTAGTGCACACTAAACTGGATTTCAAAGAGTAGGCCAACAGCAGTACAGCACACCCCCTGTGCATGGCAAATAACATGAACTGTCCACAAATAGACATGTGTTTAGAAAAAAGCAGTACAAAATATTCAGCATTGATTGACAGCATTTTTGTTATGTTGAGTTTTGTATTGTTGGTTCCAAGAGAAAATGTTCAAGTAAAAACACATCATACCTAAATATAAAATGTGATGAGGCAGGCTGTTGCTGTGCTTTGCTCAATGTCCTTCTCTACATCTGTGCAGCAAATCAATCTAGTGCAACTGAAGGCTAAAAATGGATCAAATGCTTAGGAAACAATGGTGCAGGGAAAATAAACCTCCATTTCCAATGAATGGAGTGCAGTTATTTTAGTCAAGTTTGATTTTCAAGGCAGGGGGAAAAAAAAAAAAAACATTTAGTTCCACAGGGCCATGTCAAATATGAATGTGAAAAACTGGAGTTGTTTTTTGTAGTTTCCTGCAAACCTAATAAATTCATATGCACAGATTTTTAACACCAAATAATATGAACAAAATCATCATTATTCTCAGGAGGCATTCAAAGGTAGAGCGCCCAAGCCAAAGGCAACCGCTTAAGATCCATTAAGCCAGCCAACAGCTGTTTCAGGCAACTGTGGGCCAAAATAAAGCGCCGATATAATTTATTTTGTCACCTTGTACTTTGCCTACTCTCACCCTGGCAGCCAGGCTTTCTTGTTGCCTTGGACAACAGTGTGATTGACACTACAAAATCCTGCCAGTGCACTTCTACGGGTCCCATAGGCAGCTAAAATTCTGACTATGAATGGAAAGAAAGAACATGAAGGAAAATGGCATGGGAGTTTAATCATGGGGCCGGTTGGAAGGAAAAACAGGAACATGGCAAGATACCAGCCACGTAATAAGATGCCCCATCTGTGTGTGGAGCCCAGCTCTGATTTTATGAGCGTTCTCAACATTCCTTGCCTCGTAATGGACTTGTATGTCCATCCGATAGACAGGTCTATTTTCTATTCAACCAAAACTCTTAGTACTAAGGAGAAAAAGAAGTAGTACAACCATTTGGATGAAATGCCAAGCTAGGACATCGACAAAGCAACAAACCTTGCCTGTGCCAGTAAAAGAATGATCGAGTAACTGTTCAGAAAATAACAATGGTGAATGATTACATTTTTTCTGTTTTTTTGAGGTGGGGGGTGTTTGACCTAGATTTCAGCAGGAGTAAAAACCATGACTGGTTTTTTTTTCAACTTTGCTTTACATTTTATTTTGCACACAGTAATAAAGCAATTAAGGGGGCCCTTTGGCACTTTGCCCCCAACCATCAGCAATAGTGGAAGACCAGAATCAATCAGTACTTGTTCCCAAGGAGATGTACTAAATTTGGGGGGAAAACATCAAGCCATTGCTGAGATATTGCCTCATTTCCTGTTTTCAGTAGCTCTCCCAAGCTGCAAATGAATGAAATGAAGTTTGTTACAGACAAACCATGCCTTTGGTGCTTGGCCCCCTTACAACAAAAATAAGAGAAATATTCTAACAAAAAAACGAGCATTTTATCTCTGGCAAACAACTGGTTTCAGAAGGGAAATCCTGAGGGAAACGTTTGCATGGCATTAAACCACATGCAAATTTATGGGCACTGTATCATTTTGTGGTCAAAAGTAAGCGGTGAATATTGCAAACAATGCTACCCCCTACAGATGGCCACTCAGGTGGAGCAAGTAATGTAAGGTATGATTTAAGGACTGCACAGATTCTTAGTGCTCTTAAATACACCAATCAGCCATAACATTAAAACCACCTCGTTGTATCTACACTCTTTGTCCATTTTAACCGCTCCACTTCATAGTTTTACAGATAGAGACTATAGTCCATCTGCTTTCCTGCAGACTTTGTTAGCTCCCTTTCATGCTGTTCTTCAGTGGTCAGGACCCCCACAGAGCAGGTGTTATCTGGGTGGTGGATGACTGTCAGCACTGCAGTGACCCTGATGTGGTGCTGGTAGGATTGGATCAGACACTGCAGTGCTGCTGAAGTTTCAAACCCCTCAGTGTCACTGCTGGACTGAGAATAGTCCACCAACCAAAAGATATCCAGCCAACAGTGTCTTGTGGGTAGCATCCTGTCACCACTGATGAAGGATTTGAGGATGACTAACACAAACAATGCAGTAACAGATGAGTTACTGTCTCTGACTTTACATCTACAAGGTGGAGCAACTAGGTAGGTGTGTATAATAGAGTGGACAGTGAGTGTTTAGAAACTTCAGCAGCACTGCAGTGTTTGATCCAATTGTACCAGCACCCAAATAATACCTGCTCTGTCTGTAAAACTACACAGTGCACCTGTGTGGTCAGTGGAGCTGATAAAATGGACAAAGAGATACAAGGAGGTGGTTTTAATGTTATGGCTGATCGGTGTATGTGGAAAATAATTACTAATGCTATGCATCCTTCACCATAAACACCGAGGAAGTAAGATGTGTAGCTGGAGGTTGCCCAATCTCAAATTCTACTACAACAATTAATCACAAATGTATTCAAACACATTACAGAGAAATTACTTTTTAAGCCCATCACAACTTTTCTTTTTAAATGTCCCATTTCAAAAGTTCAGTTCAAAAGTGAAATAATGGCTTGGCATTATCAATTGCTTAGGCATGATGCACAGAAAGGATTCACTTAAAGATACACAAAATAAATGATCTTAAAAATGGACCATATTTGATGTTTTCAATCCACAGGTAGTTTACTGCACGAATAATAATAATGATGTGGACTCATACTGAACGTGAATATATGGGTTGGCTAATATGATGACATGAAAGGTCTTCAGCATTTCATCTTTTCTTTAATGGATTTAGTAGTAGTGTTACATTCACTGCTGTGAGTGAAGAGTGGACAGGCGCCCAAGCTTAGAAGGTATACATTTAAATATTTTAACAAGACAATTACTAAGTAAATAGTACAAGAATGTGCCAACTGCATGTACTCTGCAGTTTACCCTTAGCCTATGTTTGGCAAAAAAACAAAAAAAACCCCACAAAATTAAATAAATGAAGACCTTCCCAATGAATAAATGAGGTCATCCATCTCATGCATTTTTCTTTCAATCAAAATACGACTGCATTCTCAGTCCAGAGCAACTGTCATATATCAGCAAGTTCTGAGAGTTCTATTAAGGTCTTTGTCAGGGCTGACACGTATACAAGATGGTCAAGCTCATGCTCCGACAACGTAACTATTTTCAGCCCCTGAAGTCCAAGTTGACTCTTAATGCAACGCAATGCAATGTTCTCTACCTACAATAATTCTGTATTATAAATCTGCGGTAAAGGCATGGTTTTGTACTATTCATCAAAACAAGAGACTGTTGACATCTGTATCATTACATCGCCCACCCCTATGTTCTACAGTTAGGCTCGGTCCAAACAGGTCTTTGGACAAAGTCATTACATTACTCAGTATATCATTTTGTATATTCTCAATTGAGTATTTTATATTTTCAAAAAATAATAAACCAGTTGAATAGGGTTAACCATTTCTGCTTCATTTCTCTCATGTATGCTCTAGTCCTTTTGACCATTTGTGAACTATTAAACTCTTTTACCATGCTTTGTGGGTGGGACCTTTTTGCTGTTATCACCATTCATAAGCATACAATCAGTTGGTTTATGATTAAATGAATTGTTTAGAGATTAATTATTGTTTAGCGAAAAATTCAGCATTCATCTTGCTTTCAAAAACCTGCTTCCAAGTTGATGCAGGTAAAATAAACAAAAATATTCTGCCGGTGAAGCATGCCTCTGGACCATCAGAGCAAGACCGACCCCGTCACAGTCCCACAAAAGTTACTGTGATGATGTACGTAGTGCAGAACTAAGCTTCCTTCCACATGACATAGGTAAAACAGTGTCTTTTCAAAAACAGGAACCTTTTTTTTCGTATTTTGGCCTTTGACAATGCAGTTTTTGTGGCCAGGCTCCAGATTGGAAATTTTTGAAAACGCAACCCCTTATGTTGCCGTGTGGACAAGCGAATATGGAAACTTTTGAAAACGAAGATTACACGGCCCACCTCACTCATGGATGTTTACACGTTCACACACCCTGTGCTGGAGAAGAAATCCTCTGTATGGGGTATACTAATGTCTGGGCAAAAATGGATGCATGGATGCAATCACTATACAGACTAATGGATCGGGTGGCTGATTACTGTGCATCACTGGTAAGCATGCTCATAGGGTTCTTCTGTGGTGTTTGCAGATTTGAGGGGCAAAGTTACACAATGAAACCTACTGGCCTGGCAGATATACTACAGCACTTTCACTCATTTTTGCAAACGCGCGTGGACGTGGACAAGCTCTAAACACTGTTGCATGGATGCAAAATTTTTTCAGCAATCTTTTTCACTGCAGAACAATAAAACCACATTACCTTTCACATTACCAGTGGTGTTCATTCAGACAGAGAGGCTGTAGGTTTATGGAGGCTCTAGGAGAGAGCAGTGTGTATTTTATATCTGAACACTCTGGCATTTATTCGTTAGATTGGATTTTATCATCACTCTAACAATGACTGCAAATTTTAATTAATTTTCTCTTTTTTTTGAAAAACCATACAGACTAATGGTTCAATCTAGTGTTTGAAAAAACATTTTGACGTTGAAGTTGAAATTGCTTTTTTATTTGCACTGCAGAAATTATTCTGGAAGGTCGAAGGAAGCAAGGTGAAAGGAATATTTGCATCTTCATCTGTGGGAGCAGGGGACATGACAGACAGCTTGGGAATGACTGGATTAATGCCAATCATGTGATTCAAATTAATATCCAAATGCATTTGACTTTTACATTAACTCAATCACCTCAGTTTTTGTAACTAGATTTGAAAACATAGCTTTTACTCCTCTATTAAAAAAAAACAAATTCCCAAACATGCAAACTTGCGAAAAAAAACTTGTCATGAGCAGACGCCATTGTTGGTAGCAGTGGTTGAAATCGTCTACTGTGAGGGTATCTACAGAGTCTCAGTCGCGGCTCTATGGATGTTCTTTACTGTGCTGAAGTGGTGACTGTTCACACGTTTTAATCTTGGGCTTTTGGTATGAATTCTTTATAGACGATCAATGAACAGTGACTAGATTGATTTGCTCTTGCGAGATTTCTTTGGGGGATGTGATGTTGTCGTGTGCCATTCAGCACTTTGTCTTTTTGTCTCAGGATCGTACTCGAACACACGTGACTCATCTCTTGTGATCACTCTGTTCAGGAAATTGGGCTCTCTGGTTAAGCTCTCTGGCTCTCATTTCCTCCAAACTCGCTTACATTGTTCTAGGACCAGATTCAGCAGGGTTTCACAAAAACAAACGTCTGGGCACTGCGGAGGCTAGAATGCAACAGAAACGGGTCCTACCGTTTATCTGAGATTCTACTCTAACTGATCTTGAAGCACCATCCCCATGCGTAAGCCCTACGGAGCGCAGGAATTTCATTCTCATTACTTAAAACTCAAGTTCACACGATCTGGCTAAGGAAATGAGGTTTAGGGTGTATATAAGGCTATGCATTCCAATATTTGTAGATGTTAAATATGCATATTTTATATCATATTAAAACACAATTCATGCCCTTTCAAACAAAACAAAGTTGTAATTGTCATTTTTCTTCTGTTTTCTAACTATAGCCATTTGTTTACAGGATGAAAAGAAGGAATTTCTTTACTGTTCTCAGTAATGTGCTGCAATGTTCTAAATTTCTGTTGGGGTATAAAATGTTATTAACAAAAACATCATCTCAGAAAAGTGTATTGCGATAATTTATTGTGAATTTAATGATACTGATGATCTACTATTTCAACCCTGCACCAATTCCATCTCTCTGAAGTGATATTTTCACCTACAAGCTCAGACCTCAGTGAAGTGCTGCCTGTCCCCAACATTTTATTTTATTTTTTTTAATTGCCATGCACAGTGTTTTTGGGCAGCAGAGGCTGTGGGTTGAGCAACAGAGGTGAAATGGGGGAAAGAAAACCCAATGTGGCTACAAGTGACAAACGTAAAGAATCGTGCAGAGCCAAGGAGATTTCTTTAACGGAAAATTTGCCAATGAAATGTTTACCAAAAGTTATCCATCAATCTTGGTGGAATGCATATTTATAGTGAATTTAATGATCGAATATCTCAGTGCAAACTCAAACTCTTTACAGCAGACAGTACCATACAGCCTGCACAGAAGTCTAAAAAGTCTAAAAAGACACTGAACCCAGTGTGTCAATTAGTGTTTGTTAGGTGTTCATGTGCTCGCTGTTTTAATAGGATGAAAGATTAATGCTCTCTGAACAGCAGGCACGGGCTCATGTGTTTTGCAAGGATTAAAAAAAAAAAAACCCTCTCGATGTTTACTGGACAGTGCATTCTTTGCTTGTTCCACAGCGGCTTTTCCTTACGATGATAGTAGACCTCTCAAAGGGGTGGGACCTTGTAACTGTCAAACGCTAACCAACTGCCAGAAACACTAACAAACGAGACTGATATCTCAAACATATCCATGCAAGTGGAGCCTGGAGCGGTGATGTGAATGGCAATAAGGTAAATAAACTGTAAGTATATAGTTTTAATTATTAGCTAACAGTCACTTCCTTTTACAGCTAACAACAGAAAAAAAGTCCAGTGAACTTTGTTGCTTTAGTAATCAAATAAACGTCAGCTTATTCGCAACACCCTGTAACAAAAAACAATTACTAAATCCGAAAACATGATGGAAGATTGTTCTAAAATTAATTTTAATATATTTGCCGAGCTTAAGGTGATTTATCATGACAAGTAGGCTAATCTTAAACCACCTACAGAGTTTACATTGCAATGGGCACAGCTCCAACCATAGAACCTAACAGACTCTTTTTAGTGGATGCAATAAAATAGTTTTTAAATCAATACAATCATTTTAAAATGAATATTCTGTGGTCAAAACATTGATTTCTTTAGTAAGTAGCCATGTAACCAGCGTACAGAAAGTTGTTCATTTTTTCCCCCCTATCTTAATACCCACCATCCACCACTGGTCTGGAGTCACAATGAGGTTGAACGACTGGTTAAGGTTACACTTACAGATCAACAATCTCTGTTTGCAGTGAGGTGTGTCAGGCTGGAGCAGTGAATCATATTCTGACACCTTCACACGAGGGTGTAACAATAAAATAAAGTTCAATTAAATTAAAGACACATCATCGAATTACCAACCAAAGTAACAACCTAATCGGTAACCATGATAAACAAGAGTTCTAGCAAAAGCAGAACTGGCACATGCAGGGCTGACTCTGTGACGTGAGCTTTTTCAAAAACGTTTTCCTGTCCGTTAAACAAATAATTAAATAAATAAATAAACACTGCGAAAATGGAATTTTAGCTTTTTCTTCACCTTCTTTTCAGTGACCCCATGTCAATGGGAGGCTCAAACAGGCAATGCACGATCTCGGTGTTACAGTCAGCGGCTGACTTCTGTGTGCGGCATCAAGGCTCAAGAAGCTTACGAAGAATACAGATTCACTTCCTATAGAATCTGCATCCGTCATATAGAACCTGTATCCTCTGTAAAGAACCTTCAACAATATAAGCACGGAGCTCAATGGGGTCCATGAGGAATGGTGATGCCATCGTAATTCCTAGCTGTGATTGGACAGGAGGTGGGATTTATACCCACTCATTGTGTTTGCCACGTAATAGGTCGCCACGGCGACCTGCCCAGCTGAAAAGCTAGCCCTGCTCGTGGTATCATGTACCAGTGTTTAACTCAAAGTTGGCTAACCATGAAATCCTGCTTCATGGCGCAGACCTCAGGTAAGTATTACATGCAGTACACTAAAATACAGAAACCTACCAGAGGTAAAGAGTTTCTCCATAAAGCAATGGATCATTCAAAATACTACTACTGCTACAAGAGAAAGCAGCTCGTCACCAGCATTACTGTGCTAAGCGGTGGATATCCAGTTAAATAACTGCATCTTTTAGGAAGTGTACAACCAATCCTCAGCTCCCTTCACTTCATAAGCATCATGTGACACAGCAACAGTGTGCGTTCATGTGTGCAGCAGTAGTGTGGGTTGATATGGGGAGCGGCTATGGAGGACGCCAACACACACTTTCTTCCTCTCTCACACACACACACACAGAGCTTGGCCTCGTTCTCACAGCCTAGCCTCTCTCGCTGCACAAGCACACACAAAACACACAGTGTGAGAACAAGAGAATGAAACAGCAAAGCAAACACAAACTTGAACCAAATGCACACAACTGGCAGCCTCAGCTATAAACTCATTACGTTCAGACGAAACCGGATGCAATTGTTCTCAACAGGCAGATGGCTGAAACATCAGAAGGAACAAACATGAACATGGATATTGAAAATTTTTAAAGCTCCATCATAGGAGCAAGAAAACAGCTGCAGGGCTCTCAATAAGTCAAAGTGGCAACGCAGGACCACACTGACAAAGCACTTCCTGATGATCCATTAAAGCGCCATCTTTCAGAGACTAATGTTACCAAGTCCAAACACCAGATATATAACCTCGCTGATTCCACACACTGCACTCATGACAGATGAGCTCACTAATCTCATAAGATCACAAATTGTCTTTTTTTTCTTTTTTTGCTGCTTTTGGAAAGAAGAAAACCAAACAGAGGTATCATGGAAAATCACTTAAAAGCATCTCCAACTGCAAAAATGTGGATGGAGGATTGTGATTACATAAATTGGTACCTGAGTCAAAATTGTTAAGTGTTCAAGTGCCCTCAAATAAAAAAAGCATTTCAGACCATTTTTACATGCCCCTTAGCGGTATGCAGACCGATACATCTAATACATCTTAAAAAACACTGTTCTGGAGATATTCTCATTTCAGTTTTATAGTTTGACATTTCTGGGGAAACAATTACAACTTCTTTAATGATTAATCATGTACTAGTTATACAAATTTAAATACTAATTTACATTTAGAACATACTGACCTGTATATGATACAACTCTAGATCTAGAATATTACAGTTTTACAGATTTACAGTAAGGTCCACTTCAGCTTTAGCTCAGTTCACATTCAGCACCATCTCCACTGCCGTAACCCATCACCCATCTCTCGGTGCTCTTCCATGCCAATAAGCCTGGATGTCCTAGAATTCTGAGCTGTAATAGGTGGCAGACAACAATGAATACAGCACTACAGACAACTGCTAATAGCCAATGCAGAGCTCCAGACACCTAGAGCAAGAACATATACAAGCAAACTACAAAACATGCTGCTGAATGACAGCCATATGGTTCTACTCCAAGAGACTCGGGGCGGACTCACACTAGGTATGGTTACCTTGTACCGTGCCCAAGAACGATTGTACCCCCTTCCCCACCCCCCCCGTGCTCACATTGCGCTTAACACTCCGGGCCCGAGCACACTTGCATCATCACGATGCGACATTCTGTGTTGGAGAAAGGCGCGCTTGTGCAGCACAGTGGACTTGGCTGTACAGGTACTTGTTGCTTTTTTTGGAGTCGTTTTGTGCATTCTGTCAGACCTCTTGTATGCCTTGATTTATAGGTTATGTAACGCAATGATTTTCAGCTACTCATGCTGCACGCATAAAAAGATTTTTTACAGAGGCAGCTGACACTGAGGAAGGAATTTGCTGCTTTACTCGCTGACTACAATTCATGTTTGTTAAATCACGAGACAGTCGCATAACTGACATCTTCGCGTACCTGTGCTCAGGCCCGGTTAGCGATCACAGTATGCGTACCAATTTTCGAATACTCACCCTGATGCACACTTAATGCAACTAAATGATGCTAATGCAATGACATTTAGTAAATGATTGATATGCATCATCAAATCAGATTTTAGCCATTTAAGCACAGAGCACATTTTGAGCACAGGAAGTACTGTACTGAACTCCAGATTACCAGGTCACATTGAAGCCCTGGCACTTTACGCTCAGCCTGAGTAGCTGGGCCCCAAGACCCAAGACCGAAGACTGTTTATAGGACGGGATCAGTCACCAGTTTGTATTCACAAGTTCTGGGAATCAACTGCACAATTACATACATCACATTGGTTTGTAAATTGTAAGGCATTATGTTAATCCGTCTGTTTACTATTTCCTTCTGTACCAACATTCAAGGGGTGACATTTTTTGGATTCATGCCATGTCATTTTGCAGGAATACCTGCAAACGAGGACTTATTCTCATCTGAGAAGATCAGCCATGCAGGTCATCAGGACACGTGTTTTTCTCAAAGCTCTCGGTGCAAGCATTTGCATCAGGAAGGTCAGCTAATTACAGTACTCCAGTTCTACGAATGCATGGTCATATACATCAGTAAGACTTTCAGAAGTCATGTGTCAAGTTCCCGTTACTCTGCATGCAGCATCTAGAGAAGACGGCTTTCACAATTGATGCAGTACACGTGATAGATCAGTGAAAGCGAGGCCCAGACTGCTGTATTTAATAGAACCAGGGATCAGTTCTGAATCAAATACAGCATACCAAACTCTAGGGCCAACCAGTGAGGTGTGAGAGTTTACTAATGTACAGCATTAAATTAATAACAGGGTAGAATTCCATCACTGAATATCAAATACTTCACCAGGCCTGTCACAGTGAGTGGGCTTCCTAAACCAAAAAAGGTCTAGCTGGCCTGTCAAATTAATGTACACATTATTTCTTAAGCCAATATGGAAAAATGCAGATCTGCGAGAGAAAAAAAATCTATATTAAATCACTATTCATACTTTCTTGATTGACGAACCCTTGCAGCCAGCAGGAGCCCTAGTGATTACGTAGACTGGCTTGACATTGAGGTCAAGGTTAACCTGAAAATAGCATGATGACACGAGTGAGCTACTTTCTTTACCTTTTTCTGTCACAGTTTTCCTAGTGTGGTCTGATTATATGAGGTTAATTTATTTATTTTCTTTTTAACCAATGGTGAGTTTATATACAAATTTTACATTTCTAATCTATACTTCAAGTAAAACCTGACAAATCCCAAAAGGATTTCTTTTCATTTTGTGTACTACATAGAATGTAACATACTTAAACTATACAATAATCTGGAGTCCTGCAGGACCCTACAAAAAATTAGTGGGAGCAGGTGGTTTTTGTGCTTTTATGCTGGTGGAAGAAGGCAGTCAGATATGAAGCACAGTCATAAAACACTGAATTATTGGAATAGTTGTCTGTATTTGGGTGAGAGCACAACTGCTTCAAAATTTTTCAAATTCTGTCTCATGCTCAACATAGTTTTTAGGATTATCTTTTTGACCAATGTAGAATGGGTTCTTGAAACGGTCATGATCAGGATTCTTGGAACACTGGAGCTATCGAGCAAACTGGCCCACATTTTGACCAGTTTTGTGCAGAACCACTGTAATCGAGGATGCATCATCTACAGAGGGTGTTGCGCAATGCACAGCAGACAAACATTAGTAGAGAGACTGCGGATTACCTGTGCTCTTTTCTTCTGTTACTAGAGAGATTTGTTTTTATCCAAAAAACAAACATGGATCATATTAATGATGAGATGTAGAAGACTATTCTGTGCAAAGAGAATGGTATACAAGAAATAAGTTTCTTAATTTGTCATATTATACACTATATTGCCAAAAGTTTTCACTCACCCATCCAAATAATTGAACTCAGGTGTTCCAATCACTTCCATGACCACAGGTGTATAAAACCAAGCACCTAGGCATGCAGACTGCTCTACAAACATTTGTGAAAGAATGGGTCGCTCTCAGGAGCTCAGTGAATTCCTGCGTGGTACCGTGATAGGATGTCGCCTGTGCAACAAGTCCAGTGGTGAAATTTCCTCCCTTCTAAATATTCCACAATCAACTGTCAGTGGTATTATAACAAAGTGGAAGCGATTGGGAATGACAGCAACTCAGCCATGAAGTGGCAGGCCACGTAAAATGACAGAGGGGGTCAGTGGATGCTGAGACGCATAGTGCACAGAGGTTGCCAATCGCTACAGACCTCCAAACTTCATGTGGCCTTCAGATTAGCTCAAGAACAGTGTGTAGAGAGCTTCATGGAATG
>JAOUQY010000004.1:16538809-16550762 GCA_028566355.1 Doras micropoeus | reverse complement strand
CAGCAAGTCTTTGTGATGTATCAAGAGCCACGGTATCCAGGGTATGGAGGAGCGAGTCAGGAAACGTTTTCCACCATAATTCCACCATATTTGACATACCATTTAGGGTGTAGTCCCAGCTTGCACACAGTGATCCCAGGATAGGCTTCAGATCTACCTTGACCTTGATGAAGTCAGTTGATGAATGTACATTTTAAACAAAAGACTCACAAGATGGCTCTGGAATGGATTTAAACACTTGGTAGGAATTGACTTGTTGTGTACTGCATATTTCTCATCCCCATCTGCATATCAACAAATCTCATACACTTTAACTCCTGTCTCATCTTCATAAAACTGAGGTCAGCAAAACCCAGTGGAATCCATGAGTGAAAGAGAGTGTCAATTCATACTTCATCCTAAAGCAGCAGCACTAAAAACATCCACAATGGTATCCCCTCAACCATGGAAAGTGCAAAGCGCTTACCAAGACACTTAGGCCCTCTGAGTCATGCTCTAAACATACATGAGGAAAAGGTTCATTCCCTTGAAGTCTACACCACACAGATTCGTTGCATCCCTGTAATCCCAAAAACTGCAACAATTCTAGCTACTGAATCTGTCTGTTTGAGGTGCCAAGCCTTGCATTCACTCTCCACACAAGCAAAAGCCTTTCATTGCAATCATTTTGAGTGGGACTGGATGGAAGCCCATTAGATTGTCTGTCCCAACTCATGTGTTGGACCGGAGCGACCTACAGATGTGCGATCTACCAGTTGTTCTCCACAATGTGCTTGTTTTTATGGTTATACTTCTTGTTCATGTGTTATATTTTGCTCATAAATAAAGCTGTATTACAGTACTAGCTGCCATACAATATCCATCTGAAATATGAGCATAGTCCAAACCAAATCTAGAGCTTAGTTATAATCTCAGCTCATGTCTATATTTGGTTTGTACCAGACCAAAATTTCTATTTTGTTTTGCAAAGCCTGTGTGCATCACAGCACTCCAGGCTGCATATTGAGCTTATTAAACTCTCCGGAAATATAATTATACCGCTCACTGTGGCATTTTTGAAGTGCACTGATTACCTCAGTGGATACAAACACTATTAAAAACTCTAAAAGATGAATACCTGCCTGCAGAGAAACACAAAGGAGGCAGTGTGCACCTGCTGCTGCAGTATGAGCTTGCCAAGTTCTTACATATAAATACAGTAAGGTGTGTGTGTATGTATGATTTTACAGGCATCTGGAGTGAAATACTGTGCATGAGGAGGAAAGTCCTAATGTTTCCAAGTATCACAGTATATGTGACAATCCTATATTAATGGAAATAAACAACAATTTCAACAATAAAATATTCTATGTTACCAAAGCTGCTCTTATGTCATTTTATTTCACTTTTCAGCAACAGAGAAATATAATAAAAATTAACATAACCACATCCAGTGTTCCACTAAATAAGTATAGCTTATATAAGATTAGGTCAGATAAACTCACCCAGTTTACCTACTGACGCTTTGCCATTTCTAGCATGATGATGAGGATGATGATGATGATGATGATGATCATCATCATCATCATCATCATCATCATCTCAAAGGGAACAGGTATTAATGGCTTATATTAGCACTTAGTATATTAGATGTTTCTTAATCATACACATTTTAGTGATTTCCCTGCTTCCAAACCCCATGAGTCCTGCTCATTGTGAAGCCCTTAATGAGATAAAAATGCATTCCATTTGACCTGGGAGGTTGGAATATCCGAGGTCCCAGCCAGAAATTTTAACTTGAACATCCCCTGAAGTCCGACTCGGAAAAACAAGGAAACCTCACCAAGCCTGACTTCAAAATGCAAGATGGAGATGGCTGCTCTGTGCAAGAACTGGTATTCTGACTTGAACTGGAACGCTGTCAACTCAGGTGCGATGACATTCCCAGCTCTGATTTTGTACTTTTGTGGTAAATGGAACTTGCAGACATTATACAAACATGTCTAAGGTCAGCTTTGTTTGACTTCATTTCTTAACACGTTAGATAAAGAAAAATGTGGCTCAGCTGGGTATCAATCTAAACAGACAGCAATCCCATCTCCTAGAGTTGAAAGAGACACATCAGTCATGTAGCAGAGCCATGTATGAATGTTTATTCAAGAAACTGAGTGAGGCTAGCTAAGGCATTCCATAAATGTTTGGGTCTAAATCAAATGCAGTCTCTGTGTTCCACATGGTATTTCCACCTCAACCCCTACATATAACCATATATCTTGCTCTTAAATGAGTAACAGTGTTTAGTCACACACACAGCACAGAATTAGCAAATACACAAAATGTATTTGTGAAGAATCTATACTAATTGCATGAGGACATTAAAGACATTCTAATGAATGACCTAAAATTATAAACTTATAAAAATAAACTTTCAATGTATAAAATTTGAGTTACAGGGTTGTACTTTCAAACTGACCTCATTACTCAATATAACAATATCACTAATATTAAACAATAAATAATGAAAACTTACTTTTCCTCTTCCCTTGGCTTTCAAGAAATTTGAATGAGGCTTCCTGTTTGAATGATCAGATTCCTGTTGATCATGTGACTTGTGGACTATACCAAATGTTCCATTGGGTCGAGCCAATTTTGTGGAACACAACTCAAATGTTCAGGACCTATAATGGATAAATCACTCACTCTCTCATTATTTAAGCCTCATGCTGGGTAGCAGGGAGTGCTGGAGCCTCTCTGTCTTGCACAGAATGTGGGGAAACCAGACAACAGAGAGAGATACCCTTTCAATGCTGCCCAAGAGGTTGCAACTGCACGAATGGTTCAAAAGGTGATGAACACAGAATATCAAGAACCACATGCAGATCTCGAGGTGCAAATTCAACCTGAGTGGAAATTCAATCTTTACGGCCACCTAAAGACACATCCTTCACAGGTGCCTATAATCGCTGCAAAATAAACCTTCAGTGTAGCTGGAGAATGCCCTGTATCCAAAAGATGCTGTAGAAACTCAGGGACTACAATACCTGGACAATCAGAAGGGTTCAAGGGCAGCACACCAAGCAGAGAAAAGTTTCCATTTGTTTTCATACATTGTGCTAGTGGACTTGGTATGCCCATTTAGAACAGTGTGTCTGACCCCCTCTGAGCAGCCCATGATACTTTGGTTTCCCCCTATGGCCAGACCCAAAGTTTCAGTCTGTCTGGGTGGGGGGGTACCACAACAAGCCTTCTGCGACAGAAAGTCCTTTCTCTGAGGTAGGGAACTGGATGGCCCAATTGTCAAGGCAAAAAGATCTGGCCATGTGCTCCACAAACCATATAGAACAGTGTGTCATCTCCCTTGAGGCAAACTGATCTACTACTGCTATGCAGTATGTATTACATACCATCTGCATGACATCTTTGTGTAAATGCCAGTCTCTGGGTTTTGGTCCCCTGTGAGACATTGCATCTGCCACAATATTGAAGTGGCCCAGGATGTGCCCCAACAGCCTCAACAGTTGAACATAAGGATCCTGTGCCCTATGCGGACTGTTGCTGGTTAACCTAATATTGCATTTTTGTATGATTACTACTGACAAAAAATTCAAGCTGTCTTGCGGGACATTTCAAACACTCTTAGGGACACTCTGGTGGTCATGGGGCCTTAAGCAGGTGCCTAGTCTGCTTGTGCATGGGGCCAGACCTCATCAGGGTGCTCCAGATTCATTGTTGGGCTGAGCTGAGTACAACCAAACCAAACTTTGAACTTTATTCAGAATACTGAGTACTTCATTTGAATGCATCTTGTTGGTATGTGATATTGAGAAAGAAAGAAAGAGAGACAGCTCTGGTGATTTGGCAGCCCCTTTAACTGTCATTGTTTGTTAATGCATGTGACTTTTCTCTCTGCTGGCCACAGGTTAGAGCAGTTTTATTCATCGGACTGTCCCTGTCTTCAAAATCATATCATTTGGTGCCCCTGCCAATCTCTGTACCAAATGCTGTTGCCCTTTGAATTTTGATAGCAGATCAAAGTGAACATAATTGTGATAAAAGATGAATAGTTATGTCCAGAAATGGAATGGAAAAAGGAATGCACAGTAAAGACACTAATATAAATGAATGTTTTTATATTACATATTTGATCATGATCATTTTTTACATTTAAATTGCATAGGATAAACATCCAGAATTAATCTGACACATATTTATGCCAGACACTCTCTCTGACATTTAGAAAGATGGATTTGTCTAGGTCTGCTTCTTCCAGCTGTCCTCTTTGCTTGAAAGGTGACTTAATTATTGTTGCAGATATTTGTTAGTGTATGTGAAATGATAGAGCAATCCAAGGACAGCATTTTTCATTCACAATGCTTACTGATACATTCTTCCAACTTTATCAACTTTTCCCAGGCTGGCGGTTTATCCGACATCCTCGCACACTGGCAGACGTATAAAAGACATGACAAGTTATCCTCTGCTGTGAGCAGGCTGGTTTAGATGCCTTAAACACATGTAGCCTTGCAGTCTGGATGCTGAGGAGATAGCAGCATATGCTTTGAGGGTCCACCTTGGCCCACCACTGGCACATACTGCACTTGCTGATAAGAGACTGGCAAAGCAAGTCATTCATTTTCATTACTGTCTTGTGTCCTACAAAAGCCTCTGGAATCCTATGATGTGACAAATGTTCTTTTTTTGCCAGATATTTGGAAAATATGTTTTTCTCTCATCCTGCTGAGGTTACATTGTGCTTTGTGAAACACTGGCTCCCTGTCCAAATCTGTGTATTCCATGAAAGGAAACTAAGTATTTTAAAATAAACAAAGATAAATCATAATGGCCCTACCTATCTAATCATGTACTCTGAATCATCAAAAAGGTTTAGTAAATTCATGACAGATATGAGAGGGGGAGGGCTGTTAAAAGAAAAGCAGCAAAGGAAATAAGCTTAAACAAATATGACAACTAATGAGATTACATTTACATTTGGCAGATGCTTTTATCCAAACTGACTTACAGGTCAAAACTAAGCACTGCATAAATCAACTGTTCAGGTTTCATGCCTATTCAATTTTTGTTTTTCTGTTAGACTGGAATTATTGTAGACATATTTATTACTTCACATTCTCTTCTTCATTATGTTGTCATAATTTTTTTATATAGCATTTATAAAATCCTCAACTAAGATTGCTTAAAAGGTTTCATTTGATTGCAAAAATGCTTAATCAAGTCCAGATCATCGCCTACTAACATAGAAAAAATATTCAGAGATTCATTAACACTAATATACACTCACCGAACACTTTATGATTAGGAACACTACAGTATACTTATACTGGGATGGGCCTCCCTTTGCTCTCAAAACAGCCTCCAATTATTCATGGCATGGATTCCACAAAGCATTGGAAACATCTCAACATCCTTTGAGATTCTGATCAATGTGGACATGATTGCATCACTCAAGTCCTGCAGACTTTTGGGGTGCCCTTTCATGCTTAAAATCTCCTGTTTTACCACATCCCAAAGGTGTTCTATTGGATTGAGATCCGGTGACTGGGAAGGTCACTGAAGAACATTGAACTCATTGTCATGTTCATGAAGCCAGATTGAGATGACTTTTGCTTTGTGACTTGGTGCATTATCATACTGGAAGTAGCTATTAGACCATGGGCAAATTGTGGCCATGAATGGATGTACATGGTCAGCAACAATAATCAAATGGTGGCATTCAAGTGATGATTGATTGGCATTAACAGCCCCAAAGTGCACCAAGAAAACATTCCCCACACCATTACACCACCTCCACCAGCCTGGACTGTTAAAACATGGCAGCTTGTGTCCACGGATTCATGCTGTTGGTGCCAAATTCTGACCCTACTATCCATGTGTCTGATCGGAAATCAAGATTCATTCAGACCAGGGCTACATTTTCCCATCTTCAATTGTCCAGTTTTGCTGAGCCTGTCCCCACTGTAGCCTCAGCTTTCAGTTCTTGGCTGGCAGAAGTGGGACCTGATGTGGGTTTCTGCTGCGATAGCCCATCTGCCTCAAGGTCTGATGTGCTGTGCATTCAGAGATGTTTTTCTGCTCATCACAAATGTACAGAGTGCTTATCTGAGTTACAGCTCAGACCAGTCTGGCCATTCTCTATTGATCTTTCTCATGAACAAGACTTTTCCATCCACAGAACGGCTGCTCACTGGATGTTTTTCTTTATTGCAACCAATAGTTGTACTCTTTTTGTTGTACTCTTTTGTCCCACTGGACTTCAGGACTGCATCTCTCTGCTGCCCACTGGTTAGAGCAGTTTTATTCATTGGGCTGTCCCTGTCTTAAAAGTCACATCGTTTGGTGCGCCTGCCAATCTCTTGGAATCGTGATAGCAAATCAAAGTGAACATAATTGTGATAAAAGATGAATAGTTATGTCCAGAAATGGAATGGAAAAAGCAATGAACAGTAAAGACACTCCAGAGTGCTTATCTGAGTTACTGTAGCCTTTCTGTCAGCTCAGCCCAGTTTGGCCATTCTCTATTGATCTTTCTCATGAACAAGACTTTTCCATCCACAGAATGGCTGCTCACTGGATGTTTTTCTTTACTGCACCATTCTGAGTAAACTCTACAGACTGTTGTGAGTGCAAATGTCCAGAGATCTGCAATAAGAGAAGTAGTCGCCAACAATTATGCCATGGTCAAAATCACTGAGATATTTAATTTATTTCACCATTCTGATAATGGATGTGAGCATTACCCAAAGCTGCTGGCCTGTATCTGCATGATATTATGCATTGCACTGCTGCCAAATGATTGGCTGATTAAGATTACATGACTGAATAGATAGGCGTAAAGGTGTTTCTAATAAAGTGTTCAGCAAGTGTATATTGGCCTAGATCAAAACAAAACAACATCTGCTGTCATCATGACTAACTTCTGTTACTATTCTCCTCTCTTAAAAATAATATGAATTAAAAATAATTTCTTAGGATAACCAAATCCTAAGGTTATAAATTCGAGCTTTGAAACACCTGTTGTACTCTCGGTTGCAGAACTAGAGAGGTGCTTGAAGACCAGGTCACCATGACATGACATTTTCTTGAGTATTCAATTTAAGAACAGTCAGTGAGCCTGAATGAGTAAAAAGAACATTTCCTGTGACAAGCCAGCATTTGGGTTTGGCTGTTAGACTTGGGAGCCATGAGTGGATACAAGTGGAGTTCAGTTTTATTTATTGGGGGAACAAATCCAATGGAGTAAGCAAACTCATTTAAAAAAAAATTACAAGGATCAGCACAAATGAGGCAAAACCAGGTCAAACTAAATGTGGTAAGATTCAAAGTCAAGGCATTGAAAACACAGTAAACAACAGCTTGGAATCAACAGATGAATGAACACTGAAGAAGACTTCACAGTCAATGAATTGACAGCTGATATATTGTAGCTGAGTGTGACATGAATCCCAGGTGCATGTGATCATCTAGGTGAACTTGAACATGGAAGCTGGGATACGGAGTTCTCTGCAGACATGTTTGTAGGTGGTGAGGGATCTTGGGAAGCTGGAATAAATTTAACAGCCACAAGTGACTGCAATGCATAGGTTATGATTATATTACTTGTATCTATAAACTTAAAAATCAGTTTAAAAAAAATTCTGAACAATACAGCAATGATCAGCACCGAACAAGACCGGGATGTTCATTTTCAAGCAGCCTCTGCACTGCTGCTGTGCAGCCTCTGCCATGAGAGTCTTTGTGCACTTCAGGTTGGACTAACAGGGCAGTCCTGAGGAGGAAGAGAGTGTTCTGTACACCTAGCTGATGATGGGATATCAGTAATTCAGCTCTGAGAGCAGTGAGTGGAGAAGATGTCCTGATCTGGTTGATCCCTGCTGGCAATGACGATAAAATTATCCCCTATGGAAACAAAACACACTTTAGTTTTGAGACACCTCTAACCTCACTGCATTTGTTTATAGTCTGATGAGTTTATGCTCTCTCTCTCGCACTCTTTCTCTGTGTCTGACACACCTGCTTCTGGATCCATCAATTAGATTTAGACCAAACTCCTCAGGGGTTGTACTTTATTGATGCTGTGAAACACCAAACACAAAATGTTTTCAATTAAAATGAAGACGAATTGCAGAGTGCAGCCCCCTGTTGAGCCTCAGCATGTGAATTATTGCCAGGCAGACAGACTATTAAGCACCGGTTCTCCCACCGTGCCACTGCTCACTTTCCTCTCACTATCTCTCTGCTGCCGAGTCATACAAGGGTAAAACGATTTTTTAAAAAAGTGAGGCGCATGTTCACATACCAAGTATGCGTCCTATCAAATGGCCCCTTTTATAAAAATAAAGTTTTATGATGCAATTATCTAATTAGCACTTATGGGTTCATAACAATGAGCTATACAACATTCTCACTATTCATTCTGACAATAGCTGTCTTTGGTAGCAAAGGTTAAAAACATATATATGTATAAAAATAACCAGGATAATGCTGCGCCTTGAATTTTACAGTAAAGCTACAGTTGCGTTGCACACTGCTTTGCCCATAATTGTGTAGAATTCATGAAAATGAGAAGATATCTGGATTTAAAGGTTTTGTTCTTGCTTTTAGGTCGGTTTGCTAGCTGAGGGAAAGTTAGCCAAAGCATGTTTCATGTAGATGGTATGTGGGTTCAGGGCTATCAGTATATTGTTCCTGTGAGCAATAAACCTCCAATTTAAGCCACTAGTCCTTTAGATAAGTTCTGTTGCTTGCAGAGCAGTGGCAAATCACACTTTAAAAAAAAAGAGAACAGTGGTGCATCAGTGTGATGTTATACCATGGAAAACTTGTTTGCCTCATTTGAAGCCTGCTAAAGTTCATTCCCTGAGTGCCTGGTGATGGCTGTGATAGCAGACCTGACTTTGCAACAGTGAGACAAGGCCAGGCACAGAGAGAGAGATTTTATCTGCAGCACCATTGCCTTCCGGGAAGTGGTCTGTTTCTGCGATATTAGCCCGAATGTAAGCAACAGCACTTTCCTTCATCCTGAGAGAAACAGTGTGAAATGAGGGTGAGTCATTTGACTGTTTTACTGTTGTACAGATATGTTGCTGCCACTCTGTTTCAGTTTGTAGCCTAGTGGTTGATTAATTTACACATTTACCAGACACATTAATAGTAAGTCCCAGGAACCCTAATGAGCAGACGCTTATCTGTGAACACAAACGTTTCCAGGTGACCGATTTAAAAAGTCTTTTTTTTCTCCCTGTCCTGTCAGCATGAGTCCTACATGTTTCAACACTGTTTCCATTCATCGTCAGTAGACATTTTATCCTGGTCATGGTTGTTGAGGTGGGAATATGCCCTGGATCGTACAGCATCATGCACACACATCCACACACTAATTCACACATGGGGCAATTTAGCCTACGGTCATGGAGAGATCATGTGACAGTAACCTGAGCTTTGGATAAAACCAGTGAGCCTGGAGCTGTGAGAAAGCAATGCTACACCACCGTCCTGCATAATACGTGTACAGTACTCCTCAGTTTGTGAAATTTGATTTAGCTTGCAAGCACATTCACAGTTTCATCTAGTATGCATCTAAGTAAAGTAGCTACCTCTACAACAGAAACCTTATGGAAAAATAATACAGTATGTAGGAAAACAAAACAGCAGTATTATAGGCTATTGTAGGATTGAGGCATTACTACTTAATTTATGTTAAAAAAAAATACTATGAAACAGGAAGGATTGCAAACATACTTGGATGATTGTCAAGAAAAAGGCAGGATGGCTATACACACAGTTTGACTGGTACACACAGAGTTTAATTACAATAAATACTAATGTATATCACAAAGGGTATTTTTATTTCCTTTAACTTGTTGTACTGGAGCACATGACATGCAGGAGCCCAAAACAAAACTGGCAATCTATTATATTATTCATCTTAACGCGTAATACGTATGTTTTTTTTAAAACAGTGATTTGGATGCTAGCGAGAAGGCAAAGCTGCTATGATCATGTACTTTAGAAACCACAAGAACTATTCATTATTTCGTGCAGAAAGCCAGGGTGGTTCTGAAACGAAAAGATAGCCAGTGTTGGTATCACCCACCAAAACTGTTCCTTTGTTAACCACAAAATAGAGCTCTGTATTTTTTTTAAATACATTTTTCAGTCATTTTCTGAGATCCTGATTTCCTAAGATTTTGACTGTTCATTTAAAACGCTTATAATCACACAACTTTAATTAATTCTTATAATGATCCAATATTGCATAAATGCGCAAATTCACATTGCATTGCATTCTAGGTTATCAATGCTAAAAGTGCTGTCTGAGGATGGTATCAAACAGGAGCAGATGTGTGGGCTGTGCTTCAGTAGTCAGAGAGATTAGGCGCTCTTATTTTCATATTGTATATTAATGAGTGGCTGATTTGAAGGCGTGAATGAGCCTGACCTTTTCTGCCATACTAAAGCAGCCATGAGGATCACACATGCTAAGCACACAATCATGGACATAAATTTAAATACATATACACAGACATAAAATCCTAGAACACAAAACCATAGAACACACACTCACACATACACACTTACTTCATTTTATAATTGCAGTAACAGAAGTATTACCAAAATGCACCAAAAAGAAGGCAACAAAATACCCATGCAAGCAGATAGGAAAGGGCTGCTCTGTACATCAGAAGTAATTTTCTCCTTGATGGATCTGCAAGGTGAACTGAGACTTCTTTAATATATTTCATAAACCCAAGGCTTCTGCAAGCCATCAGTGCAGCTGGGATTGATAAAAGAATGCTTGAGCTTTCCTAAGAGACGTTGGACAGCACTTACAGTCATATTCTGCAATAATTGGAGATTTTATAGGCAGAGAGGGAAGACAGTTCTCTTAGCCTCAGGGAACTGACAGACAGCATGTGACTTGGAGTGTCTGGAATGTGTTTAGTGCTTGTACAGAGAAGACAATGAACTGCTGTTTCTTTGAAGGTTAGAAATAGACTGGTGTTCTCATGGTGTAGGTAGATAACAAGGCATAGGATTCAAGGCTGCCCTCTGTTGTGATACATGCTCTATGCTCTCCTGTGATAATTATAAGAAAAAAAAAGCACAGAAGGCTAAGGACATCCGCAGGCACATAGGTCACATAACGCAAGTAATGGCCAGTGTTGAAAAATCATCTTGGTCTGAGCAGCTACCTGAACGTGAACATTTAAAACTATATGGAAAAGGTATAAAAAACTACATACCTATCTTTTACATTCTCAAATCCTAACTTTAAGCTTTATATCTTTTATGCAACTTCCAAAAGATATTGCACCAGTTTGTGTTTTGATGAGCGTGCTGTGTAAAGCTTTGTGCCAAAAATCTCCCATACCTGTTGCAATCTGGTGATTCTAAAGGTCACATCATATGACTGACATTATTTTCATCCTATTCAGTGAGCACAATGTGCCCTGTAGATGGGGGCGGGGTCAAACCGGAAGAGACCACTCCCATCAGGATAAAAATATTTCATCATAGCATAAAGGTGATCAGGTAGAAGATCTTTGTATTGATTTGTAATGACTTTCCCCTCTCAATGCACAAGTGGACTCAACCTATGCCAGCAAAATACCCCTAGAGCAAAACACAGCCATGTTACCTTAACCTTAATTTGTCACATAGATAGAGAGAACCTTGTCTGGTAGAACATATGCTAATTATAACTAATTCAACTAAATCAAATTATGTATCCAGGATCATCCATTGATCAAGGAAATGACTTGTAATGATGGTGATCTATGTATATATTTCAAACAAGTTGGATTTCCATCTCAGAGCTGATCTTTCCTCATTATCCATCTTTGTTTTTTCACCAAGACATAGGTGACACACAACAGTGAGTTAATGAGCATAGGAGCACAGACACCCACCCACCCACCCACCCACACATACACACACACAAACACACACACATTCT
>JAOUQY010000004.1:16524727-16535325 GCA_028566355.1 Doras micropoeus | reverse complement strand
AGACCACCCCACCCGGGGATCGAACCCGGGACCTTCTTGCTGTGAGGCGACGGTGCTACCCACCGAGCCACCGTGTCACCTTTTTTAAAAGGTTTTCATGAATTTTTCAATTAAATATATTTTGAAATTAAGCTGTATATCTATAGAATTCATCATTTCAATGATATAACTAACATAACTGGAATTTTACTCTGTTTCTTCATTGTTTGAACATTACATAAAGCCACATTAGAACAGCTTTGGTAAGTCCTCTACGGCTCAGCCGGAGACCTTTATTATTCACGTGTAAAACTTGTATTTTCAGTTCCTGCTCAGTACAAGGAAATGTGTCAAAATTATTGTCCATGGTGATGAAACACACACTACACATGCAGTAGGTAGAAATGAGGTGGATTAAATAACGCTGGAGTATTCCTTTAACCTAATGCATCAAATGACCGAATTATTAATCTATCATCTGTGGGAAATAGCAGTGAAATGGGTGTGCTATGGCATCAGCAGTAATAGACCATGCATCAGTCCAGCAGGCTTTATTTTATATTTGAGCCGTTCTGGAGATTATTTGAAGCCATACACACGTGATCTGTCAAAGCGATGGGCTAAATCGGCTGAATTTATGGGACCTAAGGCAAAGTTCATACAAAGACAACACAAAACCATGAAGTATTCCAAAAATCTGTGCTTTGTAGTGAAATGAATTGGGACATGAATATCTATCTCTGCATATGTAGAAGCAGGTAGCAAGAATTTCAAAAAGAAACACCTCTTTCCTCTGATTCAGAATATAACAACTGGTTAGCCGAGTTTAAAAAAATTGATACAATTCAGATTTTCTATCAACACTACAAATGCCATTTGCATCATGAGGCAGGGGATGCTCAACAGAAATACATTTTATAATGATAATCTGAGTGCTATATGCAGACAGGCTTTGATATAGTGATGAGAAATGCACCTGAGACTTCATGCAGAAAGAAACCATTACCATTAGACAATGTGGCCTACAGATGGCATACATTATTGTCTCTAATTGTTTGCCCCTTTTATCCACTGAGCAATAGTGCTCAGCCTTGTAGGTGGGTCATGAGTTGGGTGTAACAAATCATTTTGTGTCTGCAAAAAGCTGCCATTAATGCTCACCTAGAGGATGTATCAGCTGTATCTCCCAATCAGCATTGTCTTTGTTGTGGTAATCATTCTCTCAGCATAGACAACAACCACACTCTTACATCCCTCTCTGT
Source organism: Doras micropoeus (assembly GCA_028566355.1). Taxonomy (NCBI): domain Eukaryota; kingdom Metazoa; phylum Chordata; class Actinopteri; order Siluriformes; family Doradidae; genus Doras; species Doras micropoeus. The sequence goes on along the minus strand of JAOUQY010000004.1, from coordinate 16,534,084 downwards.
CTCTCCCTCTCTGTCTCTCTCTATCACTCACACAAACACACACAGTCGCGTCATGCTATACTTGTGAGGCCCTGCCATTGTCATAATTATTAAAGCAGATAATTAATGCTATGCCCAACCCTAACCCTAAACTTAACCCTAACTCTAAATTTAACCCTAACCCTAATCTTAATCCTAACCCTAAACTTAATCCTAACCTTAAACTTGATCCTAACCCTAACCCTAAACTTAACCCTAACCCCGACCCTTAACTCCTCAAGATCATCTTTTTGTTGTGGAATTCAGTAGGCCAGTGCACCAAAGGGATTGATTCCTAATCTAAGGTTTCATCCTAAAACCTAAACTTAATCCTAACCCTACTCCTAAACTTAACCCTATCCCTAATCTTAACCCTAACCCTAAACTTAACCCTAACCCTACCCCTAAACTTAATGCTAACCCTAAACTTAACCCTACCCCTAATCTTAACCCTAACCCTACCCCTAAACTTAACCCTAACCCTAACCCTAATCTTAACCCTACCCTACCCCTAAATTTAATCCTAAACTTAACCCTAACCCCGATCCTTAGCTCCTTAAGATCAACTTTTTGTTGTGGAATTCAGTAGGCCAGTGCACCAAAGGGATTAATTCCTAATCTAAGGTTTCATCCTAAAACCTACCCCTAAACTTAACCCTAACCCTACCCCTAAACTTAACCCTAACCCTAAACTTAACCCTACCCCTAAACTTAATGCTAACCCTAAACTTAACCCTAACCCTACCCCTAAACTTAACCCTAACATTAACCCTAACCCTACCCCTAAACTTAACCCTAACCCCGATCCTTAACTCCTCAAGATCATCTTTTTGTTGTGGAATTCAGTAGGCCAGTGCACCAAAGGGATTAATTCCTAATCTAAGGTTTCATCCTAAAACCTAACCCTAAACTTAACCCTAACCCTACCCCTAAACTTAACCCTAACCCTAACCCTACCCCTAAACTTAACCCTAACCCTAATCTTAACCCTAACCCTAACCCTACCCCTAAACTTAACCTTAACCCTAACCCTAATCTTAACCCTAACCCTAATCTTAACCCTACCCCTAAACTTAACCCCAACCCTAATCTTAACCCTAACCCTAAACTTAACCCTAACCATAACCCTACCCTTAAACTTAACCCCAACCCTAATCTTAACCCTAACCCTAAACTTAACCCTAACTATAACCCTACCCCTAAATTTAACACTAACCCTAATCTTAAGCACAATAATGAAAATGCAACTTTTTGGCTCTTTTATATTTCTATTTTCCTTAAAATGTACATCAAAAAATACTCTTCACAAGGTAAAAAAAAAATCAGATATTCCTATCCTTGATATATAAAAACATGGTGCACACACTCTCTCTCTCTCTCCCTCTCTCTCTCTCTTCACCCATAATTCAAGCAAAATTAGAGGTAGAAAGATTTAGGTATAATTATAGAAAAAATAAACCAATCATCTACCACCTAATACAGCAGCTTGGCTTGGTACTTTTGGTACTTTTTCCCATTCTCCCCCATGTTTCTATGGCTATTTTTAAACAGGGATTGTGACATATTGCTTCTGGTGGATGACCGCTTTTCTTCTAAGCTATCAACTCTCTCTGCCTCTCTCTCCTGTCTCTCTATACTCTCTCCCTCGTCTCTCTATACTCTATACTACTGTCTATCTATCGGTCTATCTATCTATCTATCTATCTATCTATCTATCTATCTGTCTATCTATCTATCTGTGTGTGGGGGTGTACACTTAAATTGGCTCTTCTGTCCCTTATCTAATACTTGGAAAATATTTTCTGTATTCTGCATTTTCTGTGTGAAAAAAATAATTGTCCATTTGTCAGAATGGCTCTCTCAGTATTCCTGCTGGGAAATTTATATGAAAATGTTTTACTATACGCATGATTTGTAACCATTTCCCTCAGCCCTGTAAAGAAAAGTGAATTCTGGCACGTTTCTTGCGGTTTCTCCTTCCCGGAATTAAATGCATTGTGAACCTTATACTGTAGTATATTTAGTTAAAGGAAACTCGAGAAAAAATCTAAAGGAAAGTGTAGAATTACAGCACAGCCAACACAGAAGAGTAAGAAGAGTGTGACCCTGCAGCAAGCTAAGAAAACTGAGAACAGAAAACCCCATAGTATAAAGACAAAAAAAAAAGTCTAAAAGTAACTTTACCCATACTCACTTCTTTTTATGCAATAATTTATGGGTATCTGATTGTTACTGTGTAAGAAAACACCACATTCTTCTTCACAGACTGACGACTAGAACACTGTGAAGTGGGTCAAATATTTCATCTGCTTACAACCTGTTTTGCTGTCTAGTTTCTCGCAATTAACTTACATTTATTTCTATAGCAAAATTAATAATAGACATTGTCACGAAGCAGCGTTACAGAAATCTGGATGTAGATTTAGATTTTAATGAGCAAGCCAGAGCCGAAAGTGGCAAAAAAAAAACTCCCTGAGAAGTGACAAGTAAGAAATCTTGAGAGGGCTCAGACTCAAATGGGAGCCCATCCTCTTCTGGGTGACAGTGGATAGTTCGTTTAGTAATCATTATAGTATACAGGTGTAGAAGAGTAAAGGCAAGCAGTATAATGTCGACCATATTGTGAATAAGTATGGGATGAGCAGGGGACAGTCTTTATGATAACAGCAGCAGTTCTTAAGCAGAAAATCTACAATGTCCAGATGAGATTATTCAGTGAAGCAGGGGGACAATTGTGAATTAGGATGAATAAGATAAATGAATACTTGTCATTCATCTTGTTTTGTCTTATCTACCTTTTTGGTTTATTGTATTGACAAGTCTTATATTTCTCTGCGGTTCTCTGCACTCTGAAGTGTTTCCCATGTTGTTTTGAGTTTCAAGACCCCTGATGTTTGTTTTTACACAAATTCCTCCTGATTGATTGTGCAATTTTATATGCATATTGTTCGCAACATCGGAGATAACAAGAGCGTATTGTTCTTATAAAGTGTTTCAAGGCTTTTGATCAATGGGTCAGTAAATCATTTCCATGGAACCTGCTTGCTTAAGTTAATGTTTTTTAATAAGTCGTCACTTATGTATGAAGATCTTTGTTCCTAGATAGCACATCCCATTCCCAACGTGAAACAGGAAGTAACTTGAAATTTGTACCAATCACTTAATTTGACACCCAGTCTCAAAAGCTTTCACATACGGTGTGGACCACACCTGAGATCAGTTGATGTTATCCTTCCCTATGTAAATTGCATGTTTCCTCATTTTTATTCTTTTATCCTGTTCATTTTGTTAATCCACTCCATTGTTTTTGCTTTAACAATATTCTCTAAGAGTTTGTGACCTGACCACTGCAGACATCTAATGGGAATGTCTATTCAGTCTTAGTGCTTTAATTATTGTGAGCTTCTACAACATCCTGACAGGAGCTCTTACCGGCTTTCAAATAACACAAAGAAGCACGGACAGAAATAAGCTTCGTCTTGAGAAAGAACTTTAAGGCAATAAGGACCATGACGATGCAGAAAGGATCATAATAAAGCAGCGAAGCGTCGTAAAAAGGGAAAGGAGAAAAAAAGAGAAAACCTAAAGTCCAGACTGTTGCTGCAGATTGCTTCCAATCCCTTGATCTCCAAACAAAATGTACACTAAAGACAAGAAAAGCCACCTACACGGAGTCTTCCTGAGCAGAAACAGCCTTTGCCATTTCAGGTTTTGCTCTTCCCCTTTAAACACCTGTTCAATTGTGCACTAATTCTCTTTGATTTTATGGAAGCAGTGCATTAAAAAGATGTGCTGGATTACACTGTGCATTATGCTTGTCTTTCTCTCTCTCCCCCTCCTCTCTGACTCTAATTAAAGCATCGGCTGTTGCCATTCGGCTGCAGGCTGATGTTAATTCACAGGTGTCCACATCAGGCGGGTCTCCATAGTGACAGAGAGGTATCCCATTACTCCCCAACATTTTATCAATGCTGATTAATCTGGTCCAAAAACAATGTCTACTGCCTGCAGCCCACCCTGTTTCAGACTTTAAGATTGTAAAGATTGGACTGCAATTTGAGGGCATTCAAGTGGAAACCTTTGTGAGTAACAATATGCCTATCTCCTGGACAGACTCTGTAACAAGTTTCACTTTCAGTCATGGCTGCCAGCTCGTTTGGTTTTGTCAAGAGCAGGATTTCAGCAGACTGGGGAGAGGAAATGTAATGGCATGTATGGTGCTGCTAATGCTGAAACCTGTCAAAACCTGCAATTGTGCACTTATCTGATATGAATCCAAAAAAGCAACACTTGAAATTTTCCAAACTTTTACCAAGTTTGCTCCAATCTCCATCTACATTTGCTGCATGGACCACCAGAAATGTCATTTTTACTTTTTTCAGGATAAGGATATAAGAGGACATTTTAAACAGGAAAAGTCAGACTTCCTGCTTATTAGTCATATTTAGGGATTTTAAATGAGTATATCCAAAATAATAAATGATAGCAATGAGGATAGCAATAACACCAAAAAGTATAGCAATTAGTAGCATATGTGTACAAATGCACTGTGTATTTACATAATCCACCACTGCATAAAGTGACAGAAAGAGCATGAATGCAGTGTATTAAACATACCAAATCTCAAAATTGTTGCTTGCGCATTTCTTGAGCTATTGAAGTGTGTCAGTTGCAGCACTCCATGGACAAAATTTCACATTTGCCCTGCATCTAATGAATGTGGTAGTGATGCAGGGTGAGACATTTTGTGAAGTTTGAGCCTTTCCATCACAAGATATTGGCTAGTGCTAGATTTTTGTTAGAACATTATTCACTATGTGGTGCTACTCCACAAATGCATCATTTTAAACAACATGGTTTTCGAGTTATTGTCCAAAAAGTGCTTTGAGCCTACCCCACTTCAGTGGAAGCTAGCATGAAGGGCAACACTCATCTAGGTACAATAACCTTATATTCCATATCAGACATGTTGGGCTACAAGCCTACCAAGTGTCATGTGGATTGGTGACGTTTAAGTATATGATATAATTGACCAAATATTGGTGAAGACAAAAAGGAAGTAGAAAAAGAACTTTATTACAACATCCAATGCTCTCAAGACATTTGTGTGTGACGTATGACCATGTGCAGACGGGTTGCTCTCCCTAGCTCTACAGCTGAGCCAAGAATGATTCTCTGTCTTTCCTCTTGAACAAATCGCACTTAATATCTTGATACACAGCATACATACGTCTGTTCCATTTATATCAAGAGCAATGCCTCGCTCTAGCTCTGTTTACTTTCAATTTTCTGTAGGCAGCATCGTACTTTTGATAGAGGCAGCTGCCATTTGATCTTGAAGGCTGATTTTGCTTTTATGTGAGTGCTGGGGTCATTCGTATGGAAATGAGGTAGAATAAAGCTGAATAATTAAAATATACATTTAGAGCAACACCAGAACATTGGCACTAGCCTTGGGCTTAAAGAGATCTGAGATGAGTGGGATCCAAAATCCAATGATGCTCAGAGCTTCCATTCAAACATTCATACTCAAAATGAATGGAAACGACTACAAATAGCATTATGTCTACTTTACTAACAGAGCATATGATAAATACTAGGGTTTCCTTCAGTCTGGTAGTATTGCTGCAGTCAAAGTGATCTTCTGAGTAGATCAAATGAAGACTTTGCCTTGTTTATGTAAGGAATAACACATGACATACCATCTAGTTATTTGAAAATAATCCATGCTGAGTTGGTGTGATACCCTGAACTGGATCATTTTCATATAACAGCACTGTATGAACTGTGTTTTTAGACTTGTACTGCAGCAACTTCCCAATGATTACAACTGTTTATTTATTAATGAACAATGTTACATTTATTTTTAAGTGCTTATAGTTATTTAGTTCTGTGGACCATCCTCAAGAAAAGTCTGTTCCTGTTTGTTCATCACCAGCCCCTCTGACTGACACTGGAGTCACTGGAGTCTCCTTGCACAAAAGCCTTCTAGCAGAAAGTTTCACCATATTAACAGTTATATATTTTTCATTCTTAAACACCAACCATTTTTATCTGTTTATTATTAGGCTGAGATTTTGTGTTGTTGTCCAACATGCAGGTCTCTTTGCTCTTATTAAAGAAACCATAATTAGTATGTAACCAGTGGATTCATTCACTTAATTACCCCTATTGTTACAGTCAGAATAACACATATTACTTAAATGTTAAAAGGACACCTTTTTTAAGAAGAGGTTTCTCTTCTTCCATTGTTTTTCCTTCATTTTAATCTCAGAAAGTGCTAACCTTCTAGAGCATCATCAGATGTTTTCTCCTTTATGTTTACACTAGGGATGGACATCCTGGGGTTACCATAGGAACATGTTACTCTGATTTTGATTGTGCAGTCAATGTCTGCAGGTTCAATACTCCAGGAGGGCCTGTGATCATTGGAGCGGTCCACATCGTCAGGGTCACTGGGAATTAACTGTGGCAGGCAAGCCTGGAAAAAGGCCACTGCTGGATCACTGGTATAAGACACTGATGGGTGGTATAATCTCAAAAGATTTTTTTGCTAAACTAGGCTCCAAGCTTCAACCGTGTATTTGTGGGCATGTGGTACACAAAATAATAAGGATATAATTATTAGATCTTCAGCACATTGGTAATACTTAAGCTATAATCTAAAAACCCAGTATATGCTTCATATAATTATATGTATTTTACCTAAACCCCTGCATGGATTAATATATGTAAAATATATTATCCAATATTTTATACCCCAATTATTTTTTTAAAGTAATTATTAATATAAGCAGCTGTCAGATATATTTGATGACAATAATAGACACTGTAGACACGATAGACACTGTTTAATCCTACCAGACTGATAACAGGTCATTCTCCATGGTCTTTGTCTCCCATGTTCTCTCAAGTTAATTCCTCTACATGGTGGGCAGAACAAACCCCTTCTCCCTGCTCCCCAACTCAGCAGTTGCCATAGCAATCCCCTGGCCAATAATAGCCCTTGCATTTGCACCCTGAAGCCCAGAGAGGCAGACAGAATGTGCTCACCCCCCCACCCCTTTCCCAAGACACCCCCACCTCATCTCCCCGTCTCTCTCTCTCTCTCTCTCTCTCTCTGCCGAATCTCATTCTGAGATTAAACTCGGATGTCTCTGGGATGGATTTTAGAAGGACACATTTTTTTTCAAAGTGTGACTGAGCAGGACTACCTCCTTATATGTTTTCCCTTCACATAGATGCCTTTAATGTTTTCAAAAGATTTTAATAGGGAACTGTATGTCAGGGAAAACTGTCTCTGCTCCCACATTTTTTAAAAGAAAACAGGATTACTGCGATGTTTTTGACACAAAAGTACAATGTTATATACTTACATTATTCATTTGATGAAATCTAAATCGTTCTTCTGTAACACTCATCTCTTCTTGCTTCCTGAGTGACAGGTATCGTACAGTAAATCAGTAAAACAGTCAGAAACAGCATGAGGATAATGACAGAACAGGAGAATGGCTTAGATTTCCTGCTGCTTTTTAAGGCAGAATGCAGATAACATTTGTTTGAAGCACAAAAAGTGTAAAGGCTGAACAAAGAAAATATCTAACATGAAGGAAGGAATAAAAATGACACAAATGGCAGACAATGACTGAGGAAATTCCAGATGAGGCAAATGAAAGTGTAGCCGTCTTATTTGGAGGAACAGGTGTGCCATCATTCTTTCTGGCTTCTTTCTGTCTGCTTATTCTCTCTATCCTAGTGAGCCAAAGGGGCCTGGCAGCAGGCAGCTATAAAAGAAGATCCTGTGCCTTAATCAGTTCCTTTAGATTGTCTTGTTAAACTTTTGGAAATTGGGCAAAGATATGATTGCTGTCTTTAATCCAGTATGCACAATTAAAAATCTAGATATCAGGACCAAGATAAAATATTGGATTTTCTTAATATACTAGTAGTAGTTTTGGGGTTTGTCATTTCTGCAATGGGAAGTGTAAAAACGACCCATCATAAGACCTACACAAAATAGTCAGTTTATTATAACACTGCCTTATATCTATATTCATTGAATCTTTTATCAGGAATGCTTACCATATAGAGGCAATGTGTAGGTACACTATTACTGACTTTAGGCCCCTCTAGCAGTGATGGCTCATCGTGATATTGGATGGCAGGACTAAAACAAACAAATTCTACTATCAGGAATTTTCCATTACTCTTAGGAGAAAAAAGTATATGAACAGGGTTTTATAGCAACCAACAGGCGCTTGGAGAGAAATTAATTTTTTTCATTATTTAAGCCACTTATCCTAACAGTGGGTCACAGGGAGCCTATCCCAGCACTCACTGGGCAGAAGGCAGGGCAAGACCCTGGGCAGGTCACCAGTCTATCACAGGGCAGACACACAGACAGGCACATTCACACACACTCACACCTAGGGACAATTTACTATCTCCAAATCACCAAAAATGCAACCCACTTTACAGCTTTACAGAAATCCAGATATAATCTGCTGCTTATTTCTATTAGTTAATAGGTACACACTAGAAATGTTTACATTCACACTTTATTATTAATCACTTATACTGTATATAACATCTCTAACCTAGAATAGATTGCTTGTTTTGGATAAGTTTGTTAAACAAACCCTTTTTAGTAAGTATTCTATAATATAGAAAATAATGAACTATAATTCTATATAGAGTTCTATAATTTACCAGATTATAGATATTATTAACAGATATTTATTAATTTATTACATTTATTCTTTAACATAAAATGTTACAAGACAATTTGGAAAGATATACAAGGAATAGTGATGTACTCTATATCTTCACTATTATACTTTATATTAATATATACTAATATATTGTAATACATTATATACAGTATACTGTTCTATTCACTTATATTTTTGAGACTGATAAAACACTAAACTATGGTCCTTTAATATTAAATAATTTCTGTGTGTCCTTTTTAAAGAAATATAACTGCAAACCTCAGAAAAACGTACCGTGACATTTCTATTCTATTCTATTCTATTTCTAAGTCAGTAAAATAAAACAGCGCCATAAACTAGAGCTACATAACAGAGATTAAAAAATAGCAATTGATGTAGTAAACATCCGGCATTGTGATATATTAACTATGATACATTTCTGCAATGGACCTCACTAACCTTTTGATCCTGTTTCCGGACCTGCATAGGCATAAACCACTTATATATATACCTCACTCACGGATAGACAGCTATAAGACAAGCTATAAGACAAGCTACAGGGGTTAGACAATGAAACTGAAACACCTGTCATTTTAGTGTGGGAGGTTTCATGGCTAAAGTGGACCAG
>JAOUQY010000004.1:16476707-16487305 GCA_028566355.1 Doras micropoeus | reverse complement strand
GTCTTTCTGCAGTAAAAGGATTTAAAGTATTTCAGCAGGAATACAGTGTTATATGGCAATTATAATATAGTTGCCATATAATAAAATATGCCATAATATAAGGTATTATTATAATAGTAATTGACATCACTAGGTCTACAGCATATTTAAATCCAAATAAAGACACAGAAACACATAAGATGAAAAGACATACAGGACAACATATACACACACACACACAACACAGACACAAACACAGACATACGAGGACTTGAGGTTTTGTAGGATTTTGTGAGCACAGTGGGGTTATAAATGCTTGACCACTGGCTAATGCTGAGTCATCAGGCAGATCAAGGCTTCATCCAGGTGGACATCTGTGAGTTGTCTCAGCAATGTATACACAATGTTACTCTGGTATATGGTTTAAAATGATGACATACAGAAAATGGATGAAAAATATCTCTACTCACCACGCTTGCATGTTACACACCCTACCGATGCACTATACAGGCATAACCCTGTATTTTAATAAACAGTTTATTCCCAAGACCACATTTGCATTATTATTATTAGAAATCTAGACTTATAAAATATACCAAACTCTACATACGCACAAGACTACAAAATTCACCCTCAATTTCATCAGTTATGCTAAGAAATGAGGCACTTTAAATAGCAAGACTTTCAGCCGACCAACTAGCCTTCTATAACCAGCTTCATATGTCCAACAAAAACAGCACAATATCTGACCTATTCTCTTGTTAAGTCATGTGCAATTAGCAAAAACGTTAAGTGAAATGATTAGATCCCCAGTAAGATGGAATGAGAGTTGCACAAAAAAGTAGATAAATGTACATTTAGCTTAAAAAAACACAAAGATCCTAAATCACATAGTAGACAACAATTAATCTGTAACCTAGGAGGCCTATCTACACTACCACCCCACATTACAATGGTTATATACACACTCAAAAAAAGAGATTTTTTTTTCTGACATTCTTGCAAACAGAATGCTTATTGACTCTAAATTTAGTAATGAGAAACTCATGAGAGCGATCGCTGATAAACAAAACGTCTCAGTCCAGGTACTACATAGCTACTCTACTCACTACACTCATTGGGAGCCTGATAACTCGAACCCTTCTGGGGTGCTATTTCAGGGCTAAGCTCTTAACTCAGACATGCTTGTTTATAAGACATGCTGTACACATCATCAATTAACCTAAATTATCCAAACTAGAGAATGTGACGTGTATTTTTGTTCTTGGTACTAAAGCACAAAGGCAGCTTCGAGTTATCCAGGATGGAGGTCCCCAGGAACTCCATGTGTAAGGATGGGAGGGGCTAACACACAAACACGCAGACAATGAGAAAATGACACACTGCAGGCATTGACAGAAGGCTCACAGTTCTGGTCAGAGTCTTCGATCAGGATTCGTAGTTTCTGCACACAGAGCTGTGGATACAAGGAACAAATAACAGATGAGATTAAAAAGTAAGAGTTATTACAATCATATTAAAGACATTTCAATTTATTTCATACTTGTCACCTATCTAATGAAATTGTGTCGCTGTTAGAAACTTGTTTGGATATTGGACTGAAAAAAATTAAAAAAAGCTCAAACTCCCGCAATAAATCCAGCCCACAGAGAACAATAACACTTAGCTGTGAGTGACTAAAGCATCTGGTATCTGACAAGACTGAAAAGGACTAACTTCATCAAAAACAGAACAACATTCCAGTCAGGACACCCAAAGAACTGAGACCCACCTGAATGCTAGCACTGTGGTTGGGCATCCCAGAGGACAGAGAAATCAACACTGCATAGGAGAAACAGGGCAATAATACTATAAATAAACTGATAATAGATGTTCATTGTATTCCAATTAATTCCACTGTGTGGAGCAAGTACCAACCTGCTATCACTGTGTTTACACACTCGTACAGCAGCGACATGGCCGAGGTACTGAAAAAGAAGTAAAGAAGAAAGGCAAAGAAAATCAGTGTAAAACAGACTAAAACAGAGTCTGCCTGTTTTAGAAATGGCTGATGGCTCACCAACAGCTTTTAGTAAATATGGAAATATCTGTTCATGTGTGAGACCTTAAACAGACTGATTTGTCAAAAAACTTTGAACACCCTGTAGTAACACTTTCAGCTAAAGTCCAAGAAACACATTCAACTGGAAAAAGTGAACGAAGGAAAAAGATACAAATGAAGTGAGAAATGTTTATGACTGGAAAGCACATAAATCAGGATCAGTTATTCCTGCACTGAACATACATTAGTCTTACCTTTGACAGAAACACAAGTCTAGGCATTAAAAATTGGTTCACCATAAAAGCACACTTGCCTTTAATAGTTATATATTTTAGAATCTGAATTACGTCCTTTATTAAGTCCTTTAAATAAAAAACTCCATGTGCTCCAAAAGCTTTAACTAGCAGGATATATACTGAAATATGTACAATGTGATGTGCATCATTCACCTGTAGTTATAGTCATATATGCAGCACTACTAATCTTACCTATGGATGAGGTTAGTTAAGGGCTCAATCAGCTTCTTTCCTAGACGAGGCTCCAGAGGGGTGAGAGCACCAAACTAAAAAAATTCACACACGCACATTCATGTCATGTTTTTCTAGACAGACAAACAAAATGCATATACAGAGCGCAGCTGTCCTCTACATACCAATTTGATGATCTTGATGAGGACCCAGTTGTTGGTGGAGGAGGTCATTAGCTTAAAGAAAAGGGGGGCCAAGGACAGGTAGTTCTTGGGATTTCTTCTGGCTAACTCACAGATGACATTAACTGCTGCTGATTGCACACCTGGTACAAGGAGAAGCACAATTTACCTTTACGTTACCTGAATTACCTTTACTGCATTACAGTGTTGCAAAGGTTGGTTAAAAGTGAAATTCAAGTCAGGTTTTCCCTTTGCTTCGTAATACAGAAAAAATATGATAACAGTATTATGAAACAGTAAGCACACATGCGACAGATGCAGAAGATAAAGACTAGGCTGAAATAAAATTTGACAGAAGTAAAAACCTACTTTTCTTGCACTGTGCAGCAAGGAAGTATATTTGTATCACGCACACACACAGACACACATAAACTGATTGTGAATAAATGAATAAAGCACTAAAAAAACCCTCTGCACCTGGGTCAGGGTCCTCCAGTTTCTCTTTGAGACGGGGGAAGGCAGGGCGCAGGGACTCGGGGTACTTCAGGAACACTTTATACATGATAAGCACAGCCTTCTTCCTAATGTATGGCTTAGTGTGGGACATCTGAGATGGAAGAGGGAGAGTGAGCGAGAGAGAAAATGAGATAGAGAGAAAGAGTGAGAGATAGTGCAAGAGATAGAGGCAGAATGCACAAAAGAGAGAGAGAGAGAGCGAGAGAAAGCACAAGAGAGAGAGAGAGAGAGAGTGTGTGTGTGTGTGTGTGTGTGTGTGAGAGAGAGAAAGCACAAGAGAGAGAGTGTGCGTGTGTGTGTGTGTGAGAGAGAGAGAGAGAGAGTGTGTGAGAGAGAGAGAGAGAGAGAGAGTGAGAGAGAGTGTGTGTGTGTGTGTATGTGTGAGAGAGAAAGAGAGAGAGAGTGAGAGATAGAGAGATAGAGAGAGAGAGAGATAGAGAGATAGAGAGATAGAGAGAGTGTGAGAGAGAAAGAGAGAGAGAGAGAGTTAGGAAGGGGCCAGACAAAATGTGCTAAACTTTCTGTGAAATTACTGAGTGTGTAAAAAAGTAGAGAAGTGTATTCAAAACCTATTTTTAATTTTTGAATTTTTAAATGCCCATTTGGTACATAACTACGATAATATACATGAAAAGCCACACCAAAGTCATAATGTCGTTGGCCAGGTCACGGGCCAGGTCAGGGGTCACAAAGCAGGAGAGGCCAGTCAGAGCCACACCGGTGTCATACTGATTTGGACTGCTGAGATCCTGGAGTGAGGAAGGAAAAACAGTCACACACAAATATAAAGTCAGTTAGATCATGACTTTTTCCAAACTAATGATTCCCTATTAGCCCTTTTCCAAGGTCCTGTGCTCTTTATCTCAGATCTGTTCCACATTTTTTCACAGCAAAAGATACAGCTCTTGACTAAGAATTTTGACATCAGGGTTTTGGGGATGTCGTCATTTCATTGTCATGACAACTACATACTCCAACAATTCATGTTTTTAATTTTTTTACATTAACATAACAGCACAGTTGCATTTAAGATTACGTTTTAAAGAAATTGAAATGAAATGTTGCGAATCTGAACAATAAACCTTCAGAATAAACAGCAGCAATAATCTCTGTTGTCTTGCTCATAAAGGTTGTCTATAATGATGACACATACACTGCAATAATCATTTCTTACACCTGATTAAATAAGAGTAAATAGGATTATCTCATTTATACACTGCACATTAATCATTTCTGACATCTGAACTGTGGGCTGGTTCGCTAGTTTTCCGAATAAGCACCAGCACATTGTCAGCAGAAAAGTGTTGAGTGTTTCCTATTGAATTATCTCATGAGCGGCATACGCAGCATCACTAAGAAGGCCAACATGCTTGCAGCAGCCAGCTGGTTTATTGTGTGCTCTTGAAGATGCATCTTGAAAGAGGAATTTTGCAGCTTCCCAGAAAATAAGGCCACAAGCTGATTACCCATCATGAGAGCACAGCCGCAAGATTCAGTAGACCTCAAATGTGCAGCAAAATTGGCATGAGAAACAAATTAAGGGAAAAGACTGTACAGCTTACCTTGCGAATCTGATTGGTTGTCAGCATGATGACATCAGTGCCTTCATGAAAGCACTGGGAGGCAGCCAGATAACCAATCCGCTGAGAATAAGAGCAGACAGTAATTATCAGCAGGTCCACTGGGCATCCCCAGTGTCCAAAGCAGTAGCTAACAATAACAAGCTATATTGCTAGTTAAGTGTACGAACACAGTTAAAGGCAAATAAATCAGTACATTTATTCTAACAAAGTTTCTAAAGTAGTGTTTGTGTCCATGACAAAAAGTCACTAAATCATTGAGCAAATTTTCACTTATGAGATGTGGTGCCCTGTCCTGACATCACACGTAGAAGATATTCAAGTCTTACTAGCGGCTTTGTATTCTGTCACCACTTTAATTGTAGCTGACTGCGTGTTGATCAATTATCATCTATATGCACTAATTAATCCCTAATTAATAAAGCTAGATCCTGCCTCGGCTAACGTGTCTAGTGCAGCAGGCAGTTGGTTTCAGATCATGCATTTGGCTCAATAGTACAGATCACCATCAAGGGCACTAAGTTTAAACATAGCTACTGTATGAAAACATTTCTTTTGTGAAAGACAGTAAGAGTAGTTTTTTTTCCTGTTTGTTCAACCTACTAGTCCTAGTATGAATCAAATACTTATAGCCTGGAGATAAATCTGCTTGTCCCAGGTGCTGGGTCTGCAAGTTCGTCCGTCCCTATAACATTTTTCAAAACTGTTTTTTGACTTCTTACCTTGTAGGTGAATTTAGAAGAGCTCATCACCTCTACGATATTGAATGCAGCCCAGCTGACATCATATCCGAGCATCTGCAACTATAAACACATACAACAGAAAACACAGTCAGGCTGAGGTCATTGCATTTGTACATCAGAAGTATGAAGCATGTTGTTCGTTATTCTGAGTGACTCACTATTTTACACAGTATCTTTTTCTGGGCTCTGACTAATGTACTGGTGTACCACCAATATGGAATTGGCCAGGGTTTTTTTTTTTATTATTATTATTTTGCTTTATGTTTTGCTTTCCCCCTCCTTTCTTTTTTTGGTTGTTGTTGTTGTACTATATTTTTTGCAATTTATTGCAAATATTGTTATATGCAATATTTTACTGAGGGAAAAAAAAAGAAGTATGAAGCATGTAAAGGACAGACTGGCGGACTTACGTAGGTGAGCTTGCACACTGCATTGGCTTTGACGGCAATGTTGTCCTGTTTGAGTTCCTGCTTGATCTCGTCGATGCATGTGGAGATGTATTTGGCCTGTGGAGAGACAGTGGAAAAAGTGTCACACTGATCTGGGTGATAGTGACAGAAAGCGCATCAAGTCTTTCTCACAGCTTTAGCCTCAATGGCCACCAATGATACTAGGTATGGTGCATCTTAATGTTAATATATCGCAATATTAATATACAAAACTGTCTTAAAGCGTGCTGCCATTAACTGTGTGTGTTTCCCATAACAATCAGTTATGCTTAATAAGAGCATATCTGTATAGGATGGTGTACTTCTGCTGTGGATTTTTTTTTTAAATCACTTTGCTTTAAAGTCAGTTCTTGTACATATTCACTACATGGCCCATGTGTGGTTCTTCACCAAACTCTTGCCGTAAAAATGGAAACACACAACTGTATACTGTGACTGTAACTGTATCTTTGTAAGCTGCAGCATAAAAACATTTTCTTCACTGGAACTAAGGGGCACAAACCTGTTCCAGCATGCGCACAAAGCGACTGACCTGGACACAGCACTGACCTCAACCCCACTGAACACCTTTGAAATGCACCGACCGCAATGCTGACTGTGCACCAAGCCTCCTCGTCCCACATCACTAATGCTCTGTGGCTCAATGAGCACGATCCCAACAGCCACAGTGAGAAATCTACACGTCTACAAGAGTGAAGGTTCTTATAACAACAAAAGGGGACTAAATCTGGAATGGCGTGTTTAAAAAGTGCATGTGGGTGTTACGGTCAGGTGTCCACAAACTTTCAACCATATATTGTGCATTTTAGGAAAAAATATTTTTGCATTTTTTTTTATGGGATAGTCCATTATGTGATAGGTCTTGTGTTCATCAAGGATTTATCAACAGCTGTTTGTTTTTGCACATGTTCTGACCAATAGACGTGATCTTGTGATTTTAAACTAGCAGCAGTGACACCCTGGGGGGAGGGAACACATTTGTCAGCAATTAGATGAAGACCTGGAACAAATCTCTCGCTCTCGCTCACTCTCTCGCTCTCTCCCCATCTTTCTCTTCCTGTGTTTGTCGTCTGTCTCCTTCTCTCCCATTCTTTCTCCCCTCTCTGTTTCTCTCTCCGACTCTCACACACTCTCTGCACGGAGTGAGGGTCATGTGTCTTAAGTCATAAGACAGCATGCAGACAGAATGAGGGGAGGGAATGAGGCATTATGAGAGAAACTGCAGTGGTGAATGTGTTCCCAGTTGCACAGGAATGAGAATAAAGGCCAAAGGTCTACAGCTGCTTTTCTTCTTCACCCCAACTGCATCCATATTATACCGTCATACAATAGCTGTCAGTCTTCAGTCGCCTAACTGTGGAAAAAAAGCCACTCAAATGCCTTTTCAGACGCATAACCTGAGCATAGTTAGTCTCTCTCAAGTGAACGAGCTGAACCTCTCTTTCACACACAACACAAACATCATAGACCGGTGCAATTTTCAGAGCACATCTCACACGTTACATTCCACACCTAAAGCTGGGTGGAAAAAAGTAACACTCCGGCTAGAAAACCCGAGTTCTCCAGTTCACAGGCAGTACTATCGGGAAAACAAACAGAAAGGGCTTGGCCAGGCAAAAGCTGAACAAACGGGCATGCAAACACACCCACACACAAGCAAAAAGAGCTGACGTTTAATTCAGGAGGGGATGAATATTTCAGAGTTCTGTCCATGGTTGGCTGGGTAACAGACATTGTATCTAGGTGAGCTGGTACAGGTTACGCACTTGGAGCCTTTCGTGACATCTGACTCCAAATGTCTCTGGATGTAACAGAGCGAAAAGAGACTACACTCAAAGGCCCTGACATGTAAAACAGAACACATTCGAAAATCTGATTCCTTAGTGCAATGTTTCTTTAACAGAAAAAAAAAGTTTAACAGTCCACAATGGATGTTACAGCTTGAAAATGACGTTTATGTAAATGTTCATTGTATGGGAAAAAAAGTTTGTGGAATTCTGATCGGACTGTTCCAAAATTTAGTGGAAAGCCTTCCCAGAAGCGTGGCGGTTATAATAATACCAAAGAGCTAAATCGGAAATGGGATGTTTAAGTGTGTGATGATCGGGTGTCCACAAACTTTTGGCCATATAGTGCACATACAGTACCTCACTCATAGGATCCACAGTGCTGCTTCACACACAGAGCCACACTGAATGTCTCAATGCTACAAGCTGAAACTATTAACATTAAATCAACTATTCAGGTTCATGAGCTCCAAACACTGAAATCCCATCCCATCCCATCCCTACCTGTGATGACTGCTCTTATGAATTGGTTATATTCATGAATAGAACTAAGGGGAAGCTGTGGGCTTGTTGTTAAGGAACCATCCTTGAGACCAGAAGGTCGCCGGTTCAATCCCAGCGACTGACCAGACGCAGCTGAAGTGCCGTCGAGCAAAGCACCTAACCCCTAACTGCTCCCCGGGTGCCATGGATGAGGCTACCCACCGCCCCGGGCTAGCGTGCTCACTTCATGCGTATGTGTGTGTGTATACATGTGTTTCACTGCATGGATGGGTTAAATGCGGAGGACAAATTCCTCTGTGTGCAAGCACAGTAGGTCAATACTTCACCTAAACTGCTGAAAAAATGATACAAAATGTCTTCTTCTTCTCATACCACAGCAATAACTCACAGTATTTATTCTTTTAAAAATACCATGTCATACTTTTTATCTCTTTATTGTTATATTTAATATTGTGGAACGTCCATGAAACAAGTTTAAAGTGTCCTTTACGGTTAGACAGTTATATGATGCAAAGGTCTTGTATGGTGGATGCATTACAATACAAACGATAATCTGTTTGAGCAAGCACAATAATATAAACCTGTGATGTGCCTTGTAACCATCAGTACTGTCAGGGTTGTGTTAAAAAACAAATGAACTGAACACCTTCTGACCAATCAGAATTGAGAATTCAACAGCACTGTGGTGTATATGCTTTTCACTACCCATATGTCTATGTAAGATTTAACATGGTGGATGTGCGCATTCTCAGAAATGAATGCTACATTAAACTTTACAGCATGACAGCATGTTACATTATAAAGCGAGTATAAGTAGTCCTGTTTGACTGGACTGCAGTGCATTATGGGAAACACTGAATAAAATCACTATGTTCATAATCTCTGATAGCATTTGTTAAATGCTGCACTTATTATAATCAGTTCTGAGATTTCAAACCTCATAAAAAATAAACATAGTGATCTGTATCTTGTGTGGTGAAATTATATTTTTTGCCTTTAACTATCCTTTTTAAAAAAGTACAATTGTACATCATGACAAATACCGAGATCCACTGATCACTGATCACGCGAACTTTAACTGCCACCATGACAAGGGTGAGTATTTTTCAGTATAAGCAAATTATCTACATGGGTCCCAGCTGTAAGCTACTCCACAACAACAAATGTTGGACAACTGAGGAAGTTCGTCACGGATATCTGTCTTCCAGGCAGCCCTAATTGGGCCTGTAATGGATATTGGTTTTATACAAATGCCACAGAGATGAGCAAATGAATAAATGTTGTGAGCATAACAGAATTAGCTAAAATATCTTATGGCAGATTGTGATATAAATCTGTTGTATTCAAACAGATGAAAACATAATGAGCTGCACTCATCTGAGCAACAGCGAAATGATACATACCCGGACAACAGAGCGATGTGATATAGCTATCGTTTTAGAGGCTTTTATTGGATATCTGCAGCACTTATAACACCGACTCTAGTCCTACATTATCAGCTGTTTTCTTGTTAATATCTATTATTATTGTTTTCTTCTCTCCTCTTCATTATTCATTCTAGCTTCTCATCTACTGTACTCATGTACTGTTTTAGCTGTTACTTTGCAAGCCATCCTAAAGATCATGTTAAATATTGTATATTGGGGAAAGCATTGTTAAATGTAGTTTTTTGTTAAATCACATCAGGATTATTATTTAGCCTTCTTGTTACAGATAGAGGCACTGATGAGCTCTGACGGCACTGCTAGGCTGCTGGAATAAAAAGACTTTGTGCTTTATTGCATTAATATTGCTACATTATGCAAACGAAGATGAATAGTTAACCTCCTAAATGACGTTATTCTGCGACTGCTTGCAGCGTAAAGAATGAGGATTTCACGATCAGGTCATGTCCTATGAGACAGCCTCAGGCATCCAGCGCTCCTAATGAGACTAGAGCTGATCATTCACTGGGGACAAATGAAGCAGCGCTGATACACATGCAGCTGAGCAGGCTGATAAAATTACCGGATAACCTGGGCTACATTATACATCGCACTCCCAAAGCCAGACGCACCGCTGTTACACAAACACGAGAGATCTCTAAAGACTGCGTCACTGTCGACAAGGCACTACTGAACCGTCATGTAATAACCAGATAAAAATATTACTGCATCCCTGAGGTTGTTCCCATAATGAAATTTTCGGAGATAGAGTTGTCTGCACAATGCCAATAAAGGCTAGCTATCTATCCATCTATCTAGACATCACTTTTAGAGTGATGCTACCCCCAAGACCCCCACAAACACACCTTCAGAGTCTGAGGCTGGTCGACTGGTCAAGATCTCTCTCTCTCTCTCTCTCTCTCTCT
>JAOUQY010000004.1:16457111-16467673 GCA_028566355.1 Doras micropoeus | reverse complement strand
CATCTACAGTCCATAATATCATCAAAAGAGTCAGAGAATCTGGAGAAATCTCTGCAAGTAAGCGGCAAGGCCGAAAAACCAACATTGATGTGCTGCAGGCATCAAATTCAAAATGAGTGAATATTTGTAAAAAACAATAAAGTTTATAAGTTTGAACATTAAATATCTTGTCTTTGTAGTGTATTCAATTGAATATGGGTTGAAAAGGATTCGCAAATCATTGTGTTCTGTTTTTATTTATGTTTTACCCAGCGTCCCAACTTCATTGGAATTAGGGTTGCATTTAATGTTGCATGACCTTAAAATGTAAAAGGATTTGAACAGATTTGATGTGCTGTCTTTCAGTTAATAAAAAAAATGTTAGCACTGCATTAATAACAGCAAGTGACTTGACATCAAGTGGAAAAACAGACAGAACGCAGAGTGCAAACATACAGCACTAAAATACAGCCAAACATTTTGCACTAGTTTGAATTATAAGAGACTGGATCACATACTGAGATATTAATGCATGGCTGCTGTGTGAGAAACTTTAAGTAACATGAATAAAAAATAATAATGAATAACCAGTTCCTCTTTTCTCGAGTAGCTCACTATAAAATCTGTTGAAATATCATCCAGTCAATCAAACACAAAATCAGCTGAAACTGTTTCAGGTACTTAATAACTGAAGAAGCATAAACTTACAGGGTTGTCCACTTTCAGTGCAAACTTAATGTCTGTGTGCAGCTTTTGGAGTTTCTCTTCTGGAGATGGCTCTGGAGAGATACAACAGGTTCAAAGTGAAAGGATGAGGAAAAGATTATATGTAATACAAGTCCACCACAGACGGTATGCTGATGTGATGTTCATACCTTTTTTCTTCTCTACTCTCTTCTCAGGTAGACGCTCTGGTCTTCGTTTCGGCTTCTCGGGCTTAAACCTTGTCAGGAAGAGCGGGCCCAATCAGAAAGAATCAACTTAATCAGTAAAAGTCAGTTCAGCATGAAAATGATACAAAAACGGCAGATATCCATCACAGCCATCCGTAGCTGAGAGCCAAGACGGCAAAACTGGCCGTGCTCTCAAGGTGGGAGGGGATAGCAAGAGGAGAATGAGGGAAAATCCAATACAGGCAAATATGTACATTTTCTTACCTCGCTCTGTGTTTCTCCTCAGATCTCTGCACCTTCTTCTCCTTCCTCTCCCTTTTCTCTTTCACCTCTTTCTCCTTCTTTTGTCTGCCTTTCTGGCCATCTTGATGTTTAGCTGGCTTTTTCGCCTAAGAAGGAAAATCAAGTAAATGACACAACTGTAATATCCCACAACCTGAAAACAGAATGCGTCTTGAACATAACCTTGCCTCAGTAGGTGGTGGTGAATCAGAATCTGAAGGCGCAGGGATAGGAGGCGGTGGCGGTTTCTTGGACTTCTTGAGAGGATGGTCGTCTACGCCTTCGTCCGAGCTGCTGCTGCTACTGCTGTCAGCGTCTTTCCGTCCTTTGCCTTCCTTTTTCTTCTTCTTTTTCTCTTCCTCCTCTTTCTCCCTCTCCCTCAACCGACGAATTTCCTCTGCTTCCTCCTTCTTCCGGCGCTCCTCCAGCTCCCGCCGCCGCTGCTCGTCTCGCTTCTTCCACTCGCTGATTTGGTCTGACCCGCTGTCACTGCAAAAAACAAGCAAGTACACAAACAAACAAACACATTTTACATGTGATTTACCACACAACATAATCATATCTTATGTGTTGAAGCACTGTTGGCATGTTTCAGCATTGTTACTATGAGCTACATAATTATAACACAGTTGTAGATTATGTAATCAGATATAAACATTGTTACCACTCTGTATGTTATGGATATGTGAAACTGTCAAGTTCCGTACAACAATAAAGTAAACATTTTTAATAAACACCTTCAGTGTGAACAAGCCTTTCCCACCTGTCACTGTCTGAAGAAGAGGAAGGGGCTCTTTCTGGTGCTGGTTTAGGCTTCCTTGCACGTGGCTTCTGTGGTGGTTTTTCTAAAAACATATATATACACATATACTATGTTATATGCTATTGTACATATTTAGGCTATTTTAATAAAAGAGTGGCTTTAGTAGCTTCTGCTGCCACTAATAATTTCACTGAGGCACTAATGATGCGTTAATAGTTTCTTGTTTCACCTTTCTTGCGTGCCTGCGGAGCTTTCCTGGGTGGAGGATCCGATTCAGACTCCGACTTGGATCCGGACTGAGATTCGGATCCAGAGACGGCCGGCCTTGGCTTCACGTCTTCAGAATCACTCCTGTCCCGCTTATGATCCGACCGAGATCCTGAGTCTGAATCAGAATCTGAGGAAGCTTTCTAAAAAACATAACATAGCATACAGTGAGAATCGGATTGTTAACATTAACCGACATGCTGACTGGCCCTGAAAGCCATGGTTGTTGTATTTCCCACCTTCCTCCTGCCTCGGCCTGCAGGCTTTCTGCCTCCCCTGCCACCCGACTCCTTCTGTGGAGTGAAGTCCTGAGGAGAACACAGAACATAGTCAGTGATGCTCGATGCTAAAGCACAAAAAGTCACAGCTGTGTGATGAACAGTAAGGCAGAGTGTAAAGAAAGCAGGCTAAAATGTACCTTGTTAGTCTGAGGATATTTCAGACTAGATGGTGCCAATTCTGCATAAAACTATACTGAGAAATGTCTTTTTAGTTTTGTTTTGATGGGCCTTTAAAACTTTGCAGAGAGGCACAGCAAAATCCTGTTGTGACTAACATTGGGGAAAAGAGTACTCGGAGAGATGCAGGCTGTCTCATGATCCAATTCCACTCAGCTAGATTGGAGTTAGATCATCAGTGTAAAAAATAGTGGAAAAAAATTCTATTTTATACACTGAAGTACCAGAAAAACTGGTATACCCGTTAATATTTGGTTAATATTTATCCATGGGATCTTGGAGGGAACGTTGCCCAGTCCTCACGCCTATTGCATGAAATGATTCACAGCCTTGAGATGCTCATATGTGAAAATTCAAACTTTGAACTTTCTACCTCTGAAATGCTATGACCTCTCTCATGAGTTTCAACTATTAAACCTTGTTGAAAATCACAAAATTGTCATAACTTGCCTTCTCACTGCAAAAACAACTCTGAAACCTTTTTCTTTCAGAACCAAAACCCTGTTTTAGACAGAGGGATACCTGGTCACTGTTTTTGCCAGAGTCTGATTCAGAGCTGGGGGAAGGCTCTGGCTCCGAGGGAGATCCACTCTCCTCTTCCTCCCGATCGCTGGATGAGGCTCGCCCTCTCTTCGCTGGCGGCCGCTACAGAAGAAAAACCCAACAACGTGTCTCACGTGACATGTGCCAGAGCTAGTAATGTAAATCATTCTCAGACAGACACACACAATATTCAGAAGGTGTCTGTTTATAAGCACTAACACTCAACACTGTATCCCTACACTGTTCCCAGACAGGACTGAAGGCACTGTAAATATTTACAGCACTTATGGGCATAAAGCTGTGATGCTGGAATAGTCACGGGTTAAAAAGAAAAATGTAGCTTTATATCCTCAACTATTAAAGCGACAAGATTTTTAGGAGAACTACAGACACTGTAATAAACACAGAAGGTAGCGCGTGCTCGCGTTCTGCTACCTTAGCTGCTGGAGCTTTCCGTTTCACTGCTCCTCTGCCTTGATCTTCACTTCCAGAGTCAGATTCCTCACTTCCTGATTCAGCTTTCCTCGGTACCACCGCCTCTTCTTCATCTTGCGCATCAGCGCCTGCTGCAGCTTCGTTGTCCTCACTTTCAGACGAGCTGGCAGGCTAAGGATCGGGCATTTTGGTTAATTTATTAGAAAAGAAGTTTCGGCATGCTGAAGTCAATTATTTCTCAGGTTGCTATTTTAGTGCTTTTGGTAGAGCAATGTGACCCTTGAACTTGAGATGTACAAAAACATTACAGCCTGAGCATCATAAACTTGTACGGAAGAATTACTGACCGTGTTGACACACTGAACAATGTTTGATAAGTAAATTAGGAGTTAAACTGGCATTTCCTGTAAGCAGAGTATCAGTGGGATCATCCACATAAAAATGCAGGTTTAAATCTGATCGCTTCAACAACTTCAGGTGGTCTGAGCTGCAGTTTAGCCAGATGTCCAGTTTAGCCAGATTACCTCAGAACAGATGTAAGTCTTAAAGAAAATTAAATGTTGCACAGTTTCTGGTGCAGAAACCACACGAAAATGAGGAACGACTCAAAGACAAATGACTTTGCATATTATATTTATAACCGGACTTCATCACGTCTAACCGCAGACGCATCGGACAACATGTGTAAACGCATTTAATTAACTTCACAAAAGAATACGGTCCAGATATGAACCGTACGAGGTTAGAAACACCGGAAAAGTGGTCTCTAGAATACTCAGGTACATAAAATTCACGTATAATCAATTCATCAATCAGTAACATAAAAATCAGATTCCTCAGAAAACTGGGTTACTTACTGCAGGGGCAGTGTAAGACGCATGTGGATTGTTTTGGATTTCCCACAAGCCTTCATTAAATCCTTTCCTTTTGTTCGGCTTCCCGTACCGGTCCTGGTACTTCTCATAAGCAAAGAGGTCTTTTGGTGCAAGGAAGGCTCTACATTGGAGGCAGGGGGAAAAATAATTATATATATATATTATATATATGCTTCTCATAATAGACAGTGTCACAAAGCAGATTTTATAGCAATCAGGTCGGAGATGAAGATCTCGGAGGAAAAACTCCATCAGAGGTCATGAGGAGGAAACCTCGAGAGAAACCCATCTCAAAGGAAAGGCGTCCTCTTCTGCAGGACACTGAATAATGGAATTATAAATCGGTACTCTTCTACAACTATCATGTTATCATGTTAAACAGTACTAAGCAGGATCTGCATTTATCAAGTGTTACACTATAACTAATACCAGTTTAGTTCATTACAGATCCCATAGAATTCACTTTACAGCGAGCAGTTGTGGATAAGCAGTGCTTTATAATCTCACTATCCGACGTCACTCAGAAGAGGACATCTTCCCTTCCGGACCCTCTCGAGGTTCTTGTGTCGCCTCTGGCTCACGTGTAACACCAGATAACACGCGTTCATGATATACACTTTAGCACGTTAATGAAAAAGGGGGACGGAGGTACAGACTAATGCAGCATTTCAATCGGGTAACTGTTCTGTGCAGCCATGATTTAACAGTTTATCAGAATAATATACACGACAAGAAAATGATCAGGTCCCCTTTAAAATCTGAGTTCACTTACGTCTCATGAGTCCCAAAGAAAAATATGGGGATCTTATTAGGTGGTGGTTTCACAGCCCCTTCAGCCACATCTTCAATCTGGAACAGACAGGACAAAATAAGTACAGTATAAGAATCTATATGAATATAGAACAAAAATCTTGTGAGGGACAGCTTGGTGGATGAGGAGAACGGAGAGAGTTGTTCAAATTGACAGGAAGACGACAGTACCTCGACTAGCCACTCTTTACAACCATGGTGAGCAGAAAAGCATCTCAAAAAGCACACCATGCCAATCCCTGAGGTAGATGGACTACAAGAGCAGAAGACTACATCTGGTTCAACTCCTGTCAGCCAGGAACAGGAACAGGAACATGACGCTACAGATGGCTGAACCTGATTCAGTAGATTCACTGAACCTGTATCCCCTGTAGCCTCACGTTCCTGTTCCTGGCTGACAGGAGAGGACCCAGATGTAGTCGGTACAGTGCTCCTGGATGGAGAGGCTACTGAACATGAATGAATGAATGAATGAATGAATGTAAATACCAGGTAGATGGGGAAAAAATAAAATGATTTATCAATGAAAGAGAAGCGAATGTGAAAAATGAGGGACTTCAATTAAACACAGTACTGTCCAAAAGTCTTAGGCACCCTATTGTTTTTAGGTACAACTTTTTTTTTTTTTAGTTCTGATTTCCAAAAAGCACAAAAAGATTTTATATTTCCAAACATTCTAATAATGAAATGTTACACAAAAATGTTTGTATGTCAGTAACAAAAGCAGCACGTTACACAACAGACCACTCTTCAGACAAAAAAAACACAATGAAGGCTGCTGGGTGTGACCGTCAAAGTTTCCAGAAGAGCCGTGGAGATTCTCCAAGACGCTCAGTAACACTTAGCAGCTCATTACTGTACAGTACGATGCAGACGTCTGAGGCACACGCAAAGACTCGCTGTAAAGCAAAGCCGCTTTTGAAAATGATGATGTTTCTACATAAAAGAAAACACTATAATAAAGTGCAGTAAACAGTAATAAACTAAAGGAAGGTGATATTTGCTGTGCCTTTTTCATAAACAGTGTTCCCAGGTACAATGTGTGCAGTTTTATTTTATAAAGAAATAAGCCGGTAAGTGTTACTGAGCGTCTTGGAGCCTCTCCCCGGCTCTTCTGGAGACTTTGACGGTCACACTTACTTCTTTTTTTTTTTTGCATGCAAACCCCAGCAGCCTTCATTATGTTTCTAGTCTGAAAAGTGCTCTGTTGTGCTTTCATTACTGACATACAAACATTTTTGTTGGAAAAGTAACGCTTGGAAATATAAAATCTTTTTGTACTGAGTCAATAATGCAGAACTCTTAAAAAAAATAAATAAACATCAATCACAAAAGTTGTAGGTAAAAACAATGGGGTGTGTAAGAGTTTTGCACAGTACTGTATCTCTAAGCATTGTTAAAAAGTGTATTATTATGGAGAAAGCACTGCCACAGCTGAGGGCTGAAAGATAAGAACTGTTAGTGTAGATTCAGGACACTGTGCCAGCACACTGCTCAGACTCTCATACACTTAAGCTAGCTAGTTAGCTGGTTATCTGTCTGGACCTGCAGGTACCATTGCTAGAAATACCCCAAACATTTTTTGACTACTCTACACAAAACGTTTCTGCAGCGTAAAAAACAGACGCATGTCCTACAGAAATATCTACAACCGCGGGGGAGGTAGTCTACCTGGGGGTGTGTGCACCAAAAGAATGCTAACGCTATCACTCAGTTCACCGTATACTTTTCCCACCCGTATCCGATAAGCCCCGCCTCTAGCTCTCCGATTGGCTAACAGTTCTGCACACACCGGCCAATCAGCTAATAGCTTGAAGGTATGAGCAAAGGGCGAATCCTCGCGCGGAACGCGGGACTCCGAAAGCCAATCACAACACAGGAAGCAGTGTGACTCGGAATACAGGTGGGAGATATAGGTAAAAGGCGCCCCAAAATCTAAAATGTCCACTCCGGTTGTGTTCGCTTACCCGAGCCGGCCAGTGCGGGTAGCCCTTCATTTTGGCGAAGACAAGATCCCCGGGTCGGAAATTGTGCGGCATTTCGTCGCTGCTTTCTGCTCCGTGGTGGTGTTTGTAGCTGAATCTCTGGTGGTGTTTATATCTCCCCTGGTGCAGCCCGTCTTCAACCTAACCATAGAAACCTCCACAGCGCGAGGTTAAGGCGGCTGGTTCCGGCACCAGCTTCCGCTAACCGACAGCAACAGGCGGATGTCCCGCCTTCCTGACACCACTGATTTGCTAGAACGCCTGTCACTCTTCTGCGGAGCCAATCAAAGTTTACAATGTGTATTCGCCGTGAAAAGGCTCGGATTATTATAATTAAGTGGAAACATTTTCAAGCAGCGGAATTCAAGCGAAACGATGCAGGGAGACAGGATGTTTTTGTAAATGTCATTCGAAGGAAAAAAAAGTTATTTAACAGCGAAGAAAAAATCATAACTGAGTGAGGAATGTGACGCTACACCGAGATGCCAGATCAGGTCCTGGGTTAAAATATTCAAAAATGTGGACGTGGTTCAAAATATGTAAAGCCTGTATACTGTACTGTCATATTACATTATTATAAACTCACATGCACATAATAAACTTCTCTATCTTGGAGTAAGAATAGGAATATAACCTATAAGCAGTTATATTATGGCAAAAGCCAATTTATTCCACAATGGACATTAACTAAGATCGACAACTACTAAACATCAAAAGTGCATTATCACTGGAGTGCAGGCCACCTCAGGTTAATCCACTCTTCTGGCTCGTGTAGAGCCAACAGTCTGTCTCTGAGCCTAGACAAAACTGAAGAGTTTCAGTTTTCAGTTCACTTGACTTCAGAAGAATACAGTGACCAATCTCCGCTGAACATCTACGACTCTTCTATGGAGATCATCAAGAGCAATACATTACTCTGTGTTTACCTAACGGAGCACCTCTCCTGGTCCAGTTCCACCAGCCCACCTCCCATCCTCACCATGTTCTCCAGAAGGATTGTTGTGAGAATCCTGAGCAGCTGCATCACTGCCTGGTCTCAGACTGCAAGACCCTGCAGAGGATAGTGAGGACAGCTGAGAAGATCATCGGTGTCTCTCTCCCCTCTGTCAGAGACATTTACAGCACACACCGCATCCGCAAACCACCAAGATTGTGGCTGACAGCACACACCCCTCACACACACTCTCTCTCAACCAGTTAACCCAACCCAGTCTCAACCAGAGACTCCTCAATAACCAGTGACTGGAATAAATACTACACACTTCAGATAAGCTGAACTGGACCAAATACTACACACACACACACACACACACACGCCTCTGCAACTTTGCACAACCTGCACAACTGCTATTGGGGTTGTGTTGACATTTTTCACTACTGTTCCACACTTTATTCATCCATACATCCCATATAGGACTGTGTACAGGTCAATACAACTTCTGTACAAGAATTGTACTGTCTGCATTGTTAGTATTGTTATATAGTATTATATATATATATAGTTTATATATTAAGTAATAATTTACATATAGTCTATATTTATTATATAAAACTATACAAAATATTTGGGCTACTTTTTAGCAGAAAGTGTATGGCTACACTTTCTGCTCAGATTCAGTCAAATGCTGCAAAACTTATAGGACGCCCTTCACAGTACAGATGGATAATGACCCAAAACATACCACAAAAGCAACGCAAGAGCTTCTAAATGGAAGATCTCAACCCAATCCGGCATGCTTTTCACTGACTGAGGACAAAACTGAAGACAGAAAGACCCACAAACTGAAGCCGGATATACTAAAGGTCTGGAAAAGCATATCAAGGGAGGAAACTCAGCATGTGGTGATGTCTATGGCTCCCATATGTCAGGGAGTCACTGAGTGTAAAGGATTTACGTCCAAGTATTAATTTATAATCATGCTGGTTTTTCATTTTTAATTACTTTTCTACACTGGTTATTTCAACCATATGCAGTGTGTACAGTACACAGCGAAGCGAAACAACGTTCCTCCAGGACATATGGTGCTACATATAACTAAACAAACTAGTGCAAAACAGTGCAGGACAAACAGTGCAAACGGTACAGACAGTGATGGGATTATGTAAGAAATTACTGCAATCCCTAAACAGTTAATGTAATAATTTTGTTAATCCCTTTGAATTAAAGCAGAAAGTCAATCACAGTTAATCACACCTAGATCCACTGTGGTGATGTACAGAGGCAAAACAAAGAAAATTGTGTCACCTTCCAAATACTTTTAGGTCTGTTTGTCTTATTGCATTCAAGACAAGTGACCAATAATAACTAACTAACTAAATTAATTAATAGATAACTTGGGTTGGGGTGAGTTGTTGTTTACACCACTGTACCAGTCCTCACTTTGAGCAACCATTTTACATGGTTAATTTTTTACAGTACAAACCACCAATTGTTGATTTTTTTTTTGTTTAATTTTAAATTAACTAAATCTTTTTATCTTTTTATGTAAAGTACAAAGTTAAATTATATATCATTAAATAAAATATAGAACAGATGATGATTATTTATTTATTTATTTATTTATCTAACTAATTAAATTAATCGATTAATTAATTAATTGTTTAATTAATAAATTAATCAGTTCGTTAATGAATTAATTAGTTTTTGTTTATTTATTATTGGGGTGCAGTT
Organism: Doras micropoeus; assembly: GCA_028566355.1. Taxonomy (NCBI): domain Eukaryota; kingdom Metazoa; phylum Chordata; class Actinopteri; order Siluriformes; family Doradidae; genus Doras; species Doras micropoeus. The sequence goes on along the minus strand of JAOUQY010000004.1, from coordinate 16,457,712 downwards.
GTACATCCTGGACGCTAGGGGTCGCCGCAGTAAAGAAACGCTGTATTTCCGGTCCGGAGTGTGTCGCGTTTCCTGCTGTTGATGTAAACAGATTACTTTGCTTGTATTTTATGTGCTGTCAAACACTTCTTACAGTTTTATTATTGCTGCAGTAACAATGAAGAAGTTTTTCGAAGACTTTAAAAAGGATATTAAGTTTAAATCAGCGGGACCAGGGAAGAAACTGACTGATGACACCAGGTACAAAGTGCTTTTGAGTATCAGGTATTTGACAGGCAGCCGCTGGTACAGTGCTGCAGGTTTAGTCTTAATCTCCACTCACTCTGCAGGCCACGTTTTATCTTCATGCAATGAGAATAAGGAGCGTAATGAGTCATCACGCTGCTGTTTAACAGTCAGGTTTCTTTCTTTTTTTGTTTCTAATAACTACAAGAATTCAGAAGAAAATATGGGTTATTTCCACCATTGTAACTGTAACTTGTGTTATTTTTGTTTAATTTTGTTCTTTTGATCTTTTTATGTAACGTACTTTTAGAAAAGAGACAATTAAATCAAAGATAAATCATCTATCTATCTATCTATCTATCTATCTATCTATCTA
>JAOUQY010000004.1:16441821-16452558 GCA_028566355.1 Doras micropoeus | reverse complement strand
AGGAGGCCCTACACCATACTAATAAATTATTGTAGTCTAAAATGACAGGTGTTTCAGTTTCATTGTCTAACCCCTGTGTATATATACTGTTTGAGATACTGGATTTCTGATTTTCATGAGCTGTAAGGCTTAATGATCAAAATGAACACAAAAAGGCTAGAAATATGTTACTTCGTATGTAAAGAATATAAAATATGACAGTTTACCTTTTTCAAATTAAATTATGAAAAATTATTCACATTTTTTGAGATGCACTAATACATTTGGACCATTCTCATTTTGGTCAAATATCTGATACAGGAAGCTTCCGATCAAGGACACTATATCCACGTCCAGTGTTATTTAATTTAATAATAACATTGGGTTTTTATTTTTATACACAATAAAATGGTGTAGTGTGAACGTAATCATTATGTGCAGTGCAGAAGTAATTAGTATTGTCAGATGTTGAATTTATTAACTTTACCTGAAAACATTAAGGACTTGTATATAAAGTATATGAATGTACCTGAATTTGTCTGTACAACATAGAATCCCTAATAAACATTAAATTTGTTGAATGTACAGTAAGTCCACAAAACAAGTCCGTTCCTGTTATCTCTTCCATTGCCTTCTGGTGAAAGAGGTACACAAGCTGTCCCGAAACAAGACAGATCCAGGCATTATGTATTTGTTGGGACAGATAGCTGATGTTCAGATCTGTAGGTATTTATTTATTTATTTACTAGGAGTGTAATGTCATGTTTTATATACAGTAGTTCCATTCATCACAGGAGAGGTTAGTAGATTTCACCCTAGATGAAGTTTTTCCCTCTATATTATGGTGTCGGCTAACGTACATGTTTTTATACTGTGGGAGGAAACTGGGACCCCCATGAGGAAACCCATGCAAATTCCACACAGGAAGTACCTAGGCCGCCCTACCCGCCAATCGAACCCGGGGCCTTCTTGCTGTGAGGTGTCAGCACTACCCACTTCACCACCATGCTGTCTAATCTGTAGAAAAATGTTTGAAAGTGTCTCCTGCTCCTGTTAGTTGTTGAATTGGTTTATAGCTGTTAAAACCATTATATTCTATAGCTTCAGCCTACAGTTAGGGAAATGTAGACTGTGTGTCTGATATAATTAACAGTGTGACTAAAATTCCAATGTAAAAATAAAATGTCCCCCAACACTTCTGGGTTTTTTTTTGTAAACACATCACTGCCTGACTGGTCACTGCAGCTCTGGGGCTAATTTCCTCCTGTTGCTTTTGTGTATATGAGTTTGATGGCAGTGAATTTACATTTACACAGATTTGTGTCATCACACAAGTGGGTGTGTAGTAATCTCTGAATATGCCATCCCCCTAGCTGAACAACCACTACCATAAAAAATAGACTACACTTAATTGGGTTAATACTGTACTATACATTTGTTACGTAACGTAAGCATACGCTTCTCTTGACCTTCTCCAGAGGACACGGAAGAGTTCTTGGTGTTGGCTGAGCAGGACGCTGCAGCTATGGAGCAGATGAAGGAAAAGAAGGAGCAGCTGCAGAAAGGAGAACCCATCCGAGCCAAGCTGGACCATCAAGCGCAAGCCTTCAGACCCTCGCAGCACGCGACACGCTTCGAGCTGCCACCAGACTTTTACAACCTGACTGCTGAGGAGCTGAAACGAGAGCAGCAGCACAAGTATGAGCCTGTTTCTCTTAAGCATTGCTTAAATCTGGATTTTAATATTTGCGAATGATGCATGATTCTATAATCGATCGCTGCTTTAAATTATGCAATTAGACAGTTTTATTTGCCTTTTTTTTTTCTCTATTTCAGAAGCGATTTAGTTGAAAGGAACGCCATGCTGCGAACGAAAGCCATGCGGGAAAAGGACGAGCAAAGGGAGAGAAGGAAATATAACTATGCCCTACTGAGAGTTCGGCTGCCAGATGGAAATATACTACAGGGTATGCAATCCTGTGTTGCACAGACAAAATAAAAAATGCACTGCTGCATATAAATTTACCTATAACACATTTGGCATGACAAAGAAATCAGTTTCGCAAAAGGTACAAAATTTCCCCTTCGCTGCTAGATAGGCAAGTTAGGTGTGGTGGTAGCTAATGAGGCCAAAAATCCTGTCTGTAAATGCATGCCCATACACACGCAAAAACCTTCTTCCTCAAACTTTCCAAAACTCCAAGGTAAAATGTTCCATTTACCACTTGGCCTTCGGGTCACCTTCTGATCAATGAGAAGAGAATATTCAACATCTACAATAGGTTTGTGGCTTCAAGTGCAAATGTTTTTAGTAAAAGCAGATATCTTCCTGTCTGTAATTATTGTGTTTAGACCAAATGTAGTACAGTATTTTGTACATACAGTGCTTATCAGACTTCCCAGTGAGGTGAGGTGTTTACTTGCTCATCATCATATTCCCACAGGGACTTTCTTGGCATGGGAAAAAGTAGCCGTGTTGTACCAGTTTGTGCGTGACTCCCTGGAGAACGGTTGGCAGCCCTTCGAGCTCATGGCACCAGGAGGCCAGAAACTAAAGGAAGACGAGGACGTGGCACTAAATGAATGCAACCTTGTATGCTGTCACTAAGAATCACTAAGAAATAATTTATCTAAAACATTTATTTTTATTGCGCTTTGGAATTACAGAAAACACTGGCTTTTTTTTGTCTTCCTTTTTAGGTCCCTGCAGCTCTGTTGACCTTCTCCTGGGACGCTGCAGTCCAAGCAGACATTGCCGCAGCTGGAGGACAGACCAGCTCTGTGCTGAAGCCAGAACTGCTTATGAATTTGCAGACCCTGAATTGAACATCAAACTGCTGCCCCGCTGTCCTCTGCTCACCCTGCCTGGGCCTCCTGCTCCCACTCTGCTGCTTTAGCAGTTGTCTGTTCCTGCTCGAGTGCACACCACTCTGTGTTCGGTTATCAGAATGATGATAGTGTTACAGGATAGGATACAATCACAAGATTTGTGGTTAGTCAGTGCTGAAGCAGCTGTGGCTTGTTTGGTCAGGAGAGCTAGCACCGTGATCATTTAAAAAGGATTTTTGTGATGTAGTGTTCAGTGTTGTATTAACATCTTGAAGAATGAAAATTTCTAATGCACTGTGATGCTCCATATTAAACGGTTTCTGTCCATTTCAACCTAACTTTTACAAGAGCTTACACTCACCATCCACTTTATTACGGCACGTGTGTAACATGTTCATGCACTTATCTGAGTAGCCAATGTTGGGGCAGCAGCACAATGAAAAAATAAATAAATAATGCAGATACAGTTCAAGAGCTTCAGGTAATATTCACATCACACATTAGAATGAAGAAAATGTGACTTTAACCAGGGCATGGATGTTAGGACCAAATGGACTAGTATTTCAGTATTTCATTGATGTTTTGTGCATGCTGAGATGCTTTTCTGCTCACCATGGTATTAAAGCTTGCTTATTTGATTTACTATAGACTTCCTGTCAGCTCAGATCAGTCTGGTCATTCTCCAGTTATTCTCATCATGACGTTTCAGCCTCCAGACGCTTCGTTCACATGGGTTTTTTCCTGCACCATTTTATATAAACTCTAGAGACTGGTGTGTGAAGATCCCAAGAGATCAACAGTTACAGAAATAATCAAACCAGCACATCTGGCACTGACACCCATGCTATTGTTAAAGTCACAGCAATCCCACTTGTTCCCTGTTATGATGTTTGATGTGAACATTAAATGAAACTCTTCAGTGGTTTCTGCATGATTTTTTTGTGCTGCTGCTACATGACTGCTGGCATAACTGCATGAATGTGCAGGTGTTCTTAGTAAAGTAGACAGTGAGTGTGTCCAAGTTGTTCTATTTTTTAATTAATTTAATCATATGTGGAACAGATGAAAGCACTTTTCAGGCTACTATAAGAAAAAGCTACAGCTCTTTTGATATCTATGGCAAATGCACTTTTTTTTTGTCTAACTAGTTCACCTAGTCAACATTTTCTTACTTGCCATTTCCTAAGTAAAAGGAGGGAATAAATTAAACATTTTTTATCCTCAACTCTTTCCAGAAAACAGGACAACAGCCTACCTCCTCCTCACAAACCATTTTGTGAGAGAAGCCTGAACACTAGATACGTAATTTGCTTGCCCAAGTAGCTTGTATTTCTCGCTGCCTCTCCAACTACAATATGGAATGTGCTTGTTAGTTTTGTTTCCGTTATAAGAGAAATAAGAACGTAATGGATAGAACAACGCCACATTAATTTCTCATGTGCTATCATGTGTTCTTCTGCCTAATTAAATCTACTGTAATAAAGAGTTGTATTGTCAAGGATGCCTGATTTCATGAACGATGTTTATAAAAACAGATTGAACTCCACTTTACTCTTCACTGCAGTGTATTAAATTCAGTATGATTTGATATTGTATCTTTTTCATTTACACCAGCTAATGTTTAACAAAGGTTTTTAAATAATGCTTTATTTAACAATTACTATAAGACACCATCACAAGAGCAAATAGATGTAGTAATTTTGATTATTCAGAATCTAAACAGAAACTTGGTGATTTACCTTTTTTCCCTTGTTTTTGGGACCTCTAAACCATTATTTAAATGTTACACATTGTAGAGGTTTTAAATATCATTTACACTGTGTATAGCAGCTTAGAGGACAAACATCATGTGTAGGGTACTTTGTTGCTTTTTACAAAAAACAAAAAGGAATCCACAGAAACACTGGCAGGCACCAAGATGTGGATATGAATAGTAAAGACAAAAGTGCGATACATTTAAAAAAAAAAAAAAATCACAATTTGACATAAACCAGTTCAAGTATTCTGGAAAATAAAACATATAGACTGTATGTATTTTTAAAATGGGGCTTTTACAATGAACTGTGAGTCCAGAATCATGTGCTAAGGTGTTGGGCCACTGTGGACCACAGAGCATAGACAGTTTATACACCACCATTTAATAAACCACAGATAGCTGCCTTTTGTTCAAAAGAGCTATTAGAGCTGAAGCCTGTCCAGTAGTAGACTTACAGTGAACTATTAGACAACTCGTTTGACAAACAGCATGACTGCTCATTTGATGGGCCTTTAATACTGTGCATTACCTGGAACTGTAGACTAGATTTTAGCCCCTCATACACACAGTTAAGGTGGACAGTGAATAGAAGTATTGCCTTAAGCAGTAGCTGGTGTAGGGCAGGGAAGCGACAGAAGAGTGTCCATAGCCTCCGTGTTATTGGTTTCTGTTCTGGGGATTTGGGTGTTCTGTTCAGAAGGTCCTGGATTAAAGAATGAAAAAAACGTCATTGATGAGCTTTCCTTTAATGTAAATTACCTTTCTATCTGTTTATCTTTTTTTTATATCCATTCCCAATCAAGACAGCAGAGAAATTGATTGTTGGTATATATTGTTTATAATATTAAAAGAAGTCTGAAATTAAAAAAAAAAAAAAATAGTGACTAGGAATCTTGGGTGAGTTTAATTTGTCCAACTGGCAGAGCTATGCAGTACACAGTACATATGAATGGCATTTATTTAACATCGAACATTACTGTAAGTAATCATGGAGTCAGTCAGCCAGTCTGTGTCAGCATTGTCTAAAGTAAGCATGTGTTGTTTTTGTATCACTTGGTTTAATGTTCAAAAACAACCCTAATATAAGCCATTAAACAGCCCCCTCACTATATAATTATCATCAAGCTACTACTTAAAATAATGGTGTTATGTGACATCCAGTCCATTGTTAACAGTAGATACTGCCCTTAAGCTCAGCAAGAATATACAGTTGAAGGTTTGCACTTACCGGTTTGCTCACACAAAATAATGCAGCTGTCGTCATCTTCATCCTCAGTGTCTGCTTGAAAGCCGTCAGTTTCCATTGCTTCAGCCTAAAAGGTAACAAAGGAAGCTTCAGCTTAGAAGCCGTCCTCATGTTTGTGTTTTCACATATTTAAAAATGTAAGCATTTTGGGTATTGAAAAGTGTATTATGAACACCACTGTATTATTGTTATTATTATTATTATTATCATCATTATTACTACCACCACTAGCACCACCACCTACACAAAAAGAAATCCATCCTCACAGCAAAATCTATACTTACATAAAAGCACAACACTGCAATAAAAAAAGATGTACCTGCTCAGGTTCTCCACATCTCTTCATGTACTTTGTGATGGACTGGTTACTGCCACTCTTCCTCTTGTTAGACGGAGTGGTGGAGGTGGAATGTGATGCAGTGGGAGAGGAGCCTTGTGACCCCAGAGTGGCTTCATCTCGGGCTGTGTGTGCTCCAGGGGTGAGGTAGGTCCACTGACAGGGCACTGGTAAGGCCTCTTGATTGAAATGTGCCAGGACATCTGGATGAACGTACCAGCAGCACCGTCTGCAAGACGATCGCTTTTCGTATACGGCATTTTCCTTTATGAGACGTTTCACTCGAATCCTGAATGAATAGTGAATACAGGAGCGATTTTTTAAAATAATAAAAATAAAAGATGTAACGGAATGTCTTTAAAAAGAAAAAAAAACATCTAGCAAAATAAAATAGCCGCCTTCTTTCCAAAACACAAATAATTAAGAGGATTTCAAATCTTCCAACTTGCTGTAGATCATGAACCGTGAATCATGAATCATGACTTTTAGGCCTAAAATTCTATAAAGCCTTCCCAAACAGTAAAAATAAATTACCAAAAGTAACAAGAGAACTACGCCAAAGGTTCGTCCCTATTGCATATACAGTGTGAGTTACCTGGGGGGAACATTGTCTGCAGAACTCTGTGGGCTACCGGCTGGTGAGGACATTTTCTGGCGACAGAACTCCTGGAACTCTGTGATGATCACTTTACTGCTGTTCACGTTGCCATGCAGCAAAGGCAACAGCTGAGAGAGCCCTGAGATACAAAAGCAAAAATCCATTAACAGCTGAAATATTATAGAGCACTCAAATGAAGCTCCCTCCATCACTATATAATACAGGGTTTCAAATAAGCAACAGCCCATAAAAAAAAAACAATGTCCAGTAAGATGATTGTGACTGATGGAAACACTGGTCAGGCATGACTCAGTTTACCTGTCATGCTAACTAGCTAAAGCTAACCCTCAGTTACCCAACAAGTGACCATACTTCCAGAATAATTCACAATGCAGAGGGATGCATCAGTTTGCTAAATGTGATAAATAACTGATGTCCTTCATCACCATTGTGATAATTTAGCAATTCTGATGTAGCACTACCCAGATAGTTAGGATGCACTGATTGGAAAAATTTAATTAAATTGCAGTGCCCGTGCAGTCTGTTAGAGAGTTTTGACTGCAATTACAATTGAAGTAGACGATCAGTAAACTCACACTGGTTGTATCTTTGTTGGCGCGAGGCGTTTTCTTCAGGTGTTTTGGGCTCCTCATTGTTCAGAGACTGCAGCATGCAGACCGCATAGGGTTGTAGCATGTCTGACAAAGGATCCTCTCCCTCCCACACACAGCCCCTCACCACTGCCTCCAGCACTTTCAGCTTCCTCTTAGCCATCAGCTCATCCCACTCCCGAGCCTTCAGCTTCTGACGCACCTTCTGCTTCTCAGGGTCACCACCCTCCTACACACAAATCACAAATCAGATACAAAATGTTTTTTTTCCCCCACACTAACACATCTGAAAACACAACAGTTTTATGTCCAGTCATGACACATATGCTTAGCATATACAGACTGCACCTGCAACCGGAGACAGGAAGTTTGATGGTATGCACAACAGCAATGGCTAAGCCCAAATGTACACTGACTGCATGGACTCACAGCTGCCTTGAAATCACATATTCAAGTCCACACCTCTGACATTCTGCATAAGCCTACACAAAGACAGAACTGAAACTACCCAACAAAAATATTCCATCACTTTAGGCAAGTTTACCTCATCTTCAAGAGCTCCTTCCCCATCTGAAAGATAACCATGGGGCACAAAGAAGCCATCGTCTTCATCATCATCTTCACCACCTTCATCATCATCATCCTGTCAAGGAAGCATCAAAGTCATCCCCCAACTCACATATACATCAATCTATAAGTGTTGTCATTTCTTCTTTAAAAAACTAAAAAACATGCCACATCTCTCAGAAAAATTTTTAATTGGAGGACAGATCAGTCTCCCTGATACTAGACATGTGCACAAATGTGAATACCCAGGTAACTAATTCAGATGCATTAGTAGCTGATTAGTGAAATAACCACAAGTGTTTTGTTATACCCCATGTTTTTAACCCCCGTATTTTTCTATCTAAGAGCATTAGAACATATTAGAGCTTTTGCTGCAGAGTCCACTTGAACAGGGATCCAGGGTACGCTTCACCTGAACTCCAGCACAATTTACATTTGGTGTGAAAACTATTGATCCAAAACCATGAACACTATCAATGATGCATAATTTTAAGGTGCATGCAAAATCATGAGAAAAGTGCATTTTCAATTTTTAAGTAAGTAGCCACACTGTTTGCGCACTTTGAGAGTATGCATGTATGCTCTGCAAGCAAAGTTGCAAATGTACATCACATTGCCGTCTGTCTCTGCAAAAAAAACCTCCTCATCTGAACACCCTTCATTACTCTCTGCAGCAAGACGCTTTTACGGCATAGTGAAAAAATTTGGTGCCAATACCATATTAATAAAACATATGAACGAGTAAACCTTTGCCTCCCTTTTGTATCGTTGCCTAGCAACAGTGGTAATAAAAGGTGTAAAAAAAAATTTTTTTTCCTTGAATGTTGATGAAATAGAGAGACCAGGATTCATAACTAAACATGTAATGTGAAAGCAGACCAGCTGAGGATGAGGGAGGGGGGAATAATCACATTCAGGTATAGACCAGCAAAACAGTCCAAATGTGAAATCAGCCTACGGCTACAGTCTAAAATACTGAGTGGACATTCAGTAACTCTGTTCATTGTTTCTCTATATAGCATCTGTTAACAGACAGCTCTCCATCAAGTCTTTCAAGCTGTGATCACTGTCAGTCCAAATCCGATTTACGTGCATATCCGATTGGAATCTGATCATATGTAGCAGATCTGAACAGCCAAAAATACATTATTTTTACATATACAACTTAAATCATATTCATATTTGGTTTGAAATCTTGTTAGTATTTATTCATTTACCTCATTCCTACCTGCACAGACTATGGAGAAGTCACTTTACATTTCACTGTTACAACTGCACATGTAACAAAGAATCTTATTAGATCTATTTAGGACTGCTCTGATCAGATTCAGGTGTTCATGTCCAATACTGCAGACATCACAGTAAGTTTGGGTACACGTTATGTAGACCACACATCTCACTGGACAGTGATACTGGCAGTGATGGCTGCACGAAATAAAGCAGAGCAGGGTAGCCTCCTCTGTCTCTGTCTCTGACATAATCTCGTTATTTGTTATCAAACTAGCGAGACGACTCCACATTGCCATGTTAAAAATAAGCAAACTCATTTCATAACTAATTCTGGGCATAATGTGTTTACACAAACAGCAACTAAAATAGGAAAGAGTTCAAACTATATATAAATAAATTATAAAATGCATACGTTTTCATTACTAATTCTGCTACGTCCAGCTGCAATGTCATTACTATAACAACCAACGTGGATAAGATTGAAAATGAGGTTTGCCATCTGGACACACAGATCAGGTCTGATCACTTGCAATATATAACGCAGACAGTCGATCAGATTTGGACCGACAGCATGAACACAGCCTTAGACATTTAAATATTAACATAGGCATGCCTAGTTCATACCAGAATATGTTCATTAATTTAGCAAGACGCAGGCAAGTAAAAGGCTAGAACACAATTTGCCTCAAGCTACCCATTTTAACATTATCATGGCTAAGCAATCTTGTAAAATGACAGGAATCCAAATAAACACAAATTAGAAATCAAATACTAAAATAACAGCATCCCTCACCCCTTCGCTGTGTGACAGGGACTCTCCTGGCTCCTCCTCTTCCCATTCCTCATCACTGTCCACCTCATAGTCAAGCAAATCCTAACACACAAGTTTAAGTAAAAACAACTTCCATTTACTCTCTATAAGGAAACTAAATAGTATAGCATTAAAATAGTTCTAGTACAGTTTATTTTTGACAATTAGGAAACATAACCCAGAAGTGTTCACCTTGTCCACCTTGAAAGGGCAGCGAGGCGATATGTGTGTACTTGTTTTGCTCCAAGTGCCCCAGTAGGCAGGACGGTAGTTTTCATGAAACTGAAGAAGCTTCATGCGTCCGTAACGTTTGAGGTCAGGAACACCTTCTGTTTTTGGGCCATCGTCAACCACTACACAGTCTCTGTTCAGAAGGCAGAGTAAAGTTTTCAAATACCAAAAGTGAGACTTTGCACAAGTGCTGCTTATTAGCTAACTATCTAAAAAACACAAGGGAACAGGAAATTGTAAGAAATTAAGAAATTTTCAGATTAAATCATATTTATTGCTGTATCAAGAATACACTGTACCAAAATAAATTGTGTGTCATTACAGCTCTAACAGATTTTTTTAATCATTATACCCCAAACTAACTTTGCTCCCTTGGCTGCCAGACACAGACAGCTGCAACATTGTCAGGATTTGAACTCGTGATCTCCTGATGATAGGGGAAACGCTTTTCTTTGCATAATTCAAAGTTCATTCATTCATTCATTTTCTTAACCGCTTATTCCTTTTCAGGGTCACGGGAGAGCCGGTGCCTAGCCGGCAGC
>JAOUQY010000004.1:16407331-16420999 GCA_028566355.1 Doras micropoeus | reverse complement strand
GTGTGTCTGTGTGTGTGTGTCTGTGTGTGTGTGTGTGTATGTGTATATATATATATGCGTGCATGCATTGTTTACTTGACTGTACATGAACAGTGTATACAACAACCAGGCTTTCTGGAGTTTATATTCAAAATGTACATCCAGTTTATCTTTTAACACTTAATCTGCACAATGTGGCTGTTTTAACACTCAGCCTCAGTTAAGTGGTAAGTGTTACGATTTCTAATGACCATAAGAGTTAAAAGTGAATTTCTTAGTAGCATTTTGAATTCAGTCAAGTAGAATAGTACATAAATGCGGTAGCTAATGCTAGAGTTACTTTAAATACTTGGATTACCCTTTAAATATATTTAAAATCTTCTGGATCTGCACTATTCCTCCTGCCGTTATGCTGTGGGTGAATTGGCAGTATGTCTCACATCCCCATGATAACACTTAATTAGTCTAGTGGAGAACTGTGTGATTACTATATTTATGTTATGACCCTGATTAGTAGCTATGATTTGTATTAAACACGCACATTATGACACGGGTGACAAAGGAAAACAACATGTACAGGAACGAGGGAAGGGATCTTTTGACTGTTGAAGCAAGGCCAGTTTTTTCTATCATGACAGAAACCATTAATCACCTGACGTTACAGTATACACAATGACTTGTTTCCTGATTGCAGCGGTATTCTGTGGCTGTGTACCTGGTGAGGGTTTTCACGTCTGCAGAGCTCTTCAACCAGCTCAAGCACTGCTCAGTGGAGAGCGCCGAGCGATGTCGTGAACGCAGTAAGCAATCTTATCGAGAACCTTTATTTACATATACTGTACGTATAGCAGATTGTGTTGGTTACTTGTGGCTAAGAGTTTGGGAAATAAAATGTCTCCTGGATTGAACTGTGCTTTGTTTGTTTCTAGTTCAAGACAAGCTGCGTTTTGATCCGGAGAGTGAGATCGCCACTACAGGACTGAGAGTGTCTCTGATCTGCCCAGTATGTCTTTGTCCTTTATTCATACAGGCTTTCTTTTCATTTCACGTCCCAGAACATAATGAGATGAACTGCAGCAACCAGGCCACAAAGCTAGGGCAATATGTTATTTGTATAAGTGAATGCAGTAATTACAGACTTACAAATTGACCTTTGTGGTGTTTAACGGTGTTTCTAGAATTTATAATAATCGTATAAATACAAGATGCATGCATGTGATCTTGCCATGCTGTGGATCTGGCTTATTTTTATTTTAGGCTTCCCTTTTCCTTTAAATGTAGCTCAGAAGGCGTTCAGTAAAAACTAGAAGTTTCAGTAAGTAGAAGTTTCAGTTTAAGTCTTTTAAAGGGAAGGAAAAAGGTTTACAATGTTTTTATTATAATCTACATTACATGCAACAAAAGACTGTAAAAGTTCCATACTGATTTAAAAAAAGGACTGCTGGAATATTTGGTAATAAAATACTTATTTTCTCCAAAGTGTTCATCTTTACCAAGTTAGGTAGTCTTGGTAAACAATGAATGAATGAATACTTTTGAGAAAAGTGAGCTGTGTTTAAAGACACTTTATTCTAAGCAGTTCTTCTGCCATTTTCCAAACTGTGTTGTTCCTACGGAGGAGTATATATGAAGTACAGAAGTATTTATGCTGACCATGCCTGTGTCCCTTCAGCTGGTGAAGATGCGTCTAGGAGTGCCGTGCCGAGCACTCACCTGTGCTCACTTGCAGTGTTTCGATGCAGTCTTCTTCTTGCAAATGAACGAGAAGAAGCCCACATGGACCTGCCCTGTATGTGACAAACCTGCTCCCTTTGAGCTGCTCACCATTGATGGGTAAGCTGAGCATGTTGCTAATAATTTTCCCACACTACAAGCAGAGATGCTTAATTAAAAGCTATTTTTTTTTTCCGGTTCAGATTGCTTTCTGAGATCCTGAAGGAGACTGAGGATGTGGAGGAGATTGAGTATTTGACTGATGGCTCGTGGAGACCAATCAGGGACGACAAAGAAAAGGACAGGGAGCGGGAAAATAACCACACTCCGGAGTATCCGGTTGTGGATATATGTAAGATTTTCCTTTGTGTCTAAAGCAGGACTTGACAGATCTAAATAAATTAGAAGAACATATTCACATTCATTATCCTTTTGGTAGACAATTTTATCCAAATTCACATCACACAAGGGTAGCCCAACCACTACTGGCTTAGACATGTATAGTATACTGAATATTTTTATAGAGCCAGTAGAGTCAGTCAGGAGGAGGGAAAAATTGTCAGTTAATTCATTGCTGCAGTTAATTTATTTATTGCTGACAGTTTATTTCTCATCGGTGCTGTTGTGGTGTAAAAACGATTTTAAAATGGGTACCCCCTTCAAAGATGTTAATAGGAACTCCTGTATACCTACACGTTCCTGCAATTGTCCAATCAGCAGCAGCACAATGCATAAAATCTTGCAGATATAGGTGAAGAATTTGACTTAATGTTTACATCAAACATCAGAATTGGCAAAAAATTTGATCTCTGTGATCGTGGCATGGTTGTTGGTTCCAGCTGGACTCATTTGAATATTTCATAAACTGCTGGTCTCCTCACTGGGATCGTCACCCACAAGGATGTATAAACACCAGGAAGGTGCACATAGTAACACAAATAATCATTCTTTATAACTGTGGTGAGCAGCAAAGCATCTCAGTATGCAGAAAACAGTGAGGAATCAGGAACCTGAGGCTATCATTGGGCACCGACTCCCCTAAACTGGACAGTTAAAGATTAGAAAAAAATCCCTGGTCTTTTTCCAGTGTTCAGCTGTACAGTTTGGATGAGTCTGTGCTCTACGTCATCCCAAAAGGATGCTACTGGAGTCAGATCCGGTGACTGGGAAGGCCACTGAAGAACACTGAACTCCTTGTCATGTTCATGAAATCAGTTTGAGACATGTGCTTTGTGACTTGGTGAATTATCATGCTTAGGAGTAGCCATTAGAAGATGGTGAATTGTGGCTATTAATGTATGCAACAATGCTCAAATAGGCAGTGGCATTCAAGTGATAATGGATTTGGTATTAACAGGTCCAAAGTATACCAAGAAAACATTCCCCAACCTATTACACCACCTCCAGCAGCCTGGACTGCTGATGCAAGGCACACTGGGTCCATGGATTCATTGAACTGTTCACCAGTTTTGGTGAGCCTGTGCCCAGTGCAGCTTCAATTTTCTGTTCCTGGCTAACAGAAGTAGAACCCAGCATGGCCTTCTGCTGTTGTAGCTTATCTGCTTCAAGGTTCGATATGTTGTGAATTCTGAGATGCTTTTCTGCTCACCACAGTTGTACAGAGTGGTTATCTGAGTTACCGTAACCTTGAACCAGTCTGGCCATTCTCTGTTGACATCTCTCATAAGAAAGGCTTTGAACTGCTGCTCCCTGGATGTTTCTCTTTATTGCACCATACTGAGTAAATTCTAGAGACTGTTGTGTGTGAAAATCACAGGAGATCAGCAGTTAGAGAAATACTCAAACAAGCCAATCTGGACCCAACCGTCATGCCACAGTCAAAATCACCAACATCAAATTTTTTCCCACCATTCTGACCATTGATGTGAACATGACCCGAAGTGCCAGTCATATAAATTAAGACTTGGTTAATTTTCACTTGTCTTTTCATTTCAGGTGTTCCTGAAACGAATGGCCACTCCCCAGCACACAGCAGTACGAGCCAAACGGGACGATCTGCATCGGGCGGCCCAGCGGCAGGTACAGGTGGTGCCGGTGGAGCTTCGGGTGGAGGGGCAGTGGTGGACCTTACGCTGGATGACTCATCAGATGAGGAAGAGGGGGGAGGGGGGGCTGGGGACAGCGAGGACACAGAGGACAGCCAGGACAGCCCAGCACCCAAGAGGGGTCGATATGATTATGACAAAGATCTTGTCACTGCATACTGAAATACACTGCAGATACGGACAGAGGGAGAGGGAATATGGGTTCGGATCGGAGCCCTTGAGAAATCCCATCATTTTCTCTCCTAAAATGCGTTTCCCCAAAATACTCATACAGACATACAAACACATGCACAAACTGTTGACCTCTGGAGCAGGTGGGCATCCACATGACACCACTGGAAATCCATAGATGCCCACTAAAGCCATCCGCTATCTTCTCCACAGCATCTTAATACTGTTTTCTCCCTTTAAATAACTATGGAGGAGTTAAAACCCACCTTTGATTCTTTCTCTTCCATCTCCCCTACACTTTGTATTTCCAGCCCAGACAACTTAGCCTCACAGTCACCATAGGCATTTCAGCTTTCACCATAGACAAACTCTGTAAGGAGATGTTTAAAAAGATTCATCGTCAGCAATATAAGGTCCGAACCGCTAGTGGCATATACAGAGACAAACTGCAAGTTAGATAAAAAAAAAAAAAAAAAAAAAACTTAAGTAGGGATTAAAATTTTCATGACCTATAATTAATAGAGATGCATTTCCATTGGGTTTAGATACATTGTGGAGCAGCTGTTATCCAAAAGCCAAAATAACTATCAGCTGTGTCTGTGCATGGTTTGGTCAGATGTGGAAGGTAATGGTTTGTTTTTCATATATTTATTTTTCTCCCCCTTCTCTTTTGTTCCATGGAAATTGACAACCTACCTCAGTCTAAAGGCAAACTTGACCACAACTTGAAAGGCTAGACAACATGACTTGATTTTTTTTTTTTTTAAATGCTCAGTAACACTGGAAAGAAAAGTTGTTCGCTACACCATGTCATGCCCTTAAAAATCTCACTAACACAGCCCTGGACTTTTCTCACAAGCAATGGATTTCCAGTCAGGCTTGCTCACAGGCATGAGCACTGCGCTTTATCTCCTAGCTGAAATAAAGAATGCTCTCTTGTCATCAGTCAACACTTGCAACTGTGAGAACTTTTGAAACTGATGTTCCAGTGGGTAAGTTTTGTACAGTAGGAGCTAATGATTATATATGAACGTAAATGGGTGTTGGTGTTTGCAAGTCTCCGAGTTTCACTTTTGTGGCTTTGCTAACTAAGGCTATGAAGTACGTGGAGCAGCTTTCATGAGGACTTAACCTTGTGGAAGGCAGGGGGAGGAGATGGAGCTGACAGGAAGCCCAGACAATGCCAAGAAATAAAACAGCCATTTAAACCACTTGTAGTAGTAAATTCAGTGACTTGCACGAACTCGGAAGGGGATGAAGGTATCTAACCCAATTGTGCAATTGTTTTTTTTCCTTTCAAGTCAATCATTTTTTTGCCCTCATTTGGACCTTTTTGGTTTGAAACTGATAGGAGACTTTGTTTCCACTGTGAGCCCTGTGAAGCAGACATTGATTAGATGTTGAATGTCATTTTTTTTTGGTTTTTGTTTTTCCCCCCATCATAAGATGGGCATGTTTGCTTAATCTCCTGATGTGGAGTCAGTGATGAGTGTAACATGCAACATTCTTCTTTTTCGGCATTCAAAAAAAAAAAATCTGTATTTATTGTTTTAATCATTTGTCGTGAAATGGCATTCTGTGTTATTTGTACATACTGAGGCATTTGAAAACAGTGCAGTGCTATTTGAAGTGCTAGATTTTGGAAGGGAAAGAAATATGGTTAGGAGGCTGATTCTGATGACCAGGTTTGATGGGAGATTTGGCTGCATCCACTCACAGAGGTCGCAGAAGTCTGTAATCCACTCGTCTGTGGGCTAGTCATGTGACCCAATACATGGGCATATCATAAGGAACTAGTTTGGCTTGTTCATAATCACAGAACACCTGCTCAGGCTTCGGTACTGTATAACTGTGTACTGGGGGAGGAGATGGAGGCTGACCAGTTGAAATGGTCCAGAGCCCATGTCAAAACTTCAAGTCATTTGATTAGCGAGGCATGGTACCTGTGGACCGTGTACTATGTTAGCATGAAGGGGCTCACAGGTTGCAAATTCTTTTCAGTGAGTAAGAAGAGAAACCACTGCATAATTTCTACTGCTCCAAGTGACGGCCTGCTTTTACCTTTTGCTCCTTAAATCATCTTGAATTCTAACTTAAACAGCATTAGTACTGTATTCCATCAGTGCAAGGTAATGTCTTAACTGAAATCTATAACAGTAAAGAAAGTTTGATTCAAATTTTCATTTTGATTCGCGAGTCTGCTTATGGTCTTCCATGTATTGTCCACAATATGCCCAGCTTCAGTTTTTAGTAGAGATGCAAAAATGCTAATATTGGCATGTTCTGTTCTCTTTATTCGACCCTGCTTTTGTTTTTGTCCTCCAGCTGGATCACATTTTGACTTTTTTTTTTATTTAATTTTTTTATAGATTTCCATTCATTCTACACTTTTCAATAGAAGTGAATTCGGTAGGTTCATTTGTATGTAGTAGAATGAATTTCAGCTTCTCGATGGTGAAGTGATGCTGAGTCTCAGTGATTGTTTTGAAATCTGGGGTTTTGTCCTGAAGTGGTTCTTTGGGACTGGAGGTGAATCTTGACTGGTGACATCCCTTCTCGTTACAGTGCTTAAGACAGCATGGGCAGTGGCTTGCAATGTAATTGTTTTTCTTTTGTTGTTGTTGTGTCTTTTACATGTTGCTATTAAAAGCCAATAAAAAAAAAATAAATAATATTTTATCAAATTTCGAATTGCCTCCAAGTTGCTCCAATGGATAGTCTTGGATAAAATGTGAGTGGTTTTGTTTTTGCCACTTTCAGAAGAGATTAATAAATTAGTGAAGTTCTTTCATGTCCTCAACAATGGATTTGGCTATGGAAACAAGCATTTGGTGGACCCTGTTTAAATGGAAAAAACATGTATAAAGTTCAAGGACATCATACTGTCATTTATGTGTGTAATTAAACTGATTTTAAAAAATGTAGTGTTCTGTCTTTCGTTTTTTAATCCATGTACTAGCTGATGAATCCTAAGCTCATGTTACTGTCTGTGTGATGTTTCTGTGCATGTTCTCCTGGTTCATGTGGGTTTTCTCTGTTTCTTACAACCTCCCAGAAACATGCCAGTAGGTGGAGTAGTAACTTTAAATTTGTGTGTGAATGGGTGTACAGGGCTGTGAAAAAGTATTTGCCCCCTTCTGAATTTCTTCTATTTGTTCTAATTTGTCACATTTAAATGTTTCAGATCATCCAATTAATTTTAATACAAGATAAAGACAACATAAGTAAACAATGATCATTCCGTTTATGAAAGTTTTATTCAAAACCTATATCACCCATGTGAAAAAGTAACTGCCCCCCAACACTAATCACTAGTTGTGCCACCCTTGGCTCTAACAACTGCACTCAAATGGCATGACTCTTTTACATCACTGTGGAGGAATTTGGCCCCTCTTCTTTGGCCTCTTCTTTGGTAGACTTCTTTTTTGGTGTGTTTCAGATCATTGTCTTGCTGCATAACCCAAGTGTACTTGTGCCTTAGGTCACAAACTGATGTGCAAACATTCTCCTTCAGGATTTTCTGATAATGCACAGAATTCACGGTTCCATCAATTGTGACTAGTTCTTCAGGTCCGGCAGAAGCAAAGAAGACCAAGATCATTGCACTACCACCACCATGTTTCTCACTGTGGTTTGCTGGAGTCCCAGAGCCTCAGCAATGGCTTTGTAAGATTTCAGTGACTTTCTTTTGCATCAGTATTCAAATCTCTTTAAAACGGGACATCATGTCCTTCTTTTTGAGACCTTCTATCCTGCTTCACATTTAAGTGATGTTTAGATTCAACAGGTCTGGCAGTAATCATCCCTGGGTGTGTTTAGTGAAATTGAACCCAGTAGTCAACTGACTTTTGTTAACTGGTTGATTTAGTAGCTAAGGAGGCAATTACTTTTTCACATAAGGCCAGGTAGGCCTGAAAAGCATTTTCCTTCAATAAATAAAATAATTTAAAAACATCATTTTGTTTTGTGTTTGTGTTAATATTAAAAGTAGTTGATGATTTGAAACATGCAAGTGTGACAAATATGCAAAAATAGAAGTAATTCAGAGCACTGTATACAAGATGCCCTGCAGTTTCCAGGATATGCTCCCACCTTATGCATCAGTTAAACTAAAGCTTATCAGTTTAAAATATGCCCTACTTAGTGTGGGATGTTGAACTGGTTTTGCAGGACTATTACTGCATCTTTCCACTAGATGTCACACTTGGTACACAATAACAACTTAGTAAAATACATCCCTTATTTATAAGGTTAGGAAGTCTGTTAATTGTTTCTGATCACTTGGTAGAAATATGTACCTATCTTGCAATATTTGTATCACTTCAGTGTCCTTTATAATTGTAGTATATTCTACCTTCATTATTTGAAGGTACCCAGAGCCCTTCGTGCCTCGAATACGGCTCGACTCGACCCACCGTCATCCAGGACACATGGGAGGCAAGCATCCAGACTTTTCTCTGTCCTGGCACCAAGGTGGTGGGATGAACTCCCCCTGAGTGTCCAAACAGCGGAGTCACTTGCTATCTTCAAACGCCAACTGAAGACCCACCTCTTTTGAGAGCACTTGAATGAGTACTAACTCAAATTTGTTACCACATTTATAGCAGTTATTGTATTGGCTATGTCTTGTTCTTCACTGGTTTTGTGTAGTTTAGGAATACTTAGGTTTTGGACTTGTTTTACTTGTAATGTTTAATAGGTAGTATACGGCTAAATTCTAGCAGTATCATAGCTCAAAGTACGTAGCTTGAATTCAGGTCTACCAGCTGTAGCTTTGGATATTCCAAGCTAACGACTAAGCACTCCTGTAAGTCACTCTGGATAAGAGCGTCTGCTAAATGCCATAAATGTTAGGTAACTGATATCTTGAAGTAGAACTTGTTCCTGGAACATTTTACCGAATCGATACCATCATCAGTGTGTAGCTTTTAAATTATCCCTCACCTGAGCATCTTCAGATTTCTTCCAGACGCACCAGTCAGCTTCCAGACAGGGATGCTATTGTTTAAAAAAATAATGAAAGAATCAGCTGAAACCCAACAAACATTATTAACTAACTAATTATCTAGCATTATCTAGCTCAGCAGCCTAGGCAGCTACAAACACAAGGTACAAACAGCCTTTATCTAAGTGAGTGATGAAAGGTAGTTTTAATATTTTCATCTTACGTATTAAGCATTTAAGCTGTTTAAGTTTTTTTCAGTTTCTATATAATAAAATTATAGCTGCACAACACTTTATGCCTCTGGAAAATGGTATGTTTGAAGGGATGCCAGTCCGCAGTAGGGCATCACGCAGACACGCTTTTACAGACAGAGGCAATTTAGAGTAGCCAATCCACCTACTAGCAGTTGTTTTGGAGGTGGGAGAAAACAGCAGAACCAGGTGCAAACCCACTCAGACTTGGGGAGAACATTAAACCCAGACAGCAACAAGATAAGGGTTGAACTGGGGACCCTGGAGCTGTGAGTGGGCAACACTGTCCACTGGACCAGACTGCCAATTACAGCACTGTAAGTACAAATTTAAACATTAAAGTACTGTAAACCTAAAACAACATAAAAATGGGTTTTTCAGGATTACATCTTTTTAGAGGAACATTTTGTTGCATTGTTGTAAGACACAGAGGTGAAATAATTAGAGTGAATATTCAACATGATGGGAGAGTGTTACTGGGTCAAAATATACTATATATAAAAACTCTGTCATGTTCCAGCATGCAAATGCATTCCATGTCACATCAGATTTTAGGGGAAGGTAGTCGTACAGGGTTCTGGCTAATCCTAATCTTGAAGTATCTGAATTCAATATCAAAATATAAAATTGTGAGGTCCTTCTGCTGCTGCACACAAACAAAAGCTCTAAAGGGTTAGTAGCTCTCCACCCCTTGTGGAGAATCTTTATCTTGCTAAATATGAGTGAGTAAACCAGGGTTATGAAGGACACACTCATTTCTTCTTCAGCAACCATTCTATCATGGCTGTAAACCAGTCCTTTCTAGAAGGTGCATTAATGTAAATGGCTGGCTCTCAAATGCAATCTGTATTTTATTGGCATGTTCTCTTGGTCATGTCACCCACAGAAAGACACTCAGCCCTATTTATGTCTATTTTGGTCATTTTTCACACCTCAAATACCTAGTAGTGTATTATTTAACATCATCAATCTCTGACTGTTTTGTATATAACATGGCCTGTTCTCTTCCATGGCTTTGTTTTCCACTCAGCATGTGTCTGACAAGTGTGAGACAATAGCATGGTGTTCTTATAGAATTAATTCCATCTATTAGACAAGTCTCTTGCAGTGTAAACTGAAAGCTTGACATGTACAATAAATGATTACAGCTTGTTTTTCTGTAAAGTTATAAAGAGTTATCAAAATAAATAAAAAAAAAGAACTGAAAAGCTGCCTCAAGGAATTTGAACATATGGACAGATGTCAGGACTTTTATAAGAAATTACTTACTAAGACAAATACATTGGCTACCTTTGTAGTTGTTAACTACAGCAGTAGAAATGAGGTTAAAAATTACATGCAGTTTTTTTTCTGGTGTCTCACTGGTATAGCTCACTGGTAAACCTCCCACCACTATCGCTGTACATTTAAGTGCTTTATTTTTATTATTTCACTGGTGTGAAATTGAAACTCTACAATTGTGTTTACGGAGATATGTATGACAATGCAATAATGAAATAAGCCTGTGTCCGTAGCCTGTTGTGGCACATGGTGTTAGGGAAACTAATTTTCAGTTGTAACCTGTTAAGCTACAATGCAGGTAGAAAACTGATGTTGACTCAGTCAACTTGATGTTGATTCGCTGTGTTGGCCCACCCTATAAAGCTATGCCCTAGTGTTGGGTTAGGAGTATTTTAATAACAACCATGCCAATGATGGGCTGGCACTGGCAAAGGAGCACATTTCATAACAACCCTGCCTACTTTGGGCCAACGTTGGAAAGGTAGATTTAAAGGTGGTAGAAACCGTGTCGGCCCTGATGACCCAGCGTTGGCCCAACAGAAACATGACTTTGGCCAGACAGAAAGGCTGACCTGGGAAGGTACTGAATGAAAAGAGCTACAGCCACTACAGCACTCTTCTGATAAAGCAGAAAGTAGAAAGAAAAAGTAGATTACACTGAAGCTACCTTATCAAATTGACCATAATCAGCTCTGACATTTCAGTTTTAAATGTGAAGTTCCTTCACAGTTTGATTAAACCATAATATGTGAAAAGTGATCAATCACTTTTTTGGGTCACACGGCTGCTTGGAAAAGTAACTCGTATTGGGACATTATTTAAAAAGTCATTCAGCTACATTCACGCTAGTAAGATGGAGATAAACTAATAGTATTTCTAGTTGTAATTGACATTTAGTGGAGCTGCGGTTTAATGTTAATGTAACTGATGGTGGCGTTTTAAAAACTGTTCTGAAAGCCACTCAGTGATGGTTACATGAACTATTAATCGGAGCGCAGGAGTATTTTATTTGCACATAAAATACCAGACATGGAGCAGAAAAACCATGATGTAAGATCTAAGCGCTATTAAAGTTAATTCTCAGAATGAAGTCCTCAGTAAATTTACACAACGCGTCCAGCGACCTGTCTTATCGCGATACTTGGAAATCTCGCGAGATACAGAAAGCTTCCTCCTGGTTGGAGAGCTGCTTCCTGTACCGGATTTTTTTTTTGTTGCAAAATTTCTAAAAGTCTTTTCACGGATTTTTGAGCCCAAGTCACGCATCGCCCTTGGGATGATTTAATGCTGCAATCCCTCTGTGAAAAAGAGGGATCAGCTCTGCTAGGACAGAGGCCTAAAAGCTGTCATCTGTCCGAAGACGCTTTCTATAGGAGCCAGGGCCGCGCCGAGTCAGGCTCCAGTCTCTGCTGAGAGAGCTCTGAAAATTATTACAGTCATGTCTTCGGCTCTAACCTGGTTCCACTGAATACACTAGGCCATTTTGCTGTCAGAGAGGTTCTCCGACCGACCAATGCTTACCTGTCTGTGCGGGAGCAGCTTCTCTTGTCTTCTTGTGACACAACTCGGCGAGGCATGACAGACTCGAGAAACTAACCCTTCTGAACAGCTGGTTTATAATATATTGTGCTATTTTAAGGAGCTTACAGTGGCGGTAACTCGTTGTCGTTGCATTTCTCGGTAATAAAGTATAAAGTAGTCAGGTATGGCCCCGAAGAGACCCCGACCAGGCCCGCTGACTATAACGCCTACAGGAGAGGGACAGCCGTCCACCAACGCTGATGCAGCCTCAGAGTGAGTATTTAACATCGGACATTAGGTTATAGCAAATATCACCACTGTTATTATATCGTCTAATTCTGCTCTGGTTATGGTCAGGATTTAGGAGAGTCTGGTGATTTCCTGCTCTAACACACCTGACTTTGTGAAGTGATCACTTCATTTCCAGCTTAAGTGGAGCAATAGAGATGACAGGTTTTCCTTTTCCAATACATATACAGTGTTCACACTAAAAGCACCGGCTTGCAAACAAGTTAAAAAGCAAAATATCCTGCCAATACTTCAGGGACACTACTTTGAGAAACATACTACTGCTTTACACAATAAAGCCCTCTCAAATCTATGATCTGTCCTGTGATAGTCAAGATCATACATGTTTACAGCGTAAAATACCTCAGTATGTACACCAGTGGATCCAACGCCAAGCCTGATATAAATACTTGGTATCAAATCGCTATGTCCTTCCATGTTCAGGCCAGAGGAATGCATATTGTGTTTTCTCCCTGGTGGTTAGAGCTAATCTGGAAGCCTTGCAGAAGAAGCTCGGAGAGCTGGACCTGGATGAGCAGCAGAGGAAGCGTCTCGAAGCCTTCCTCACCCAGAAGGCTCAGGTGGGTGAGCTGAAAGACGACGACTTTGAACCCATCTGTGAGCTGGGTGCCGGGAACGGAGGAGTGGTCCATAAAGTGCGTCACAAACCCTCCAGGCTGGTTATGGCCAGAAAGGTAAAGTGTGTGTTGAGCGTGTATTCTTATTGCCGCTGCTGCTGACTGGATGAAACGGCTGACCATGTTCTCCGTTTTACTGCAGCTTATTCATTTGGAAATCAAGCCAGCCATCAGGAACCAGATTATTCGTGAGCTGCAGGTGCTGCATGAGTGTAACTCACCCTACATAGTAGGCTTCTATGGGGCGTTCTACAGTGATGGCGAGATCAGTATCTGTATGGAGCATATGGTGAGTGAGAGGAGTTAAATGAAGATCAGTGTGTTGCTAAAAAAGCGTTTAATGTTGTTAAAGCTCTCAGGATGTAGGGAAAAGATCAGCCTGGAGACTTGGAGAGCTACAGTACTGCATGTTTTCATGTTTTGCCTGATTTGCAGGCTTGGAGGAGAGAATAATTGTATAGTATTAAACTGTAACAGCTGAGAAACAGAAGTGAAGAATAGAATTGTTGTATAATCTTTTTCAGGATGGAGGCTCACTGGATCAGGTATTAAAAGAAGCTAGAAGAATTCCAGAGGAAATCCTGGGCAAAGTTAGTATTGCAGTGAGTATCACTCTGTTCTTCTTATTATTAACTAACCCAAGCATCACATGATCATAAACATTTTCTTGCTTGAACATGTATGGGGCCATAGTTTAAAAGTTAAACAAACCTGCAAGAGAACGTATTTTATATTATATATCTCCATCCATCCATCCATCCATCCATCCATCCATCCATCCATCCATCCATCCATCCATCCATCCATCCATCCAT
>JAOUQY010000004.1:16381883-16407231 GCA_028566355.1 Doras micropoeus | reverse complement strand
CATCCATCCATCCATCCATCCATCCATCCATCCATCCATCCATCCATCCATCCATCCATCCATCCATCCATCCATGCCGTTGATTATAGTGGAAAAACATAACAGTAGTTTATATATGGGGCAGGGGTGGCTCAGTGCTTAAGGTGTTGGGTTACTGAATAGAAGGTTCCGGGTTCAAGCCCCAGCACCACTAAACTGCCATTGCTGGGCCCCTGAGCAAGGCCCTTAACCCTCAACTGCTCAGTTGTATAAAATTAGATAAATGTAAGTCACTTTGGATAAGGGTGTCTGCCAAATGCCATAAATATAAATAAAAACGAATGAATTAAATTGCACAAAGAACTGATTTGTAATCACGGTGTGACCCAAAAGCCAATCTGTTTGTCATGCCTCCTAAACATTTCCACCTCTAACTGAAAGCTAAACTGTAAGCTTTCACATACAGCAAATATAATTCCCTAATCATTTAACAGCCATACTCATGAAATGTTTTATTTATTAAAAAATGCCTTGTAATGACTTACCTCTGGCTTTATATAGTGACAACAGAAAGACTATAATCAGTGTTTGGCCTTTATTCAAAATGGATTTATTTATATGTTCCGCAGGTACTCAGAGGACTTGCCTATCTGCGGGAGAAGCACCAAATTATGCACCGAGGTATTTTTGGAGGAACATTCCAAAGAAATGTTTGTGAATCTGCATGCGTGTACATGTGCAAGTTGATACTTGATAACTCAGGCAGGAAATGAGCATATTGATACACATCATTTAGACATAATCTAATCATTTCAGTGCTACGAGTAGATTATTTGACCTGACATGTACATAAGCTTTTCAAATTAGATACATTTATATAGCATTTAAACCTATGATTAGCACACGGATTTGGGTAGTTTTTTTACCAAAACTCTTTTGTATACATGGTAAAAATATTTCCAAATCAGGATTCTGACAAAATATATTTTTATAGTTAAAAAAAAAAAAAACTTTTTGTGAAACAGGACAACCATACATGGCAAAGTATTAGCTCTGAATCTAATAATAGGGAATCTGGTGAACATATTCAACAGGCCAAATTTAGTTTAAAGCAATTTATCTGTGCAGCTGGAGTTTGTTAGTTTGTACATATGTTTTGCGTTTTGCAACAGATGTATTGTTTTTTTAATATATATGGCAATATCACAGCACCACAGGCATGTGGGTTTGTTATATTTCCCAAGTAACTCATTTGATTAAAAGTAATTAGACATTGGCTATGTTTCAGTGGACACTAATATTCCACTAATTATCAAAATATTAGCCCAATCAGTATCATGTAAACATCTCAATCAGAATAGACTGACTTGATTGGAAGGAATTTTCAGTCAGTCTCTGGTTTGAATAAATATATTATTTCTGTGCATGTGTGCCCCTCGTGAGGTAATGTTAGGTGACGTGAATGAGTTTCCAGAAGGGACAGAATATGAACTTGAGAGGATAAAAAAACAAGAATGTGCCTCATTTAATGGAAGACCATCATGTCATTTGAAAATTCTTATTTTGTTCCTGATCGGTAAGCTCCATAAGAACAACGCTCTTTCACCAGTCTTTGCTTCAGGCTTTCTTTTTTTTTTTGCTTTGAATTTGCTGCTTAATTAGACAGAACAGCAGAAATGCAAAAATTGTTCCCAGGACACGATGTGGCTCTATCTTGAAAACTCTTATTAACAGCCGGAACAGCACACGTTAAAAGAAAGCTGCATTATGATTACATGCTTTGTGCGTGTAAATGCACATCTTATTGGATCGTTTTATTTAGCGTCCGTGTAAACGGTTAAATTGGAATCTCTAGTCAGAATGATTTCAACCGTGTTGAAGGAATATTGTCCATGTAACCGGAGCTATTGATGGCCAAACCAGGTGGGGTAAACTTTGGAGAAAAAAAAAAAAAACAATTGGTACATTGGATGGTAATTGTAATACCAGGGTGCCTCAAGGGGAAAATGAGCTAAGCTGAAACACTGACATATTAACATACGTCATTGTAGTTTGGTTTCAGCAACGATATTGTCAGCGAGCAACTACCCACCAAACTGGCCTTCTGAGATGCATTCAAGCTGTCTTCAAGAAGTATGAAGAAACTGGACACGTAATGGGCAGAATAATACAGTGGAAGATCCAGAAAACTGTCTGCATCCTAAAAGTCATTTTGTTAAGGGACAGAAACAAATCCAGTCAAATGATTTCTTGGCATCTGGCAGAGTCACCTGGCAGCAAAGTCAAAGTTGTCTTACAAGAAATGTTCTTAAAGGGTGTGTTTTTGAAGGACAAAGCAGAAAAAAAAAAAAGTTAAATGCCACAAAGCATGGTCTGGAGGAATAACCAGGAGAAGAGTTATTTATATGTATCTCCATACAGATACATTTGTGATTATGACCATTATGTCAGAAAAAAACTTGAGATTCCTGTGTGATTGTTTATGAAACATGGAGGTGGCTTTGTCATGCTCTAGGGTGCATTTCAACCAATGATGTAGAGGATCTGCTCAAAAACGATAGATAAATGATGATCGGCATACTATAATGACTACCCAAACACAATTAAGACCTTGGAATGGAAGTCCAGTGGGACGCTTACAGTATTAAGTCAGCCACCTCAAAACCCTGACCTCAACATAAGTGAAGCTGCGTGGGAGCCTTTGGACTGGGAAAAGCAGCCAAGTGCTTTATGAAAGTTGGAAGAACATAATACAGCACTACTTCGTTATATATATTCTAAAAGATAATAACTAAACAGAAAAGTCATATTCCAATAGACACGTGCTATTAAGATAAATTGCAGTAAAAATAATTGTCTGAGATGGCCTAAGATATTTACACAGCATTTTACAGAGATATGCTTCAAGAGGTGCTTCAATACAAGACTTTTTAGAATTAGTATTTGAGTCAATGCCCTACACAAAGCTTGTACAGTAAAACAAAAATTAGTTTTTAGTGCTTTTGTGTCGCTTGTTGGTTGCCAGCTGTGGTTGCAGATCTGGAATCAGTGTAAACAAGATTAGAACTATTGGGAAACTCCAAGTGGCAAAACGTTTGCTTTATAGGTTGAAATACTCCTGCAAATGTGGTGGGTTTTTATTGGAATTTTGTGGGAATAGACGCCATCGGCCAACTTGTATTTCACGCATTAAGGCTGGCCAGAGCTTTTTTTTTTTTTTTCCATCACTCTCCTTTTTATCCTTACCCTCTTTTTCTCCTTACTATTTTTTTTGTTGATGTAACACAGTTTTATTTTTGTCCAAAAATTTCCTGGCCCGCTAACATTTAAACATATTTATGATATGTTGCTTTTGTACGTAACACAAAGAAACTGCTCTTACTTATTAAGTCAGTTATTATGTGTCATCCAAAATTTTACAAGCACAAAAACTTGAGTACTTGTATCGTTGTGCTGTTTGTCTTCACATCCTATGACTCATGACCATCCCCTACATGAAAAATAGCAATGCAAATGGTGAATATGAAATACTGTTAGTAAGGTGGCCATAAAATTACAATTTCTACATTTCCAAAGGATATCCAGGTGATAACCTTCAGATAACTAAGAAAATTATTGACTTCTCCCTTTTAGTGGCTGTGGCGTGCCTAGGTGCTCTTCTCTAGTAGCCATTGGTTAAGGTTTTGTCTTCTTCGGGTGGCGCTGTGAAAACTATAAGTGAACTCAAAATGGCTGACTGGACGTCGCTGAGGCTGTGTAAGGGTTTGGAGGAACCAGGTTAGAGCTGAACAAGCTCATGAGGGACACCCAGGTCTGTAGCTGTGCTGCTGTGACACAGAGAGTCAGCAACTGAGTGCAGAACTGTCTGGGAGCCTGGCTGGTAATTATGGCTTTGCAGATGTGATTATATGGCAGCCGCGCCCTGCAACCCCCTCTATTCTTATTTTTGCATCACCTCTCTTTCCTGGTTGTTTATCGAGTCCCTTTGAACTCTCCCTTTGGAAAGCTGAGCTGGGGGGTCTTTTGGAGGACTCACAACAGGTTGCAACTCAGTATAGAATATAACTGTTGGCTAAGGAAGTTGTCAGACCACTTGCTTGTCACTACTCTGTAGGGATGCTACTGATTGGCCTTAACTTAACTTCTCTTATAATGTTCCAAGGCAAAAAGATATTGCATGTATGTCGCTAAAACATATTATTTATTGCTCCAACCAGGGCAATAAAAAGGTGAAAATGAAGGCATGCATGTTTGCCATCAGAGACAGCTTGCATTCTGTGAACTATACAGGCCTGCTAATGCAGGGTTGCTTGTGAAATGTTTTTTTTTTTCTGGTTGAATACTTGGCACAGATTAGGATGCCTGGAGGGAAGCTGGAGGAAAAAGGCCAGGTGGTGGGATTTGAGCCTTGGCACTCTTAGCCTTCCTACTCCTCCTTATCCCTTTTCATCCCTCTATTTCACCTACATTCGCTCTCTCTGTTGCACTTTGGCTCCTGCAGACGTGAAGCCCTCCAACATCCTGGTGAACTCGCGCGGTGAAATCAAGCTGTGCGACTTTGGTGTGAGCGGCCAGCTCATCGACTCCATGGCCAATTCCTTTGTGGGAACACGCTCATACATGTCGGTGAGTCAGGCCTCTCTCTCTTCCCCCACCCTCCCAGTCCTGCCCCTGCCCTTGCCAGAAACCAAGCCCATGCCCAGCAACGCAGTATGGGGTGCGGAGGCAGCCACTGCTAGCTCGGCCCAGTCCTACATTTCTGATGCTATTTCAACTGTTTGTAATTTTACTTTTTCCTGCTTGACAGCCGGAGAGGCTCCAGGGCACTCACTATTCAGTGCAGTCGGATGTGTGGAGCATGGGCCTGTCACTGGTAGAGCTGTCCATTGGCCGTTACCCAATCCCTCCTCCTGATGCTAAGGAGCTGGAGGCCATCTTTGGGCGACCCATGCTGGATGGAGCAGGGACAGAGGGACACAGCATGTCCCCAAGACCCAGACCTCCAGGACGCCCCATTAGTGGTAAGAGTACACATCTGTCCTCCATTACTCCATTACTAAAGTAAATTAGGTCTTAATTAATTTAGGCAGTTCTATAATTGATCTTATCCTAATTATTATAACAGTATTGGTGAATAATTGCAAAAATATTGGCATCTCAGATAATATTAATGATTATTATATATTGCATACATTTGTGTGCAACTATATATATATATATATAGTTGACTTGTGTGAAATGCTTTTCCCCCAAAGGGCATGGAATGGACAGCAGGCCAGCTATGGCTATATTTGAGCTATTGGACTACATTGTCAATGAGGTCAGAGAAACTGCCTAGTGTACAACTTTATTCCTGGTGTTTTTTCATACATTTTTTCCATTTTGCACTGCTCCTCAATATCACCTTCTTTTGCTTTTTCTTTCCATCCCTCCATTTTCCACAGCCCCCACCCAAGCTGCCACATGGTGTTTTTACCTCAGACTTCCAGGACTTTGTGACAAAATGGTGAGTTCCACTTGTTTGGTCTTGTGTCAGAATTGGCATTTTTGGATACATATGCTTTTCTAAGCATGGATGTTGCATAAAATGCTTAGCCTGTACTCTACTGAGTGTCTTCCTGTTCTTTATTGTGTTGCCACAATCTTACGCATTCGTAGAGAATCTTGGACTTAAATGAGAGAGCACAGCACAGTTATTTTGTGTCCTCTGTTTTTACAGTGATATAAGGCTGTAGTTTTGTGGTCACATTGCTCCCTACCCAAGGGGATTTCATTTTTACACTCTTTGTTGTTTCACAGCCTCATCAAGAACCCTGCTGACAGAGCTGACCTGAAGATGTTGATGGTGCTTGTTGACTTTTTATTTCCTTCTCTGGTGGCTAAGATATAAGTTGACACAAAGCAATCCATTTATTCTAAGCGTTAATCCGTTATATATTCACATACTGAATGTTTTCATGCTTGTCGTAATTTACCATGTAGTTAATCATACGAGTTGGGGTCATAGTAGTAACTATGACTTTTATGTTTCAGAAGCGTTGAATTGATGACTGGTTACTTATTGGTTGTACTTCTGCATTTAAACATGTAAGGTGTTTCTCAAGGCCTCCTCCTCTTTTGTTGTTGTAGAGCCACACGTTTATCAAACGTGCAGAAGTGGATGAGGTGGACTTTGCTGGCTGGTTGTGCAGAACCATGGGTCTGAATCAGCCAAGCACTCCAACTCGCACCTCTGAATGAACTCCAGTCAAGCTACCCACCATTCTCATCACCCTCTCTGTGCTTTCTTCTTCTCCCTTCTCTTCTTTTCTCCTGCTTGTAAAGCCTGGTCAGACCAACTTGCTTCCCCTTGTTCCTCCTCACTTACTCTGTTGTTGCCACAGGGCTGTCTACAGGTACTGGTTTATGAGAGGTTGTGTTTGTCATTGGTACAACTGTCCATTTAATTGAATTTAGGTTCAGACATGTCTTGCTGTGCATTAACAGCATATTTAAGATCTCAGAGCAGATATTTGGGAAATGTTTCAGGTATGGCATTAGAGCACTGGGTGTATACTGTATAATGCATTTTATTTTGATGAGTTTTCAGGTGTCATATTTTGCACTCTGGTTTAAATGCTACACAGTGCTTGTGTAATAGTATCGCTGCATAAAAACAGTCTGGTCAAATATTCTGTTTCAGAAGATACAATTTTATTCTACTCTACCTTGTGTTGAACAGGTTTAAACCAAAGAGGCTAGTGCAGATCACACTGATAATGATATTCGGGTACTTTATGGGATGGATATATCTAAAGATGAATGATTTCATTAAGCTAAACTGCTACTCCTACATGCAGTTATGTAGGTATACAGTATACAATGTATGAGACATTGCAAAACCAGGATGTCGGTAATATATTAGTCATTGTTATAATTTTGGTGACTTTAAACAGCGTCTGGCACATTCTGCCTTACAGTTGTGCATTTCAAAGAAACGGAAATATTTCCAAGGTAGAACAATATGGTTATAATATCCCAAAATATAGAAATACTTCGATGAACAGCATTTCAGCATTTTTACGTGTCACGAGCTATTTCTATATTATACAGAAGGGCACTTTTACTTCCTATAATAGTTTTTTTCATGGCTGTATCTGACGCTTAGGTTTGCCATCTGAAAATTCTGTTTAATGCTGTAACATGTTTGGGGGGAAGATTTTTTTATGCTTTGATGTTGCATTTTTTGCCAACTACACATAAAGACTGAGACTATTTTTTTTGCTCTATAGATAAACCAGGATTGCACTCCACATTACAGCTGACAATCCACAGACCTTTGCATTGGAATGCACACAGACCATACATTCTCAGCAAGCTCTGTTTAATATAAGTTAATAAAGAATTTGCATAGTACACAATTCACTAAGTTGTGAGGAATGTGGCGTACTATGCAAGCAAATGTAAATGAATATAAACGCACAGAGTTAGTGGATGGCTGATGTAAGGTAGGGGTGTAGGCCCATTGACTGCTGATAGGGCTTGACCATGTGTCTTTACCTTCTTCGGTGTTCAGTTTCTCCAAAACAAAATGGGGCATAGTATAGGCATAGAGTTAGTATCACATTCAGTTGAAAAAAAGACTCTCAAAAGTCTTTATTAAAATTTTTTGAGAAACTGAACATAGCTATATTGGACCTGTATTGTGATCATACCTGGAATTCACCTCCAACCAAATGAATGCAGATGCACATGTGTATCAAATATATATACAGTACCAGTGGTACTGGTTCACAGTCTTAAATTGCCTTCTATTGTTGTATTGTTTTTTCTTTTCTTTTTTTTTTGACTGGTGTAGGAAAAATTGGAAAGAGGCATTTTATTATGATATGAAATTTGTTGAATTCAATTCTAGTACATGAATAAAATCTTATTTGTTGATCAACGTTGCCATTAAATGGCAATATATATTCTATGTTCTAAAAGAAAGTCACTTCTTTTGTTTCTATTTCTTTCTATCAATTACTCATTAATGAGCATGTGTTGTGTAAAGCAGGGAGAGTCATTGCCAAACTACATTTTTGTCCTGTTCCAACTACCAAAAACCACACCTGAGTCAGGTAATTGCTGCCTAACATGTTGGGAGAACGAGTTGCTCAATCTGACAGGCTGGCTTTTAAAGAACAGAACACGTTAATGTAGATTATTAGAAACATTTTTTTAAAGGTCTAATTCTTTAACCTCACTACTTATTAAATGACAAGCACAAGTTCCCTTCTCTGGGTCCTTTTCTCTACTCATGTTCACTTTAAATTTCAAATAATTAAAGAAATACTTAAGCACATTCACAACCTAATTACTATCCACCACATAGTTATATGTGCATTATCACAAACAGAAATATGGCACATATTCCCATAGTGAAGAAATTAAACGTATACTAATAATGGGGGGCTAAAAAGCATTAGTTAAGAGCAATTCTGTAAGCAAGGATGTTATGTAACAAGTCATGTTTAGTTGCTTAAACCTTTCTTAAAATGTTTTGGCATTGCTGTGTGATCAGGCTGAACCGGACATTTTGTCTTTTATGTTTTAGGTTGGTAACCTATAACAGTCATCACACATGTAACTATGGTTCTCGGAATCCCAGATAACTGCCAGGGGCGGTGAGAATCACCAGCAAACCTGGTTTGTGTGAAGATCACCTGAATAATCTACAATGCCACAATGTGATCAGGAACTGACCCATGTTTTTGAGATGTTAATCTAGTAGAACCTGGTGAAGGTTCATGCTTATTCTCAGGTAGCAGAACCTTTTTGTATTGCTCATGAGAAGGAGACACTCCTTATAGATTGGCATGTGACGACTTCCACCACCCAGTAAGCTAATCTCTCCTTAGTTTAGGGAGCCACTCATATCTTTCCTGCATGGCAGACAAGCAGGACTGGTTGGCCACCGTTCAGTCTAAGTAGGGTGTGCACTGGGCAAAACTGAAAATGTTCTGCAGATCTGGCTTTACATAACACTGCAAGGTCTAGCAAAAAGGCAGTTTGTTAGAGACATCCCTATCAGTTTTATATGTTGCATTGGCTTGTACAGAAGGCCTCAAGGGACTTTAGCACAAGGAGGATATCCCACACTAGGCTCTAGTGGGAATTGTTCAAAAGTTCAGAAAAAAGGTTTATTTGATTATACGGGGACTTGATGCTATCTAGCAGTTCCTAAAGAAAGGTTAGTATTTTTTTAATTGCGCAGTGCACTGGATCAGATGTGCATTATTTGTTTAAAAGCATCCACCTAAGGGCATAAAAGGTACTGGGGACTGTTGTGTTCAGGAGTGATTCATGGACTGTTCCATCCTCAGTTCAAGCTTTATCCTAAGGAGCTAAACACATAGGCACAGGTGATCTTACTGGGGTCCGTTCCGGATTTGCTCAGGGCAGAGCAGATCTAAGTGTCAGGAGCCACAAGCAGAACTATGTAGCTTATTTACTGAATTCTCTGCAATGTGACAAGGCCACAGCAGTAAGGTGTGCAGTCATTTGCGGGGCCATCAATGGGCAAATACATCCTATTCCTAGAGGGATGTTTGGTTCCACCTTGGCTTCACTTGGATACCATGTCTACAGACAGCACACTCCTGGGCATATGTGTCAAAATGTATTCAGTTCATTGTACTGTTCCGTTAGGTGAGTCTCTAATTGTGGAAGGGAGCCCACATAAGAGGCAAGCATGACAGGCAAAGTGACACTTCTAACCTCATGATGCCTTGATCACTTTTGTATAAACATAGCATTTGAAGGTCATAGGCAGGATGGTCACTGGGCTCACATGAAGGGCTCTGTTGAGGGACATAAGCTTCCATGCTTTGTGGTCTCAGTTCCAGAATAAATCTATTTCAGCTGAGCCATGTCTACTGCCAGGTTGTCCATATGCCTGGAAAGTGACGTGGGTTTTTTTTATCAGCTTTTTCTAATCAGTCGTTACCAGATGTGGCCATTTACGAATGGCTAGTTGTTTAGTTGTGGCACCTGGGCCAGATTCAGGTCTAAGTCTGTCAGCATTGCACACTGCTAAGACGGTCAAGAAAACAGACTCCCATCTGTGTTTTTGTGTTAGCTATCCAGCAGCTGAAACAGTCACACAGTAGTGAACAGCTTGTTGTAGGTGTAGCCAGGGAATCAACTTGAACATGCTAGCTGAGTCCAGCTTACTTTGCAGGCTCAGGGGGACCACATGGTATGGGGAGAGAGAGGAGGGGAGTAATGGGGAGTAATTCAATCACATTAGAAGCACATATGCATAGGCCTGATGGTGGGGGATGTGAATACTCAGGAGATGGTGCTGAAGGAAAGACCCTGGAAGGATGAGAAGTGACTCCTTCCAGTGCAGTGACGGAAGCTATCCAGGCTAGCAATGCTAACAAGGAAAACCGCTTCAGGGCTAGCGGGTGCCATGGAGTTCCTTGGCATTATTCATAAAGGGCAATACAGTAGGTTTATCACCATCTTTGGAGGACATGATACCTGTATCTCCAATGGCAATCACGAGCTGTTGTGCAGATAGCTCCATGTAGTCTGATGTGTATAAAAGAAGAAAAGGAAAGATGGCTGTATAATAGCATCATAAATCAGTTTGTAACTTTGTTGCAAGTTCTAGGTATTCATGCATACAAGCGCAATTAAATACCCAGGTGTTTCTCATCACCTCTGGTAGTTTAAAACGGTGAAATAGATTTAAAAATATCCTCCCAAGGCAGTCTTGAATTTTAAAGGAAGGATTTTCATGAATTTTTATTTTAAAGGAAGAATGTCCAAAATGCCGATGGGACTAAAGAATCGGTTAAAGCGCACTACAAAAATGTCTTTACATTGGCGTTATTCAATAACTGCCTCCCATTGGAAGCGAGTTTGGAATAAATAGGTTTTCGGCTTTTCAGAACTTATCAGTACAGGGAAAATTTATCAGTACGCTTCACTGTGGTAATTGCGCATTTGTTACCGATGTGGTAGTTAGTGGTAAGGTTGAAAACACTGGAGTATTCCTTTATTTTAAAGCATTCTTATTCTTAAGGATGACAATTTCAAATATGTTTAACATCAAATTATATCTAACATTACCATTAAAAAGCAATATGTTTAAAAACAAAATGATCTCTCTATTATGAATCTGCTGTTTAGGGAGCTGGACAAATGAGCAGGGGCTTTTTCTCTGTGGTCAGGATTTTTGCTGTTATTTGGCTTGTTATGTTCTATTGAAGGAAAGCATTTAGAACCGTATGGAATCCCACAGTGTCTTATTAGTACTTCATGGGAATGCTTCTGCTTCCCGCTGGTCTGTTGGCAGTGCCCTCTGTGGCCAAAGTGTGTTGATTTGTCTTTTGGGGTCCCCCACCCCCCTGGTAACAAGTTTCTGTATTCTACTCTTGGCCTAATGGAGCAGGTCTTACTCATCCAATCAATGTCAAGCTGTATTAACATCATCCATAAGCTCCATAAGGTACAGTACATAAAGTGACTTTTCCACCCACAACTGCATAAATTCTCCAGGAGCTTCTCGAGTCTTTCAACTTTCAACTGGTACACTAATGGCAATTCACCCAATACAACTCTTTTTATAGTGTGCCGTTCAGGTAATTAATATGATTCTCATAGAAGATTTCAATTTGCCATTTGTAGAGCTATATGAATTCTGGTTGTTTATTAAAGTGCTGGTGTATCAAATTGTTCAAATTCTTTAAATTGGCACTTATGGTATAGATGGCAGATGAGCAGCACCTTCTATTGGGGACCATTGAGAATCAGCATGTTGTGAACTGCATAAAAGTGAAAGAGCTGTGTGTGTGTGTAGTGTGTGTGTGTGTGTGTGTGTGTGTGTGGTTGAGGGGGGGTGTTCCTGGCAGACCCTGAGTGTTTTGGAATGTGCCAAGGCTTGTTTCTGGGGTGGGACTCCATGACCTCAGGCTGTGGGATGGGTGGGTGTGCCTATAACACAGATTCAAAGCCACTCCAGTACGAAAAGGACGGTTGCAATCATGATTATACTGCACATGCTCACTCACTGGAAATGTCATAATATGTTGTAAAACTTCAACCGTTAAAATTTATGGCAGTTTCTTTTTTTATCCTGTGTTACCTGCTGCCACCTGATTGTTGCCCCTGTCACACAGTAATATAATTTTGCTGTATTCCCCAGAGAGGTGAAAAGGACACCGGCAAGGGAGAATGCTGTTTCTTTAAGAGAGAGAGGGAGAGAGGGAGCGAGAGAAAGGGAGGGACCTCTTTGCCCTCCAGAAACCAGGAAGGGAATTGAGTTGATCTACTGCTGCCTGTTTAGCGCATATGAGGCTTTGAGAAGCAGGGACAGCTAAAGAGAGAGTGCGAGAGAGAGAGCGCGAGAGAGAGAGAGACAGCTTCAGAGAGGAGAGGAGGGACAAGCAAACCCACAAAAGCAGCACCACGGCCATCACAGGTGAGCTGAACCCCTGCACTCCCCCTCCTGGCTCCCCTGCCATCTCTTCCAGGGCCTGTTGTCAGGAAAGAAAAAGGAATGGAAGGGGGGGGCAGAGAGAGGGCAAAAAGGGTTGGAAGGGGCTTGCCACTGAAACTAATTTGCCTCACCTTGTATTTATTGCCATTGTTTAGCTGAACTTTATTTCAGTTTTTTAAGCACTATTAGTTTGGTCGAGTGTGTATGTGTGTGTGTGTGTGTGTGTGTTGGGGGGGTCGAAAGAGAAAGACTGGGGCAGTGTGTAAGGAAGGAGGAACCAAAAATACTGCTGTCATACAAGGTAGAGTGGCATGTGACAGGCTTTACTTTTAGGTTGTCAAATGGAATAAGCTGTGAGGGATTACAGCTTTCAGCTTTCTGTGTGTCTGGATTATTTGTTTTGTGTCTGTTTATTTATTTTTTTTGCTGATTTGTTATATATTTCATTCTTGATAAAAAGTCCTTGGTCAAGAGTGTATAAGTTTTCATATTATTGAGGTATGCTTGAGACATTACAGAATTGTGGTGCTTGCATTTGCTTTAGAGAGTTCCTTTATTTTGTCTCCAGCCTGGCTCTGCTTGATGGCTGGTCTCTGTACTTTTAATACCTGGCATCCTGCTAGCAACACACCGTAGCATATAATTCAGCTCAGAGTGCTTACGTTGAACCAAGGCTCAGAGCTGTGGGGTTGGTGAAAGTGGACAGCTTGGGACTTGTAGTCCATTGCAGTGGCCTAGAAGCAGTCAAAGTAACTCTATAAGACTCCACATCCCAGAGAGCTTTGCCCTTGGCCATACAGGAAAGGGAACAACCGGCAGCCTATCCCAGTGGGGAGGTGTGGTGAGTGAACAGCTGTCAAGCCAATCGTGGAGAGGGAAGTGAAGCCAAAGCAGTGGGCTGAAAAAAAGAGGGCTGGGGGTGGGAGGAGGAAGGGGGAGAGTTAGAGTTAGTAGGTGTATGCCTGTGTGTGGGATCAGGCAAGGGCTTGCCTGTGTAACTAGGGCCACTCGGAAGTTTGCCGACTGCAGTTACTCCACGGCACAATCCTGCCCAGGCACAGAGGCAGGCAGGGAACACTGAGCTGGCCCACAGAGAGAAACACATTTCTGCCCGGCTGGTAAGATCTCCTTAATGCAGTCTTACTCTTTCTGCTGTCTAGAGTGGAGTAGACAGGCTAGCAGTGGGATCTTTAGGAGAGAGAGAGATACATAGATAGAGGAGCACTAGGCTTAGCTGAACAGAGAGCACTTGACCCAGTTGCAGATGGAGTAGAGATGGAAAACAGAGGCCTGCTGCTTTAAGGTATGACCAAAGAGGTTATATACAGCTCAATTCAACTTTGCAAGGAATTACTATTTCTACTAAATACTGTCAATGGGGTGCCAAGATTAATCTAATTAAAACTTGACACTGATGTTTATAAACAGAAGTGAGCTGACCATAAGAAAGTAATACTTATGAATTACACAATATTAGATCATTATCATGGTCTTCAGGTAGACACATTTGGCACGCATGAAGAACTCTGGCATCCCCAGTGGACTGTTAAACTGTTTGGAAAATGTTCATCTCATTTATGAGATGAAAACTTCATAACCTCTAACCTTGCGACTTTTTTGTTTCTGTTGTTGGCAGATGTGACTTGTATCTGTTTAAACTCTTCCTCATTTTTTAAAAAAAAACCTCAAGCTCAACCCCCAAACCCTGTGGTTGCTTGCCACCGAGGGTCTTTTTGTAGTGTCTCATGACTTCAGCTTGGTCAGCAGTCTGATTTGGGTGTCTTGTGCATGAAACTTCTTCTCTCTTTCTTCTTCCGTCTGTTTTATTCAAGGATGTATGCGGATAATTTCCAACCCATACTGGCTTAACTCGTTTTGGCTGGTGCGGGTACAGGGAGGGCGCGAGGGGTATTTTTCTTTGCTGATGACGCCCAGTGTCTGAACAATACACAGAAAAGGCGCCTTGTCTTGTCAGGGGTGAGGCCTCTCTTTATTGTCTCTTAGTTGCTGTGTGAATGACACACATATTTGAGCCCACTTTAAGTGTGTGTACTTTATACATGGGTAGATTATGCCATGGGGTCATTTTGAGTCATGGCACCCACCTAGGAATGCTAAGGAGGCCTTCAGAGAAACTTGGCGAGTGCATGTATGTGTGAGTGTTTGGGAACACTAAGATCACCGCCCTTAAGGTAAACATTAATGTTGCCTTTCTTTTATATAAAATAAATTGAGGATTGCTGGGATTATTTTCTCATTATAGTTTGCTGATTTAGGTTGGTCACATGTAGTTACATATATAAGCTTGAGACATGTATTCATGTGTTGTTTTGAAGTGACTGTCCTAGTGAAGGAATTTGCTAAATTGGAGTTGACTGGAATTTGTGCAAAAGTCTTGGCCAAGGAACAGTTCCAGCAGGCACCCAGTGCTCTGTGTATAGTTTTCATTCGGGTGCAGTCGGCTGGGTGGGCTGTTGTGAAGCATATTTAAAGTGATCAAATTAGAGACTGTGATGCTGGGAGATGGGCTGCAGTGAGCTAACCTCCCTATCGGTAATCAGAGAACTCATCTCATTATGCTCTCATTGCACTCTTTAAAGGGCCTTCTTCCACTTGTCCTTATCTGCAGTGGGTCTGTCGACAAGTCAGGCAAGGCCTACTTCTTATTTTCCTTTACAGTGATGTGTAGTCCGATTGCTGTAAGGTTATTTTCTCACCCACCCCCATTCGCCATTATGGAGCTCGGCCTCCAGCGAGTGGAGGAGAGTCCTTGACACACTTACCTTTGCGTAATCATTGCAAGATCTGTGGATAATAAAACGACAGCGGGTGGGAGGTGCATTTTTTGCCTCCTCAGCAGAGGCAGAAAAGGAGGAAGTGGAAGCTGTGGTGGGCTGGCGGCGGACGAGCGCAGTGCAGTGTCTGGGAGAGCTGGTCATCTGATAACAGAGTGGGTTCTGTTACACCATCGCCAGAGTCACACAGGAAGTCATCTTCTGTCCATTCTGCCTGCCCTCTGCAACAGAGATGGAGACATGGCGACAGCCACAACACTGGAAACAGCAGAGTTGGATACTGAGGCCTTTTCTGCCATTTTAGGTGAGGGGATCACGTTGTTTGGTCTCTCTTCACTGATTTCCTGTAAGCTTGGCCAGAGTGTCCAAAAGACTCACAAAAACTAAAGCCAGCCAGCTGCCACGTACAGGGAATCAGGCCCTGGAAAACTTTGGTCAAACTCTGAGGGGGCGTCTGACATTTGAACACTTGGTTCTAACCTTCCGATAAAGATACGGCCAGTTTAGGAGAATCATAAACATGCAGTCACCCATTCACCCCTTTCACCATTCTTTTACACATTCTCTTGTGAGAAAGTGAGCAATGTGATGGACCAATGCTGTAAATGGTTTAATTTTTCATTAAAATAAACCATATGATGTGAGATGTAAACAAAATTGTTTGGTCAAAAAGTATTATATCATTATATATTGTTAGGAACTTTATTAAGTTTGGAGTGAATTGGCCTGTGGTAGCAAGTCAAAAGTTGTGCATGTTGCTTTATAAATGGCCTCACCCACTACCTTCAAGGGGGCATTGTGAGCCTGGATTTTTGGCAAGCTACTGACATATCTGAAGTGAAGCAGCCCAACCTTATAACTCCAGTTTTATCAGTTATTCGCCCACTTCCTGCTTGCACTCTCCACAACCAATCAGGCTTCCCTTACTACTGCTGGCAGGAGTGACTCATGAGCAAGGCCTTGTTCAAAATCCTGTTCTTCTTGGAACTAGACACTCTCGCTCCAAAGCATTTCCGATTATCCGCTAATATCCTTTCAGCCCTGACCTCGATCTCTGCGAACCTGTGTGTAGTGAATCCCCCCTCAAATGACAATTACTAGTCAAACACAAGCAGTGATCAATCACAGTGGTCACGGTATGCCTCTATACATCCTTCATATGCACTCTTTTGAGGATTCGGAGCTAATGTTGACTGTGTGAGATCAGTTGATGGACTCATGGACAAAACAAATCTCCAAGCTTGTGTAAAAAGTGACTGGTGGAATCTAGAAAGAAAAAAGAAGTGAAATATGCCAGTGAGGAACTCCAGTGATATGCTTTGCTCTCAAAAAAACCTATGGTTGTTTTGGTTTATGTTACAAGTCCATGTGTGTTCCTGGAATGTATGGTATGCGTTCAGCATAGACATTTCAATCTGAGTTTACAGTTGATTAAATATATGATCTGCTCTGGCACGTGCATCTTGCAGAGTCATTTAAGGTGAAAAGTATCAGCCTACTAACAAAGTAATCACTTATCAAAGTAATCATTTATCTACAAACCCCATTTCCTGGAAAAGTTGGGACACTTTCTAAAAATGCAATAAAAGCTAAAAACTGTAATTTGTTAAATCGCTTGAACTTTTATTTAACTCATAAAGTACAAAGAAAAGATTTTCAATGTTTTCACTGACAAACTTAATTGTAATTTGTAAATGACTGAAAAGGTTATACAAGTACTGTTCTGGAAGGTTCCACAATTAGCAGTTTATCTGGTAACAGGTGATAAGACATCCACAGAAGGCTTAGCCTTTGCAAGCAAGGATGGGTCATGGGTCACCATTTTGTGCCAAACTTTGTGAGAGAATTGTCAGTCAGTCTAAATACAATGTTTCAAAATTGCAAAGAATTTAGGTCTTTTCCCATCCCATACAGTTCATAATATCATGAAAAGGTTCAGGGAGTCAGGGGAAATCCTGGTTCATAAAGGCCAAGGGCGGAAACCGCTGCTGAGTGTGTGTGACCATCAAGCCCTCAGCCGGTACTGTACTTGAGAAACCATAATGCTATCGTGATGGACATAGCCACATGGGCTTGGGAGTACTTTGGAGAATCATTGTCATTTAACACAGTCTGCCGCTGCATCAAGAAATGTAGCATGAAACTGTATTATGCAAAGACGAAGCTATTATATTAATTTTGCACAGAAACGCTGTGCACTTCTCTGGAGCCGGAAGTCATCTGAGATGGACTGAAAGACAGTGGAAACATGTTCTGTGGTCAAACATCCACATTTCAGCTTGTTTTTGGGTAAAATGGACATTGGATTCTACGTGCCAAAGATGATGAAGACCATCCAGACTGTTACCAATGAAAAGTGCAAAAACCAGCACCTGTGGTAGGCCACATAAAATGACAGAGCAGGGTCAGCTGATGCTGAGGCGCATAGTGCGCAGAGGTCGCCAACTTTCTACAGAGTCAATCGCTACAGACCTCTAAACTTCATGTGGCCTTCAGTACGTAGAGAGCTTCATGAAATGGGTTTCCATGGCCGAGCAGTTGCATCCAAGCCTTACATAACCAAGTGCAATTGCAAAGCGTCAGACGCAGTGGTGTAAAGCACGCCACCACTGGACTCTAGAGCAGTGGAGACGT
Organism: Doras micropoeus; assembly: GCA_028566355.1. NCBI lineage: Eukaryota > Metazoa > Chordata > Actinopteri > Siluriformes > Doradidae > Doras > Doras micropoeus. The sequence continues at coordinate 16,389,354 of JAOUQY010000004.1, read as the reverse complement.
GTTCTCTGGAGTGACGATTCATGCTTCCCCATCTGGTGCCAGGCCTTCTTGTCCATCATCAGTGTCTTCACAAATGCACTTCTGGAAGAATGGTCAAAAATAAACACACTCCTAAACCTTGTGGAAAGCTGTTATAGCTGCAAAGGGTGGGCCGACATCATATTAAACCCTATGGATTAAGAATGGGATGCCACTCAAGTTCATATGCGTGTGAAGGCAGGCGAGTGAATACTTTTGGCAATATAGTGTATTTTGAAAAGACTGCCGTCAAGATGTCGTCTTTTCCCAGGAACTCCATGTCTATTTCAGCAGAACAATCCCAGGCCTCATTCTGCATGAGTTACAACAACATGGCTTCTTCGACATAGAGTGTGTGTGCTTGACTGGCCTGCCTGAGTCCAGATCTGTCTCCTATTGAAAATGTATGGCGGAATCAGACAATGGTGACCACAGACTGTTGAGCAGCTCAAGTCTTGTATACAGCAAGAATGGAAAAAACTTGCAAAACTCTATCTCTGATACAAATTAGTATCTTCAATTCTCAAATGATTACAAAGAATAATTAAAAGAAAAGGTGATGTGACCCAGTGGTGAACATGCCTCTGTCACAGCTTTTTTTGAGTGTCTTACAGGCATCAATTTCTACAATTGTTTATATTTAACACATAGAATTATGTTCATCATAGAAAACACTGAAAAGCTTTTCTTTGTCCTTTTGTCTGTTAAATAAAGGTTCAAGTGAATTAACAAATTACAGATTTCAGTTTTTATTGCGTTTTTAGAAAGTTTCCCAACTTTTCCAGAAATGGAATTTGTACAAAGAAGCTCATCCTTCACAAGCTTTATATCTAGAGGAATATTTAGACAAGAAGTCAGTGTAACAGCATTGTAATATCTGTTTAATTATCCATTATTAAAAGAACATAGAATGCATAGTTTTTAGTAGTGTAAAATTTATTTCTTTACTGACGCAAAACATTGTGTATCACATCTATGAGTACACAGATTTATAGTTATGGAAAGTAATTAGGAGTGTTTGCTTTTAGCAAACCTCTCAAAAATGTATTCCAACAGTCAGTGCTGATAACTGCTCTGTGTGTTGGCTATGGCAGGCAGGCCTCAGCTAAGGTGGGGGGTGGGATGGCTACTTGCAGCGAATTGTGGTTTGACTTGCAAAGTAGCGGCGGGCTGTGCGTGCGGCTGCTGGCTGAGAGGCCTGCAAGCAAGTCACTGGGGCCAAGGCACAGCCCCTGTCACCCGTAGCCATGAATTAATGATGAGGAATGTTTGGAGCCATGAGAAGGTGTCAGGATCAGGTTTGTTTGCAGTGTTTCCTCTTTCTTTCTGCTCAAGTAGGGTTTATTCTGGGACAGGGACAGCTACTTTGACCTCCTAGCTGAAGCACATAATACTTTTGACGTCTCTTAATGGAATGTATACGGCACAGAAAGCCGTCTCTTTCTCTTTTTCTGATTTTCAATTCCCGACTTCTCATACTGCAGGCATTCTCTTTCTGCCATGGCTCAATTTACCATTCTAACCCCCAATAGTCCCCTCTCCAGGTAAAACTTACTAGGCATTTGTCCGTTACTCCCAGCCTTTAGGCTGATCTTTACCCTAGTCTATTCAAATGAGCCATTTGAGAGATAGTGAAATGAGCATCGTTCAGCCTAAGCTTTATCAGGGCGCAAAGAGAAAACAAAGAACAAGCTGTGGTGTTGAACCCTGAGCATGCAGATGCCCATCACTGTGTCACATCTAAAGAAGAAAGACAGATCAGACGACGGGCATTAGTGTTGAACTTCAACCAGTCAGGATGTAGGAATGTAATTAATAGTGTGTACCTATTTTTAGAAAGAAATCCCTAAGATGAACTATATAGATGTATGTGCACAGCACAAGCTTATGTGCCCTAGATAATTTATTATTTTGATTCATAATAAGGAAAAGCCAAAAAACAAAGATAATGTTAATGCAGAGATCATATACTGTGTTGTGTGAAATGTGGTCTAGAGTGGAATGAGCTGAGCAGACAGGTTTGTTTAGTGCATTAGGGTTGTGCTTTACCTAAGAGTGACCTCTGCAGTATGATGACATTGTGCCAGGTGAGGTAGGAAGCAGTTTTTTCATGAGGGCGTGTAGAAAGGAGAGGGCGGGGTGCCCAGGTTAAGCAGGAATTTCTTTTGAATATGCTGGTCCTGTAGAGAATAATCCCCCAACCTGTCTCACCCCCTGCTGGGTTGCTTTGCCAGATGGAGGAGGGGCTTGGCTTTTGTTTGTGTGTGTGTTTGAACATACAAATCGAGGAGGGTTACCTTGCAAGACCCCTCTCCACCTCCCTCCCATTCCTACCCAGGCTACATTTGATCATTTTAATCTCCCCTCAACACGTGAGCAAGGGGACAGGCCTTTCCTGAAACTTGGCACACAGTGCAGGGTGGGGTAACCGGCTTAGACCGGATTGACAACCTCCCTATTTAATACCATTCCCTCACAGCCGTGTCCTACTCCTCCTCTAGTGTGTTTTTTTCCACTTTGGCCTATCCTCGGCAGTCCCTTGTCCCCCCCACTCCCTCTGTGTGCACTACTGAATGCACACGCTGCACAGTTCTGTTCGGTGCGCCACTCTGTCCTAAACATGCTCGCTTCTCTTTTCTTCTTGTGTCTTCTCACACTGCCTATGGAGACAGCAGACCTTCTGCCCTCTCTCACCCGGCTATGATTTAAAGGACCCTAAACTCATATATTGCAGAGTAGCAGGTAATAAAGGAAATCATATATGAACATCATGTGTGAGTTAAATTATAGCATGCTAGCTCCAGGGAATTGTGAGTGTTGGTAATGCAAAGGTACACTTTCCCAGAAGATTTTCACAAACCTTTGATCTTCACATTTTCTCCACTAAGATTTTTAGATAATAAGTGTCTTGTCCTTGAGCTGGTGCATTCCTTATGCTGTTACCCTGTTTATATATTTCAGTAACATTATTAATCATATTTAACTTAAGGTGCCCATGTCATTTCAGTCAGTGGTCTTTTGACCTGATGTATATGATAAAAACAACTGTTAGGCCACTGTCTGCTTGCTTCTCTTTGTCTGTGTCACATTTGCATTGGCAGCTTGGCCATAATAACTCAAAGGCTGGTTTGCCTCAAAAGGAAGTGAGATTCTAGAAAGAAACAGGTCTGAAGTAAGAAAAACTGTCAGTAGAAGAGGAACAAGAAACTGCAGTTACTCCATTCTCAGAATTTGCATGATGCTATCTCAATAGACTACTGATGTGTTGCTGAACTATCAAAGCTTAGTCTTATTATAATACTAGTCTCCATAACTATTTTTCTGTTTGTGATGCCAAGACATAAGTAACCGACATTCCTGCAAAAGTTCTAAACACTGAAAATAAGGATGGTTTCACACTTGGCAACTTTCATCCCTCAAAACTCAGAATGATTATTCAGCATTTTTTGTGCATATGTGCAACACACCAAATGAACTCGGCCCCTCTGAAACGATCCAAACTGAGACCACTGGGAGGTGGTCTCCGCTCTGTTCGCTTCAAGTCTGTATAGTAGTTCAGTTCACCTGCACTTTGTGAACATCAAGCACTCCAGGGTCACTTCACCTTTTGCCATTGTATTTTGGACTTCTATGCTTGCCATAGACAGACCACATGCTATTGCACTGGTGCTGAAAAAAGAAGGAATCATGGCCGCTGGTAATGATTGAGAGACTGGTGGATGAGGAGTAGTTTAATAATAATAATAATAATAATAATAATAATAATAATAATACTAACAATTTAAAGTTTAAGAATTTAAATAATTTAAAAAAAATTAATAATTTTTTTTTTTTTTTTTTTTTTTATTAATAATAACAATCCAAAGCATTAAGGGTATGAGAGGAACTACAGTTTCAAAAGAAAGAGGACTGAGGCCCCATCAGAGCTAAACTCAGAATGTGAACACAAAACAAACCGAGTACCTCTTACGTTGGTCCACCATATTGGACTCGTTTGGGTGGTTCATTTGGTTCGCTTAAAAAGGAATTGAAAACATGTTTCCCAGATCAGCAGAGATAGACAACTGACCAATCACAGCCTATTCTTATACTTCTGTAATGTCCTAACAGGTGATAGAGGAAGATATATTGTATGTCTCTGCTCTATATGTCTATAAAACCTCACCTTAGGCTGAAGCCACATCATATTTTTCCTTTACAGACAGGCAGGCGTACAGACGGCAGGACGGAGACCCGGGCGGCAGCTGCAATTGGCGGCTCGACGGCAGGCTGGTGGAAGATGTCGTCGGGGGCCGGTGGGCGGGCATGCGAGGCGGAGGAGGGCCCAGTGGGAATCCCCTTTCCAGAGCACAGCGCTGACCTGCTGGAAGGCTTGAACCGGCAGCGACTCAGTGGCTTGATGTGTGATGTGCTGCTGGTGGTGCAGGAGCGTGAGTTCCCTGCCCACCGCTCAGTTCTAGCCTCCTGCAGCTCCTACTTCCACAAACTCTTTACCTCAGGCCTGGCTGCTGAGCGGCAGAGTGTTTACGCACTGGACTTTGTGCGTGCTGAGGCGCTTGCTGCACTGCTGGACTTCGCCTACACAGCCACACTCATCGTAAGCCGTAGCAGTGTAGCAGACATCCTGAGTGCCGCCCGTCTGCTTGAGATCTCACCCGTTCAAGACGTCTGCACACACCTGCTCGACACCAAAGTGCTTGCCCTCCCGGTAGGCAAACCAGTTTTCGTGTTTGGGTAAAGGTGTTAGAGATAAGAAAAAGGAATATTCCATCTTTTACTGTGCTTAGCAAACTGTTCCTTGTTGTTTAGTTCTATTTTAGTTATTTAAATTTTTTAAATCGTACATTATTTTTGTTTAAATTTCTGGATTTCTGTTTTGGTAAATTGTCTAAACAATAAACATTGACGAATACTAGATCATTTAGGGCTTATCTGACAAAATAAGATGTTAGTGGTGGGAAATGAGGCCATGAATCAGTGGTGACGGTGATGTGGATTTAAATGTTAAAATGCCTATGTGATGCAAATTGAAACTGACAAATTATGTTTCCTGAAAATGAGGGTCCTTCTTTAAATGGCTACATTTTATAGATTTGATTTACAAACATTTGTGGTTTTAGAATTATCTTTATGTTTGCATAAGTGGTCCCTAACTGCCTCAACAATAGCTCTTGGACTTCTGTTACAAGTGAATTTTGAGTAAATGGGTTTTCTATATATCCTATATATTATTTAAACACACAGAAATGTAAAAAGTTTTTACAAAAGTTTTTACGTAAAGTTTTGTCCATGGTGCAAACATCATGCATACACTACACATGCAGTGCAGAGACAGTAGGGTACATTTTCCTTATATATATTATCCCTCAATGTCTTTATATGTAAGTACTTTTTTTTTTACTTGGCTGTTATTAAGTATAATCTTACAGCCCTGCTTTCTGTTCTCAGACGGGCAGTGAGCGAAGAGAGGATGAGCTGGAAGAGGACGGAGAGTGTGGGCGTAGCAGCCGAGAGCAAGGCAACAGGCTACGCGCTCGTGAGTACCTGGAATTCTTCCAGCGAGGGGCACACTGGAGCAGCAGCTGCAGTACGCCAGAGCTCAGGGACATACCCGCACACCTGCACTTTAGCTATCGCAACGGCGCTGACAGCAATGGCACGCCGTCTAACTACTTCCCTCCCCCAGGCCCAGGGCTGGCAAAGCCCCCTCCACCAGACCCGGAGGATGACCCTGATGAGCAGCAGGACACCAAGGATATGCTGATCTGGACTCGAGGGAATGGCACTGAAGCGCTCCCGCACTTCTATGCCCCATCATCACAGAATGGACACTTCTACCTCCATCAATCCGAGCTCAAGGCGGAGCGGGAAACAGAGGCAGAGCGCGAGGTAGAGCGAGGGCCTGCAAGCGCGCTCCTGCAGCAAATGATGGACTCAATAGAACGGCAGAAGGAGCGGCCAGCTGCAGCTGAAAACGAGGGCGCTGACGGAGAAGAGCCTGACGTGGAGTTTTACTTGAAGTACTTTAACAGTGTGCAGCGTGAGGAGGCAACCGTTCCACTCTGGGCCTCAGTGCGAAGTGGAGAAGGTAGAGGTGCTGGAGGCCAACCTAGCACAGGGAACACCAGCGGTGAGAGAAAAATGCGCTCCAAGGCCTTCCAGATGTGCCCTATTTGCTCCAAGGTCATCCAGGGTGCTGGCAAACTACCCCGCCACATCCGTACACACACTGGAGAGAAGCCCTACGAGTGTGCCATCTGCAAAGTGCGCTTCACCAGGTGAGCTAAAGAATTAATTCAACTGTAAGGGTTTATTCTTCCATTCCAGTAGACATCTTAAGTCAGGAGGACACATACTGGGGACAAGCCAGAAAGTCACTCTCTATAACAAAGAAATGCTTTCTTCAGGAGCGAGCTGGTAGCATTGGTAGCTTTGTTCCTTTTTTTAATCAAATAGCTTGCAAGAAGAAAATGTTTTATTAGCTGAGTGCCATACTTCCTTTTAGTGATTTTGTAGGGCAACCTGTAACCTAAGTGCTTGTTTAAATTGGTTATTAAAGCACTGCTAGCATCTTTATTATTTGATCAAATGAAATCAAATGTATTTTTTAGTAATTAGCCTAATCTTACATATTTAATCTCACAAGGTTAATTAAAGTAAATGTATTCTAATATAAATAAAAATGAAAATACTATATTTTTTAATCAATGTCAGTACTGTTTAAATAAAAATGAACAAAATATTTTTTTTTACATTCACCTGAGTGATTAGAAACGCTTAAGAGGTAATCCAAGGCTTTCTGTTTTACTGGGGTATAAATATGGGCTGACACAGAGGCCCTTAGTCATTCAACAACATGAGGGAAGATTAGAGAATACACAGATAAAATGAGACAAAAGTGATTCCAACTTTATAATTAGACGCCATGTTCAAAGTGTGTCAGAAAAAAAACCACAAACATAAGTGTTGAAAGTTCATTAAACACTACTAAAGCTCTGACTGGGACGGGATCTATGATCAGATGAGACAAAACTAGAGCTGTTGGACAACAAACACTCAAGGTAGGTTTGCTGTAAAAAGAAGGATGGTGGAGGTTCTGCAATGTTGGAGGCAGTGGTAGCTCTTAAACGTTGAACTACTGATCAGAAGGTCATGAGTTCAAATCCCACCACCACAGTCTTCCACTGTTGGGCCCCTGAGCAAGGCCATCAACCCCCAACTGCTCATGTGTAACTAGCTGTATACTTGATAAACATATGTATATTATAGTACATACCATAAACATGTTTGTTCACAAGGCTTAGTGTGAAATGTCTTCAAAATTACATCAGGTCTAGATTTCATATCTTATGACCAGGAGACTCATATTTTGTTCTTATATACAGTGCCTCCAAGTAGTATTCAACCCCCTGCACATTTTGCAAATTTAACAAGTTGCAAATAAGTTAGAGCC
>JAOUQY010000004.1:16370813-16381681 GCA_028566355.1 Doras micropoeus | reverse complement strand
CAATGCCAAGTTAACTCCGAATGTGTAAACCTACAAAATGTGCAGGGGGTTGAATATTACTTGGAGGCACTGTACATCTTTAAGATGGCCAGAGGTTTCAGGTGTACCGTTCAATATACATAGCCTGGCTTCCACAAGGACAGTACAGGCAGAGTTTTCATTATCCTCCAACTACAGAGCTAAGAGCTAATTCAATGGCTCAAAAAATCCAGTAAATTCCAAAATCAAGTCACCTAACCCAGCTTGCAAATGCCAAGGAACAAGGAAGTGGGTAGAGATTCTGTATTCTGGTCAGGGGGCAATCTGCTATAAAACTACCTTTTATAGGGATAGGAATCCTGCATGACAAAGTCCCGGAATTTTAACAAGGGGGATCCAATAAAAAGTGGGCTGTGTTGGCATGGTTGTGCTGCCTCTTATCAGAGGTGAGGCAGCTATAAACCGCTTCATGTCGATACTGAATGGAATTACAGATTGGTGCCATATCTCTGCCAGCAAGTTATTTGAACCTGTGTTCGTGGATGTTCTGTTGATTATTGCCCCCTGATCACATGACTCTTTTTAGTGAACTACTACCATGGTGTACACTGTTACCTAAGGGCATCAGGTCAGTCATGAAACTGTCCACTTAATGAATTAATTAGGAAATGTACTGAAAATATACAGGGGTGCCTTTGTGCTAGATAGGGCTAAGTGCAACAAGGAATGGGAAGGGGTGTACTCTTAATCTTGTCTGATCAGGGCTTCTCCCTCACACTGTAATAAATCAGTCCTGTCCTTTAAATAATTTGGTTCTGTCAGTGAGCCACTTTATTACACTGTCCCGTGGGTTTGCATGGTATCTTCCTGTGCATGCCAGTATTTAGTTTACAGTGAGTTTGGATGTGTGTACGGTATAGATGGTAGGAATACATGTGTTTATGGGTTTCAGGGCAACACTGTGTGTGTGTGTGTGTGTGTGTGTGTGTTTTAAATATGCCTGTGTGTGTTTTTCTATGTATATGTGTTTGACTATGGGTCTGTGTGTTTGTGTTTATATACACAAGAGTGTGTGTGCGTGTCTGTGTGTGTGTGTGTTTGTACAGTAAGCCTCCACAGTTCCGGGCTGGCCAGCCGCAGCAGTTTATTTAGCTGTACTCTGCCCTGGTCAGAAACAAAGGGGAGGGGGTATATGGGTAAAACGTGCGCAGAGGTTCTTCAACATAAGACCTTGTACTTGATCTCACAACACACCCTGTTAGTGGTGGGAATCTGTCTGACTTTCACATTGTGTCACTACCTGTTGGACACAAACTCTCCCTCCTTCACATATTCTTGATTCAGTCTGCGGTTAAATATTTAGACAGCTTGAGCTGTCTTAGATGACATCAAATGCTTTTAACTTTATATTTTATAGCTTTATGTCTACCTGAAATCCCAGTCACGTAACTAACCCCGTTATATATTCTGAATTCTAAAATGTAGATGTATTTTATGGATATTGGTGTGTATGTGTGTGTGTGTGTGTGTGTGTGTTTATACACAACCTTGATTTCTGATCTTTTTTTCTGAGTGGAGTAATCTCATATCAGCCCCTGTAAATCTGCAATTTACTATGCCGATAAAATATCACCCCTTGTCAAATTGCTTTAAGAGTTTCTGAGCTCAAATGGTGAACGCTGAGCACTCGTCATTGCCTCACAGAGAACGTAGAGATAAAGATTCTAGCTTTATGGCTCTTGTCCCCAGGTGACCCAGTGCCTCCTGGGAGCAAACATATGTTGCAAGATCAACAAGCAAACCTACATTATTCTACAAAAAATCTATAACAGAAGACAAACCATAACAGTTTATTATTTAATAAAGGCATGATATTTGAAAAAGCATTGTTTAAAAGAAGCAATCTGCATTCAATTCGGTTAAAAATTTACAAAAGCTTCCTCCTGTTGCAACTGTATAGATTCCTCTAGGGTGGGAAATGCCAAGTGTATTTTAATCATGTGGATGTCAAAGTGTGGACTGTGGTTTTATTTTTAAAATTATATTAGGTATTGGTTATTTTATAAGCCGTTATTAAATATGATCAAGGTTATCTGTAATTTAATATTTAAATGGATTTAAATATTTAATCTAGACCTCAGTAACAAAAAATTACAATTTTAATAAAACTAAGAAAACCCATGGTACTATAATATGAAATATTTTGATGCTATATCACAATGCAACTGGGTTTTCGGGGCGGGAAGTACTGATGGGTTCTCTATTTATTTAATGGCTTTTATTGTACATATGGCAATTACCTAAAATGAACTATTTATTGTTCAGTGCAGTTATCAGGCTTAAACTCTGTAAATTAAATTATGCTTTCTGCTCTAAATTTGTCTTTATCTTCATTTTTCCAGACAGGACAAGCTCAAGGTTCACATGCGTAAGCATACAGGAGAGAAGCCTTACCTGTGCACACAGTGTGGTGCTGCCTTTGCTCACAACTATGACCTGAAGAATCACATGCGTGTACACACAGGCTTACGGCCCTATCAGTGCTCCAGCTGCTTTAAGACCTTCGTGCGCTCGGACCATCTCCACCGTCACTTGAAGAAGGATGGCTGCAACGGCATCCCGTCTCGGCGTGGACGCAAGCCTCGTGTACGAGAACCAGAACCAGGGTTTCATGTGCTGGAACAAGAACCAGGGCTTCACACGATCGAAGCCTCTCTGAAGCCCAGTGGCGCAGGGCCAATATCCACCGGGGGCCAACTGAATCCTGAGGATGAGGATGAGGAGGAGGAGGGCATCAGGGCGGTTGGTACGCGAGATGTTCCAGAGAGCCGCACACACAGCCCGCTGGCTGACAGAGAGGCTAAAGGAGAGGATGAGGATGAGGAGGAGGACGGCGTCAGTGTGGTTGTTATGGAAGAAGTTCCAGAGAGCCGCACACACAGCCCAATGGCTGACAGAAAGGCTCGAGGAGATGCAACTGCAAGGCAAAAAGACGCCATAAGGCCATAAATTACACACTGCTGGTGCTGATGTTGCACAGAAATCTGAGAAAAAAGAAAATCAGTTGAGAGAAAAAAAAAAAAGCTACAGCTCCTTGCTTCTCTTTAAAAACCAAATCAGGGTGTCCCAAAAATCTAATCTCTTAATTTATATCTTTCTTTCTGTTTTTGTTTTTCCTTCAACATTCAGCATAGAGACCTGAAGCCACAGTTACTGGCCTGTTGAAAGAGTGAAGAGCACTTGACATCACTCACCTGTGCTGTCTCTGTCTTTCTGGGTGTAAATTTTTTTATTTTTTTGTTCTTAAATTAACTTTGGCGTAATCGCTTGTCCATATGTATACGAGACAATGGAGCTACTATGCAGTTAAAACAGGTTCCTCATCTCTGGGTTGTGTCCACAGGGCTTTGTCTTAATCAAGTGAGGTGTCAAACACCTGGCTGGCCACGGCTGCTAATGCAACAGGTAAACAAAGAGTGATCCAAGATGTGGGAGATGCAACAAATGAACCTTTTTTTTTCTAATACAGTGAAAACACGTGTACATATACCCTAAACTTTATGGCATAAAGAAAAAGTTCTATTGTCTCAGATCAATATGGCAATATTATGCAATTCTGATGCAGCACCTTCTTTATAAACGTTCCAGAAAGAATCAGACAGGGGGTTGATTTTAAGTGTTACTTTCTCTATAAATATAATACATGGTTATATCTTTTTAAAAGGTTAACATTTTGAGTCAAATCAGATTAGGCCATGGGAGGAAGAGATGGGATGAGGTTCTGTGTTTCTGAAGCACTACCGTCATCAGTTTGCCACTGAGCAAACCCATGTTGAATCTTTTACCTCTTGCAAGCCCATTTTTCCTCCTTTCAGAATTCTTGGGTTATTTTTTTTCCTTGTCTTATTTTTGTCATTGTTGATGTTTTCATTTGATTTGGCTGTTTTGGGTACTTGACACTTTACATTGTATACATGTGTGTATATATTAGGTGATAATGATATTGGTCCCTTTATAAAAGGTTTATTACAGATTGTTAGGGTTATATCTTCCTTCAGCTTCACTCCAGGCTCCTCCCTGAGTGAAGCTACAAAGGGTGAAAGGCTGTTTGAATGTTTGAGAACATTTAATCGAGGAACCCATTTTGTCCTAAACTCAGCACTTGACGGAACCGGCAAGTTCCATCCCAAAGCATGAACCATGATCTGTGTGTGTCTGTGTGAGAGAGAGAGAGAGAGAGAGAGAGATCTGTTGAGTGAATCTGCCAAGGTTTGCCAGCTCAGTGAGAGAGAAAGAGAGAGAGAGAGACAGAGGGAGAGAGAGAGAGAGACAGAGAGAGAGACAGAGAGAGAGAGGGCGCTGTTTTACAGACAGCTGGTGCACAAAAGCTGATAATGTTTTCTCTTCTCATGCATGGGAAAGAAGGAAAGAGAGATGAGCACCTTTTATGCATTTGCACAGCTTAACTAAAGATATAATCCCAATGGAGAAAGAATGATAGAGATTTCTATTTAAGAAATAGAATGGAAGTTAAAAGTACTTGTTCTAAACATTCTGCCCCAGGGAGCACAAATCCATGGGACGACCGGGGTGACAAGATGAGCAATAAAAACTTGTTTGGGTTGGAAGGCCAAATTGGGGGACATGGGGTCGACGTTCCATTAATTCTATGAGTGTTGATCTCTGGGAGGGTGTAACACTGTCCTTTGGATGCATCCTAAGCCACGTGACTCAATCCCCGGGGCTGGGAGCATCAGCAGGTCAGGTTTGTGGGCACGTCCAAACATGCTTCACTCCAAAAGCTGACATTGTGACTGCAATTATGGTTTTATTAGAGACAGGGGCAAGCATAGATAAATCGTATTATTCCAGAAGTGCTTGATAAGACTTTCAACATGTCACGTAGTGTTGCATCATTTGAAAAATGGAGAGGAAAACCTTGGTGTAATTGCAGGTAGCAGTGACTAGAGAATAAAGTTTTAATACCGTTTGTGAGGCAGATATCATCACCCACTTTGCCATTGCTGCAGCTGCAGTGCTGTGCCCAATGTTTCAGTCCTTTGCACCTTAACAGGAGCAGCAGGTTTTGATTGCACTTTGTTACTGAGAAGGGCACTTTTCTGTCAAAATAAACGGGTACTCTGAAACAAAAGAGAGAATGTGCTAAAAAAAAAAAAAAAAAAAGAAACCCATCCATGTCATGACGCTTAGCTTGGTTCTTTGTTGTGGTTTTAGTTTTTTGATGACTGGCTGCCAAAATACAATCTGTACGTATGTCGTATGTTGGAGGGTTATCATGTTGAGTTGAAATGAAATGGTGTGTGACCTTTGTTAGAAAACAAGCAGACTTTTAAAAAGACACCCTTAAAAAGAAGATATTGCCCTTATATCTGATTGCACTTGAAGTTTTCATTTGATGTATACATTTTTTCTTTATATATGTCTTAATGCAGAATTGGGACATTGAGGGGGTGGCTACATGCTTGTGTGTGTGTGTGTGTGTGTGTGTGTGTGTGTGTGTCTGTGTGTGTGTCTGAATGTGTGTTTGGGTGCCTGTGTGTATGCAGGGGTCTTCCAGTAATTCTCAATACGTATATTCCATTTAGACAGATGACCAGTTCATCGCTCTGGTTTATATCATTACGTGCAGAGAACAGACTGCCCGTTAGAGTCTAACTCCAATTTTCTCTCAATGACAACCTGTTTAGGGTTTGTAATAAAGGGTCTATGTTTGGTTAAGGTTGTTATTTCAAGGCCACACCCTAAGCAGAGCTCACTGCAGAATGAGCTTAGTTTGTCCCGACCCACATTATGTGACCAGTCTGTCCAGAAATTCCAAGTTTTGTAAATGCACTTTGGGTTGATTATTGGGAGCATGGCTTCTGGCTGTTCATGAACCTAAACCCTACACTAAACCTTTCGGTGACTCAGCTTGCAGCTGGTCAGTCCATAGAGCAGAGTGAAGTTGAGTGTGACAAAAATTAGCCACAGCCCAAAAAACAAGCCCCCTTATTACTTAAGCGAGTTGAGTTGAAATCATTGAGAAAAGGAAATGTACTTGAGTTCTTTCTTTCAATATTACTGTCCTATTTGTGATCTGTTGCTGCCTGTTTACTAGATGAAATGAGTCTTTTCTTTTTACTCTGCAAGGGTTGTTGCTACACTTACTTTTAAGTCAATGGGTCTTGTATGATTTGATGTGTGTATAGGGGAGGGACGGGGTTTGAACTTATAGAGATGGACGATTGTTTTTGGTGGCTCAGCTGGGGATGATATGTAGCCTGACAGCACTGGATATGGTGCTTTAGCTGAAACAGCAAGAATTTTTTTGCACTAACAGTCCTTAAATAAGAAGGACTGGTTAATTGGGCAAGGCCTTTGAGTTTCCATGAACACAGAGCCTAACCTCCCTTATTATTGTTGTTGTTATTATTATTATTATTAATCCAAAGTAGGCCTGGATTACTTGAAAAAAAATTAACGCAGATCTGAATAAGCTTGCTGTAACTTTCTTACTTAATCTAATGATTGCAACAGATAAAATTTCCAAATAACGCCAACATAATTGAGCAACATAACTTGTTTAAAAAGTAGTGCGGTTAAAAAAATTCCAAAGCACATATTACATGTCAATGAAACCACAACACAAGACACAGGATGGTAGAGCATTTAGGGAATTGTCTAACTTAACACAAGCTGGTACCTGGATTAAAAGTTAAATCTGACTAAATAATGACACATCTGTAGGTTCATAGCAGCTCACTGGCCTTGTCTGGGGCTTAAACATTGTATAAATGGGTCCACAAGGAGTCTGGGGGAGGCTGTGTATAAACCTGACTAAGCGGAGAGGGGAACTGGGTAAGAATGTGCCTTATTATGGGAAGATATCTGGACCATTCTTGTTCATTCCTATAAGAAACCACACCAGAATGTGTGAAGCTGTTCATATGAGGCGAATCTAGGGTAGGATTTGTGAAAAGTAGGGTTGGGCAATATGACAATATAACATGAATGTTGTAATAAATTAAATACATACACTTTTATGAGACATCCCAGGCATTTTCAGTACTTTTTTATAACACTGACCACGTCCATTGTTACACACAGTAGCCGACTGGTTTAAAAGATTTTTGGGTCCCGTTTTTTTTTCTTTGTTAGATCATTATTTGTCTAGATGAACCTGTTATATTAAGCCATATTTTTACACAGGTTTTTAAAAACAGCATTACCGTTTTGCTGGCACTTTGTTACCAATCCTAAATATCACAATATATGTGTAAAAATGTCTTTAAGCATTGTGATACATTTTTGTCATTTCGCCCAGTCCTAATGAAAAGCTCCGGTCGTCACTCCTTTTCATAGAATGTAGATGCCTCAGCTCCCTTTTATGACTCCTTAGATAGACGCTACATTGAGATGGTGTCTCTCTTTAAAAGAAATTGTCACTTGTAATATCCAAATATTAATTTGTCTTTGTGTTATTTATTTGTCAGGTTCTGGACAAGCATTAAAAACACATGCAATGACAGTGATTACTGTAACAATCATGGAATGAAAGTTAGGTAGTAAGGGTTGAAAACAGTCACATCTGAGCTATAAATCAGCATGCCAAAGGTTGATTTCTGACTTGGTATATGCAAGCTACAAAGAGATTTGTGTTGTAGTTGTGCACATTGATGGAGAGACTGCTGTCTGTTGCATACAGGCACATTGCACTAGGAGTCCTTTGGGGGTGTGGGAACCAGTGGTTTGCACAGAATGAGAACGGCGAGTAGTGGTTTTGTACAAGCACAGGTAGTTGTTGCGTTGTTACGTTCACGTATGAATGATGCCTCGTATGAAGAGCGTGACAGCTTCGGATGTCATGCTTTACCAGTCGTTGAAATTATGCTGAGCAGCAGTGCATTGTGTGGTTGTGTGTGTGTGTCATTGTGTGGTAGAACACAAGTCACTGTTGTGGAGATTATGGGTAATCATCTATTTTTTAAGTCAATTGCTTCTCAGGTTAAAAAAACACTGCAGACCATTGGTTTGGTACCACCCCATAGTTTTTGCCTTGCATCTAATCAAAGCTTTATTGTACAATTTCTGTCCATGTCAAAGTTTTATGTACCAAACAGACCTATGCACCCACAGTCCCCTTCATTACTCTGCCTATTGTGTGCATTGTAAGGTTCTCAAATGAAAGAGAATCTAAGAGTTAGTTTCTTAGACAAAAACACCAAACTGCAGGGTTAACATCTTCTTTCCCTGCATTTACGGTTTGAGCTGGCTACATTCCAGCCTCTGGGCCACAGAATATCCACAGTAAAGAGAGTAGTTTGTGTCAGAGAGAGACTTTTTGTTGGTTTTTTTGAAGCCACCAACAAATCCAGGATGCATTCCATAACTGCAGAATTCCCACATACAAACGATGGCAGAAGAGCAAACACGGTTAAATATGAGGGAAGAGAAGTGACGTGTTTCTTTCCCTCTGCCTTCCTTCAGTCCTGAGGTTAGTAAGTAGGCAGCACGGCGGGCTTCTCAAAGCCATCGTGTTGTTTGCAGGTTGGCGATTGTAACAAAAAAAAAGCACTTGTGTGCTTTCTCCATTGTTTTTTACTGTTAATGTTTTTGTTGCTGTTTTCTTCTCTTTTGTTAATGTGTTTAGTTTTTTTATATCTCATTGTGGATATGATGATTTATGTAAATGCAAAAAAAAAAACCTACATGGAAAGAAAAACTTGAACATGCTAATATTTGGGTTGAAGTCCTTTTGAACTGCCGCCCCACTAAACCACATACATCTTTAGACAGACACAGCAAAGCAAGGAACAACAGCAGCAGGACATCAAACAGGTTGTGCTTTTTAATACAACAGTTTTGGTGGGAAAGACAAGACGAAAAATATGTTTAAAGGACTTTCCAGAATTCACATTACATTACAGCTTAAGAAGCTGGAGTTCAGAATGGTACTGTGGTGACCTTGGTCCCCTCAAACCCCATCCAGGGTCTAGTTGCACATACTCATGTTTAGCAGTGTCAATCTTCCATGCACATATGAGACCACATATGACCTCTCTTTATTTTCCTACTCTAATGCTAGTTTGTACAAGCACACTATAGTAGTTTTCAATCACTTGTTAAAACAAATTTCAGTGGTTAGAGGGACAAATAAAACATCCTTAGAAATATATACAATATTTTTGTCAAATCCTTACAAAGAGTATATAGTGTATATAATTAATATAACATGCAGACAGGCAAGAAAAATATTACATACTGAAACAGTAATTCAGCAATAGCTTCTTGGTTTAAACCCTGATAAGAGCATTAAGGCACATTCTTAATACGGTTCACTTAGGCAAACTTTGGGGCGGCAGAAGATTTCCCAGTATCTCAGGCTTGGACGGTAGAGATCCTGTCCTTTTTCAGTTTAAATTAAGTCCTATTCCTTAAAAATTGTCAGTGTCTGTTGAAGCTACGGAGGGATGGACGAGTTTGGGAGAATTTGCACTTTTGCCGATGAAAAGAAATTGTATTGTATATGAGACCACTAAATGTGCATCGTCTAAATCATGTAATTCCATTTTTTTTCTGGTTTTCGGTTCCATTTTATTCTGTTGGGTTTCATTTTTGTTTCGTTTGTTTATTTTTATGAAATATATCCAAAAATGTCTGGTGTCCTGGTTTAAGAAATAAGATCTTTCTATTAAAAAAAGAAATGTTTATGATTTCTCTGTCTCAGTATATTTTACAGAGATAACATTATCATTGCCATCAGATGCTATTTAAATATAAGCTCAATGTCCACTTTATTAGGAACACCTGTTGGTATGCACTTTCATATCTAATCAGCCAATCATGTTGCAGCCATGCAGTGCAAAAAAAAATTCGTAGAGATACAGGTCAAGGACTTCAGTTAATGCTCACATCAAACATCAGTTAAAAATAAGTGATCTCTGTGACTTTCTGTGATCGTGGCATGGTTGCTGGTACCAGGAGGGCTAGTTTGAGTATTTCATATACTGCTGATCTCCTGGGAATTTCACATACAAGAGTCACTAGCGTTTACACAGAATGCTGTGAAAAACAAAAAACACTGAGTGAGTGACAGTTCTGTCGGTGGAAATGCCTTGTTGACAGGAAGGATATAGTAACTCAAATGATCACTCTTTACAACTGTGGTGAACAGAAAAGCATCTCACCATGCAGAAAACAATGACCTTAAGCAGGATAAGACCACCTCGGTTTCCATTCCTGTCAGCCAAGGACAAGAATCTGAGGCTATCAAAACCAGACAGGTAAAGATTAGAAAAAAAATCTGGTCTTTTTCCAGTCTTTAATGCTCTTTAATGCAAAACTCTTTCAGTCTTTAATGCAGTTTTGGTGAACCTGTGCCCATGATAAACATCGGATTCTTGTTCTTGGCTGACAGGAGTGGAACCTGATGTCTTTTCCTGTTGTAGCCCATCCACTTCAAGGTTTGATGTGTTGTGCATACTGAGATGCTTTTCTGCTCAATATGGTTTTAAAGTGATTATTTGAGTTACTATAGACTTCCTGTCAGCTAAAATCAGTCTGGTCATTCTCCTCTGCTTTCTCTCAACAACAAGATGTTTTAGCCTACAGATGTTTTAGCCTACACTTAAAGTGGGTCTGACGTAACACAAAAGATGAGTATGCAGAAAAGCACCTCATGTCCACTGTGAAGTATGGGGGAGGATCGGTGATGCTGTGTGCCTGTTTCTCTTCCAAAGGCCCCAGGAACCTTGTTAGGGTGCATGGCATCATGAACTCTTTGAAATAACATAATGACCCTAAACATGTGGTCAAATCTACACAAAAATGGTTCACCAGACACAAAATCAAGCTCCTCCCATGGCCATCTCAGTCCCCAGACCTCAACC
>JAOUQY010000004.1:16348227-16362265 GCA_028566355.1 Doras micropoeus | reverse complement strand
TATATAGTTGTATATTATATATATATATATAATGTCAATATATATAAAGACATGTTCACTTGAGTCAGGCTACTGCTTATAAAAATGCACATTTGCACATTTTGCCATCAAACATATAAAAATAACTTTTAATGTCAAATGTACCATAGTATTACACTTTTTTTAGGCACTAATTAAATGATAATTACATGTTAATTTACATGATAATCTTCTATTACAAAGCATACTATTGTAATAAATAAACACAACCGAATATATTTCATTCCCTCATAGGTGAGTACTCAAATTCTGATTTTTTTTTTTACATTAATAAATATTTTATATGTTTACACAAATGTACAAACCATATGCTAATGTTACTTCTACATCTGGTGTTAATTAAGGACAGAGGGTGGGGAATGGCTCAGAGGAAGTGCGAAGGGCTCAACAGAGTCACTCTCTCAGATAATGAGTCCTACCATGCATATGAAAATCTCCAGAAATTACCTCTGCCTAGTCAGTCTGAAAGCCTGTTCAAAATCTGGCATATTTCCAATTTTCATTTTAGACACACACTAATAGAGTCGGAAACATGCATGATCCTTTGTGTCATTTATCATATTGTCTGTAATTCATTTCAGCTCCATTCTCTTGCTCTTTTTTCCTTTTCGTCCATTGCAACCCTCCCTCCTTCCGTCTCGTTGCCCTAGTGCCTGCTCTCCATGTCAGGCCCAGCTGTTACTACAAACTACTTGGAGCGTTTACAAGCTCTGTAGTGAACCTTGTGTTCTTGCATGAGTCCAACTACACCGCTAACACTGGTATACTACAATTATCACCTCTTTACTATTTTAGTAAAATAACACATTATAGAATTGATTTTTCTGTAGTATGGAATAGAAGATTTCTTTTTATTCAGTGGAAACAGTAAGGGTATGTGTAACAGCCATACACACTGCACACCATACAACACCCTAGGGGTTAATTATTACGATTTACTGAGGCTCTTTACTCAAGGGAAATTCATGTTATTATTTACCAATTTCTTAGTTTAACTTCTCCCCAGTGACCAGCATCACCACAATTAAATTTGAGTTGATTATAAATCCATTACATATATGTAATGACTGTACACTCCCAGAAATATAGGTAGCAAACTGTATTTCTCCTTGTTACTGGGGTGGCCCCAGAAGGGTTTCTTCTTTTGTACCTTTGATATACATTTTTATAAAAATTAAGACATATAATAATTGGACCTTAAAGACCACTGAGGTCATTTTAAAGCGTTACCCTGAAACTAATTAAAGCTACATCACCTGCACTTTCCCAGGTAAAACATACACACCAAAGTTACAAAACAAGTTACCATTCATGTTACCAGCCCAGAAACAAATTACATTTCTGACAATATTTTTTATTATCCTGCTACTTTGGGGGGGAAGCAACACAACTTTAGGGCCTCTTTGCTTCTTTGGAAATGCGAGAATAAGTTTATTACCTGTTATAAATGTTTGCATTGGTATAGCATGGAAATTATTACTAGTTAAAATATCATCATGTTAACATATGTGTCTTGTAGGGGGGAACGGTTTAACAATCCGGTTTATTTACTGTTGTTTGGTTTTCTCCATTTCTTCTCTGCCTTCCCGAAATGTGCTCAATTCCTTGCTATACGTTTTTGACCCAAATCCTGTAGTAAATAATAGGCCATGTCCACATAGCAGTTGCACACTAAAGCTCTAAGCAGGGTGTCACCTTGTACCTTTGATATACATTTTTATATAAATTAAGACACATAATAATTGGACATTAAAGACCACTGAGCTAATTTTAAAGCATTACTCCTAAACTAATTAAAGGTACATCACCTGCACTTTCCCAGGTAAAACATACACACTAAAGTTACAAAACAAGTTACCATTCATGTTACCAGCCCAGAAACAACCTATTAAATTAAATTAAACCTGATAAGTGTAAAATTTACAGTTTATTTCTTAACATTGATTTTTAAAACTTGAACTCTGGTCATTTTTCTTCTGAATGGGATTCTTTTGAAATCATCCTGAGCGTTATATAAACTGTTCCCTAACCGAGGCCACTCTCATGCGCCATCCCAAACCGGACACTACTATACTAAACATTGTGGCAAAATGACAGGCCGACAGCTGGTCCCTCAGGCAGCGCACTATTTAGTAGGGTAGCGCGCGGTTTGGGACGGAGCCTCTCTCGGTTTCTGCGGCCAGTCCTCCCCTCCCCCACTCTGTGTGCTGATCCCAGACTCCTCTCTCCGCCCCCTCCTCTTCCCTCCACAAACCCTAGGAAGCTTTATGAATCACACAGGGAGGGAGGACAGACCGGTTCGCTAGCCGTGTTCACATTTAGCTGCAAAATAAACAGTCAATAGAAAACAGAAATAATACCAATGCGTTTATGTTGTGTAACCCCTCCAAACAGGCTACCCTTCTACAGTACACTAAAACTGCTGCTTAATGCACTAGTATTGTTAGTTAGTAGAAATTGCACTTTTCTGTTTATAGTCACAGAATTTACCCGTATCCAGCAGGCAAAAATTTATCCAAATGTCTAAATTAACAAGTGCCGCAGGATCAGGTTTTGTATAATTATTAATCGTTCTAAAAAAAACACATTCACCTGCTGGTCTCATTTTAAGCAGGTTTTTTTACCCATGCGGAAATTTCAGCGCAGGAGGCGACGTTAACCTGAAGAACAAAACGCTATCTCAAGCCCCTTCACACAGCCTCACTGGAGCACACCGCGGGCGTCACGAAGATGGGCGGGGCTTGACTGAAGAACCACTTTTTCATTTGAAGTCTTTGCCGTCAATTACTTCCCTTCGCTCTGCTATTGGCTACTCGTTTGCGGGTTTATCTCTCCATCGCGTGCTGCTCCTGTAGCATCACAGCTTATTATCCTACCATCTACGTCCGCCAAAATATATAGTCCGCATTGGTAATTCTTCTACTTTACACTAACTGCGCGTCATTTCTTGCACGGTACACCTTAAATGCTTATTTCGCCCTTCCTGCCTGCTATATTTATTTCTCACTTTTTCGATAGAGGCGACACAATTGTTCTGTCCTCTGGGCATTTTGAAACTGGACACCTCTGGCGCTGAGGCCCCCTCTTTTCCATGCGGAGGAATACGTTGTTGCTGCTGACAATGTGGATGGAGGAGCTTTAAGATGTCTACTAGAAGAATGAATCCATCTCAATTGTAGCAACAAAAAAAAGGGAAGTCGTGTGGCTGGCAGCGAGCGGTTGTTTGGATACCGACCGGGTACTTTGTATACTTTGTATTTACGACACGGATTGCTTTACCGAAGGATGAAGTGCAAATAGGAGCCGTTTTATGGTTATCCAACGCTTTTTTCATGCGCCGAGGTCCAAATCGTGCTCAAGTTTTGTTTTTTTTCCTCCTATGAGAGTCAGGCTTTCTTTATAACCGCTGGATGTGAAGCATCTCATAAAGAGAGGTAACCTGCTGCATTTTACTCTGGGTGCTTTGATCATTTCTTTTGTCGATACTGTAAGTAGGATATGTGTATACATATGTGTGTGTGTGTGTGTGTGTGTGTGTGTTAGTCATGAAGTCACTTATTGTTGTGTTGAACTTCCATTTCCTCTGTGTTGGGTTTGAGTAAATAGAGCGCTTGTGGGAAAGCGAGCTGGAGTCACTTCTACCTCAACTCGAACAACTCTTATTATTATTATTATTAATAATAATATTATTAATATTAACCACTATGAGGATTTAGGGGTTAACTTTGTCTGACTGGTACCCGACTTGCTGAACTGGGGCTGCTCATGCAAATCATTTGTTTAGCGTTTTCAACATGCTTAATTTGTCGAGTTCAATTGGGCTGAACGCACAGGGACAGAGTCTCTCTCTCTCTCTCTCTCTCTCTCTCTCTCTCTCTCTCTCTCTCTGTTCACAAACACTTTTCAAACAGCGGTGGTGAAATTACTCGGGCTGTAGTCGCACGTTTGGCAGGAAATTCCTCATGTCCCCCCACCCCCACTCCACAGCCCGAGCAATTCACCCACCATCTCTCTCTCTCTCTCTCTCTCCACTCCCTCTCACTCCATCAAACACATTTCTCCCTCAAAAAGTTCACATTCCCCCCCTATTTATTTATTTATTTCTATCAGTTCCTCAGTCTTAGTTTATGTCCAGAATCTCCCAGATGATCCGGGATGTCTCAGGGAAGGAAAATCAACACAACTTTATGGCCTCTTTGCTTCTTTGGAAATGCTAGAATAAGTTTATTACCTGTTATAAATGTTTGCATTGGTTGGTATAGCATGGAAAATATGACTACTTAAAACATCATCACGTTAACATATGTGTCTTGTAAGGAAGGGGGGAACGGTTTAACAATCCGGTTTATTTGCTGCTGTTAGATTTTCTCCATTTCTTCTCAGTTTTCTGAAATGTGCTCAATTCCTTGCTATACGTTTTTGACCTGTAGTAAAGAATAGGCCATGTCCACATAGCAGGCGACACACTAAAGCTCTGAGCAGTGTGTCAACATGGAGCACCACAACAGGTTGTATAGGCTGCTCGTGTACTGGACAGATAGTGCAGCACAAATGCACACACACACTACCACGCTAAGCTTGTTTTTTGTTTTAATGTGAGATTAAAAGACGATAGAAGAATTTGATCCCAGATTAATGCACGCTTCATATCCTCGACTCTGAACGTCAGGAACGATGTTGTCCTTTAATTTTATTTTTGGCTTTTCGTTCATTCTGCTGAATGCGAGTTCTCGGTTGCAGTGCTGTTTTCATAAATCAGCTGGGGGGAAAAACATTTATGTTGAACCGGTGCTTAATTCCTACCCAGAGACGTCAGTTTTGTGCAAAAAGTCGGTGCAGAGGGAGTGCAGGGTTGCCGAAGGCCTCACTTGAACACTGAGGAAATACCAGAGTGTGGAAAACACTGGAACTTAAGTGGTCACTTGAAAGACATCTACCTCTTGGTGGGTGAAACTGATTCTGACCGCTTGTCATGGCACAGAAACAACACAAAAATGACGCTGGGCAACAAAATGAAATTTTTTTTTTTTCGGCCCATAAACTAAAATAGACGGCCTTTATAGTAAACTCGCTTAGAGTTTTCCTATCAGGCATGGCTTTTCAGTGATGGAGTGTATATTATTTATTTGGAAATAAGAATGTTCTAACACTTAAAATATGTAGAGCGTACTTTGAAAATAAGCAGATCTATGTCCTTTGCGTATATTTGGCGTCTGGAAAACCCATCTTTACTCTCCAGTGATATAGAGGAGCTCCACTTTCATTGGAACTGCTTTTCCATGTCCATATGAATTTACTGAAACTGGGAGAAGAAGAAAAAACAATAGGCGATATAGAAATTCTGAAAAGATATTTGAGTTCAGTTTGCAAAAAAGACATGTACATGTTTTTTTTATGCTTTTTGTTTTTTTGCATGGCACAAACTTTTTGGTTAACCGGTGTTATAGGTCGAGTTTGTACTGGTCTATTTAATCAGAATATGGCTTTTCTGTAGATCAGGAGTTCATGGTGACCAAGGGCAGATTCTTTCACATCAGCTTAGTTTTTCTTCCAGGCCATGGCCAAAATTGTCACCCTGAAGATGAGATTACATCAGGGCGGGGCAAGAATGTTTTGGACCTCTTAGTTTGACTTGTGTACATTAATATCATCTGTCAGTAACTTTGTTAATTGCCCATATGATTTATTGCTTTGGTTTAAGACACTTTGCTGGACTGTTCCCAGTTGACATGTTTGCATGGCAGAAGCAAACTAACGGCATTTTCATTTGGCTCACGTCAGATAAAACTTTCTCTTGCAGGGCTCTTTAAAGACAGCGGGGCATGAACGAGCAGCAGGGCCACAGAATGGCAGTTGAAACAGATAAGGAACTCAGCGACCTCTTGGATTTTAGTGCGGTAAGAAAAAGAAGGGTGAATATGTGTGTGTGTGTGTGTGTGTGTGTTGGGGGGGAGGGGGTAGGACATGCCACTGTGGGACTGGGGGTTGAAGGCAGCAAGGAGTTTAGCTTGGTTGAGGAAACACTTGAAGTTCATTACCTACCTGCTTTGCTGAAATGTGCAGCGCTGTGTGACTGTGATCCATATTTTTGAAATTTAGAAAACGGCATGCGTGCAGTCGAATCCCCCGTGTAGTGTGTAGTAATGAAAGAGCGGTCTCATTGCACTGGTTCCTTTCATTTCACTGCTGAGTCCATGACTACAAATCAGTCATCATGTGCTTTTGTTGTACAGAGAGCAAATTCTAGGGCCAGGTACCCTAAGACATTGTAGCATGTCGTGCAAACTTTTACTTTCAACTTTACCCTTAACTGTAAGAGATACTTGTGCATAATGACAAGAATGTGGAGAACACTGTTGTGTTGAGCTTAGGTTGTTTTCAGTCAGCAAGCAGCAGTTTGGCATTTTAGTGATTTTGCTCCAGTTGTTTGATCTACCACCTTACTTTTATTTATTTCTTTTTTTACGACTTGGCAAAATATTACGGGGCTTAAACAGTTTATACTTCACTAGAATAAGGTCGTATTGGCCACCAGGTTGATACGGAGGCTGTTAAAAAACTAGCTATAATAATGATTTCATTCCATTTTTTTTTACTTTTACATTTTATTTTAATTTAGATTGTCGTCTATGGCAGAACATGCCATATGTTTTATTTACAGACATTTCCTGTTATATTCCAGTGGCTTTGATTAGCTTAACCTGAGATTTATTTCCTAAATGCGTTTTGGCATCAATAACATGTATTATTGGTCTGTCTGTCTGTGTAGTCTATATAAAAAGGGATTGGGATCTTTCATTAGGTTTGCTGTAGGTTTTATTTTACAGAAGGGAATGCTTCTAGTTTTGTTTTCTTGTGCTACTTTTAAAGTCCCACTAACTTTTTTTTTTTATCAGGAATTTAAAATCAGTTCTGAGCCACCACATCTGTATAGTGGAAAGGTTTCTAGCCTTAAGCATTCTGCCATGGCATTGATGACATGAAGGGTGGGGTGGGTGGGGGGGGTCCCTCCTGATCAGCTCAGGTCCTGTCATATATATGAGAACTACAATAAAGTATTGCCCCAAGATAGTGTATAAAAATGAAAGAATGTGGTTTATGAAAGCTCTTTACTCTTTTTGCTGTGTAAAGCTGATTTAGTTTTTCCCACATTAGGAAGAAAAAGGTTCAAGGATGCCATGGTTAGGTCACCGTGTTGGTGTTTCCAGAAACTTTGATTTAACTCTATTGCGACAGTGAGATGAATACCTGTTGATCTCTGCTGTTTGAATCGTGATATAGAAATTGTGTAAAATCATTTTTTAGCTAAGTGTTTATTTGGTGTATTAAAGGTGTAAAATTGCTGTAGCTGTGCTGAGTCAATAGCAATCTGATGTGCCAATAGCCACATATTAGAACATAACTACTGCAAAGAAAAGGTTGTTTGAACCTTTAAAATTATGCAGTTCTGTCGGGAAATATTGTAATCTGACAAAGTTGTCATGATAGACATGCAGGCTGTGAGTCAGTGATTGCATGAATATATGTAATGTTGTGGTAGTATAGCATACAACCATTTAAATAAAGGAAACCCTGATTTACAAAAATGAAATATTGTGGTATATTTACAAGTCAGTCTTTCTTTATTCCATGTTTTTCTACAGGGCTGTGTGTTCTTATTTATTTATCCTTTCTGTCCTTGCTTTGCTCTAGATGTTTGCGCCCCCTGTGGCCAATGGGAAGACTCGACCAACCACGCTTGCCAGCAGTCAGTTTGGTGGCTCAGGTAAGTGTCTCTTATTCCCAGTATGCATACACTCACTTTCTGTTTTAATGTTAATGCAACATAGTTACTACATCACATATACATTATACACTGACCTTCTGGTCTTCATGATAACAGTATTAAAAGATCAAGTTACAACTTGCTTGATTATTATTTTTTCACTTTCCGAGTTAACGTTTTCACCGGCGCTGTGCCGTGTGATTCGTCCCCTTTACGGCTTTGTTAAAAGCTTGAGGTGTCCTTGCATTTCTCTCAGATTTTTTTTTCTCAGGCCTGTGTTCTTTTCTCCCCATCGACACACCAAACATCTCCCTGAATGAGAACAATCTGAGAACAAAGGGTTAAATAGAGGTCTCTAAACGATTCCCCCACCCCACAGTATAAAACACTCCTCCCCCTGAACAACAGATCACTTTCTCCCCCCGCTGACTTGCAGGAAACGACTCTGCACTGCAACAAAGCTTCATCCTTGCCCCCTACCATCTCAAGAGCTCCACGGCAGCCCAGCATGAAGATAGCAAAGTACATGCTGAGAGAGATCAGGGACGTCTTTCTCAAATGTACACAACACTTATTTAACAGTTAGAAATGTAATCCTCTAGTTCATGATCAGGTCAGTTGGCTGCTGAAATTGCTTAGCCACATGAATATGTCCAGGTTTGACGAGATGGCTGTAGATGACTTGAGTCTTGGAGTGCTGTTTCTGATTCAGTTTTGTTTTCATGTCCAAGTGAACATTTGATCCTGGATCAGCCAACTAATGAGATGGTTAATAAGCCTTGGGTGGTGGTGGACCTCGCTTTAATTCACTGGGCTCTAAAGAAGAGAATATAGCGTACCTTTGTAGAAATGATCAGTCAAGCTTTTGAGTTGACACTGAAGTGTAAGTGCAAGAGTTTCATCCTGAATGATGCAAAGGCCAACTATGCGGTGTCTGTTTAAGACAAAAGTGCTTGGAAGGGTGCTAATTGCATTAAACCCTCTGCTCCCATCCCCACTCACTCACTTTGCTGGTGTGTATCTGGACGCCCGTGTTTGCGGGAGAGCTCTGCCCGAGTGCCTCCTTCGGCCGTCCTCTTGCTCACCTCACAGCTGCCTGTCTCGTCACCCAGTATGCATAGGGTAAAGACAGGACACGGCCCATTTTCCTCTTGCTCACACCTTTCTAGCCTAACACACTCTCACCTTAAATCAAAGCCTCTTCTGTTCTGCTTTTGGATTTAGAGTGTGATTTCTCCTTGGAAGCATCTGCCTCTAAATAGGAGATTTTAATATATCCCGATTGCTTAGGTGTAATATTTTGGTTGTCAGTGTTGTCAGTGGTGTTTTGAGTGTTTCTCTGATTCTAAAACTCTCCTCATGCTGTTACCAAATCTTTTAAGATTACCAGGAAGGATGTGAGCCTATTTACAGCTTATTGAAACTAGAACTGAAAAAGACTGCACTTCATTTAAATTCATTCATTTAAAGCCTGTATTGCAGGAGTATGAAAACTGCCAGCGTCGTGAAGTATACTGTACCGACACAGGTTTTTAAACTTCATTGGGGGGTCTATAGAGCTGTCAAGAATCGGTCATAGATGCAAGCGAAAGCTTAAATCAAGTCCCTGCCATAATCGACCTACATGTAGCACCTCACACTCCCCCTGAATGACTTCCCCTGCTTTCATGTTCCCACCTTAAACTATGTTATACCCTGTATTCTTTCACACGGCCGGTCGGTGCCCACTTCATTTGCCATGCCGCCTGCGTAGGCTTCATAGATCACGTCTGTCAGCGTGGATGTCGCTATTTGCACTGCTTTGTTAGCTTCATCACTCATGCTCATTCTTCAGCCGCTGCGATCGCCGAAGCCCCCCCTCTTCCCTCTAAAGGGGAATATGAATATTCATAAAGCGACTGCATTAATATGCACAATTATGCAAATCAGCATGCAATTAAGCTGTGTGTCTCTGGAGAGCTTAGCGGGCATTAAGGCATAAAACAGGGAGAGAAAGGAGAGGGTTAGATGAAAATTAGGCTCTGTATGCTTTCATAAATTCTTTCATAGTGATTTTGAAAACAGATGCTGTATATATCTTCGTATATATGAAGCAGGCTGCAGTTACTGTGTAAAAAAAAAAAAAAGCATTGCATCGTTGTGTACATCATGCACAGAAATGTCTTTTCTGTTCTTTCCATTGAACCTCTTTTGATCTGTTGTTTTTCTTTCTCCATTTTACATAATTTCTTCATTCTAATGAGCCCCTAATGAACGGGCGCTCTCTTCGTAGTCCTGGATATTAATCCTTGCTGAATGACATGGGTTAGCCCATAAGGGCTGTGTGATGCCCCAGGATGAGATCCATAGCTTTAGTCTTTGAAGCTGCAGCTCATGTAATCGGAGATTCACAAACCAAATGTCAAAAGGAGCTCATGTGAATAAGCACAGAAGGAGCTAAAATTTTTTTCCCTTTCTTGAATCTGTTGAGCTTCTCTTTACCGTCTGTCACTAACTTTCCTGGCATGCTACATGTTGTAGGATTGGATGAGCGCAGCGCTTCGAGTCCTTGGGCTGCTGGGGAGCAGGGCAGTCCTTCGTTCAACCATGGACGGGTACGTAAGAGACGTGGTCGTCTGTGAAACTTGGGTGATCTAATAGATTGTGATCTTTTTCTCTTTCGGGTGGTAGTTAGGATTTAACTTTTGGTTTGTTTTTTGTTTTTTTTTACAGAGTTACAGTGAGGGTTCACACTACAGCGAGCATGATGGGCTGTCTTCCCCATTCCTCAGCTCCGGGATTGGTGGTGGGTGTTTTTTTTTTTTTTTTTTTTTTTTAGCTTCTTTGTCTCTCTATCTACTTATGTGTCTGTCTGTGTGATGCTGAGGCCTCTAAGGCAGAAATTCTCCCTTGAGTTTTGACCAACAGTGGCTCTTTGTACCTCTTTGCCTACGTTCGGGGGAGGGGCTGACACAACTTTCATCTTCTGTCATTGGATTTTTTCGCTTAAAAAAAAAACCAGAATTAAGTGGTTACTAACTTGTCATAACATATATATATAATGATGTCATAATATAATGAAATGAATTATTACATCTCTATCATATTGTCACTGACAGAGTACCTTTTTTGCATACAGGAAAGAATGAAAGGGGACCTTATTCTTCATTTGGTGCCCAGGTAAGAAAGAAAGTTGTGCTATTAGTGGAAAAGCTCACCTGACACCCACCTCTCTGATCTGAACTTTGCTTTTACGTGGTTAACCAAGAGTAAAGTAAATATTTCTCTGTGGTCTGCTCTGTTCTGTATAGCAAGGGTTCCTGCCTTCAGACATCGTGATGGCCAATGCTGATGCCATGTCTCCCTCAGGCCTGAAGTCTGGCTCTCAGTTTTACCCCACGTTCTCCAACAACCCCCGGAGACGCCCTCCAGATGGAAACATTGGTAAGAGAAATATTAACATGGCAAAACTGGGAACTCTCAGACACACAGCTCTGTGTTAGAATTCAGCTGACAGCTTTGTGACCGTTCTTCTCTTTTCAGACACCCAACCAAAAAAGATTAGGAAGCCACCAGGACTGCCATCTTCTGTAAGTACAGGCATGTGAGCTGCCTCCAGAACCCACCCTCCCCCTCAAACCCCACCCCCAAGTCTCAGTAAGCAAGTTCAGCATCGGTAGTTTTGTGACAGGAGTCATGCACTTGTACTGTAACAAAGACTCGAGCCCATAGTAAAAAATGCTACGTGGTGTTGTGCTCTACAGCTCGCTTGTCTTTGTGGAGTCTGAATCCGTGAATATGTGTGAAAAGTAGTGGGGCAGTCACACAGCTGTGCTCCGTAAGCTGTGAACATGCTTCAGCTAGTTTGGCAAATGCTGAGGAAAAAAACGCCAGGTCCAGGTGACTGGGGAATGAGTGCAGTACTAATATTATAAAGTCCAATGTCGTCTAGGATTCCCAGCACTCGTCTGCTTTGACGTATATGTTGGCCAAGAATAGTAAATAAGACTTTTGCCAGAGACTGCTGGCACACGCAGGGCGGAAAACGTCCATGTTGTGAAGAAACATATTTAAACAAAGTCATTGCTATAGAAATACACATCCAACAGTTCTGGACATGTTGCACAAACAGGAAACTGTGGAACGTTTGACGGTTAAACTTATAAAAAGGTATTGGCGATGGATTCTCTTGATGCAGCTTTACTGAAGACCAGAATTTTATAAGGTTTCAGGCTTTGGTAACGTTTGCTAATAATATTAGGCTTGCAGCCCATTCAAAGTGTAATTGTTTTGTGTTGGTCCGAAGCCAAATGAGCTTACCACGTGCGCTCCAGACGCACATAACGCACCCCTCCCCCAGCCCCTACGCTAGCCTCCCATCGACCAAGGCCTGACCACACGACAATGTCCTTCCCTTTGCACGCTGGTACCAGAAGTGAGTCCCCCTTCTGTGCCCCATTTATTTGTTCCTTTCATTTTCTTCTCCCTCTTTGTCTCACTAACCTGTCTCTGCTCAGATTAATAGCCGCTGATGATCCGGAGTTGCAACCCCCCCCCCTCCCTTTTTTTTTTGTAGAGCTCCTGTTCTGTTCTGCAGTGGTAAGGCTCGGCCTGCTAGGTAACTTCCTGTTGCCCAACACCCACTCCTACAGCAACATGGACCACTCTTTTTTTTTTTTACTATCCTAAAGCCTGCATTGACTTTTCTAAGGCTGTTAGTTCACTATGTGGCTCTTTTTGGCTTTATGTTGCACTGCTTGACATTTTGATGTATTGTCCTTTGTCTTGTATGGCATAGTTTTTTTTTTCTTTTTTACATTGGATTGCAGTAAAATCAAAGGCTTAATTAGTTTGATTCATACTAGTTATCATACTAGTTACCATACTAGTTAAATGTTGGTTTCTAATAACACCTAAGTATTTTTTTGGGTGGCAAAGGCTATATCTCGTTTTGTCTTCGCAGGCTCTCATCTCTAGCTGCCATGTGACCAGCCAGTCTATTTTTTTCCACTTCTTCCCCCTCCCTTTGCAAGACCTCTCCCCTTGTCACTTCCCACCACCTCCCCCCTTACTCCTCTCTTTTCCCTCCCTCCCTCCCTCGTTCTCCTCTCTTCTCTTCAGCCCAGCTGCCTGTGGAGTTGGACAGGCTCCAGGAGCAGGCAGATGGCTCTGTAATTAGAAGTGCATCTCTCCGTTCCCTTCCCACTTCTCCCAGTTAAATCAAATTACAGGAAAAAGAGAAATATCAGTTTGCTGGATTTGTCAATTCTCCACTGGGCTCCAAACTACTTCCCCCCCGCCCCGGGTATTCGCATGTGCACAATGTTTTCATACAAATCATACATGGCAAGAATATATGGTGGCCGTTATGTGGGAGCGTGTGATATGTGGCGGCATGTGGTTGTTTGCGTGAAGTGTACAGAAGAACTAAAATCAGCATTAAGCCAGAGTCTGAAAATGTCTTTTCCCCCAAACTGCTAGTGCTTTCGGGTTTTGCTTCATTAAGTCATGGTTCTTTTTTTTCTGCTATTTCTGTTTATTCAATCTTTACTCGGTCAGTTGAGGAAAAATTATGCCTATTTAAATGGGTCCCATAAACACAGAGAATGCTTCGCTTGATCCTGTAGAGCAATACATCCTGAGGGTACTCGACTTGATCTGGATGAGGCTTTTAGAGATGCCCTTTTGTACTTGCCCACCCTCTCCTGCTTTTGGCTCATGGGAGAGAGCAAGAGGATGCACAGACTGTGCCGCGACATGGCTGTGGCACCCTTCCCGGCATGCTGTGTTCCCAGTCCCTGTCACTTTATCTGAGGGAGCACTGTGGAAACACTTGCACACGTCATTTGCCCAATATATAAATTAATAAAGAAAATAAATAGATGTGAGAGCACTCGACGGACTCTTTGGGCCCTTTTTTGGTTCTCTCGAGTGCTGAATAGCTGAAGCATGCACAGCTGTGCAGATATTGCTGTTCAGGTCATTATTCGCTTGTTCCCTTAAGTGCAGATGCAGTTTTGTTGCTTCAGTATGTGGTTTTATTTTGGGCCAGGTGTATGCCTCAACTTCCGGTGATGAGTATCCTCGAGACGCCGCTGGATATCCAGGCTCCAAACCGGGCCCTGTGTACCCTGGCTCTTTCTACATGCAAGGTGGGTGAATTTTAATAACATGGACTGAGACCATGGAATTTTAATGCGTATCATTTTTAAAACCAGCTACAAATTAAAAAAGAAATTATTTACTGATATATAT
>JAOUQY010000004.1:16332087-16348175 GCA_028566355.1 Doras micropoeus | reverse complement strand
CTCTCCTGCTTGTAGAAGGTCTGCACCCTTCTTCTGACCACTGGGCATCTTCTGGGCCTCTCGGCCAATCGGGCTATTCGGCCATGCTGGGCAACTCGCCTCACATCAGCCAGCCAGGCTCCTTCACTGCCATCAATCCACAGGACAGGATGGTGAGTTCCTCTCTGGTCTATTACCCTGCTCAGCCTGAACCATTAAAGCAAGCAGTTTTTTGCTTCATGCTTTTGTTCCCTGTGATTGAAGACTGAATTAAACAAGTTCTGCTCTCCTTATATGCATTTGCATCTTCCAAGAGAATTTGGATAATGAAGTCAGTCATTTTTTCATACACGTTAAAGTATCAGCAGTATTTAGAGTGTATATACACTGGTTTGCAGGAAAACAACCTTTTATCCACTGCAGTAATTCTATAGGTATTACTAATTCTACAGATATTACTAATGATATTATCTTTCCATTTAGTGTTGTAGTGTTATAGATTAACAAGCCATTACTACTGATTCATTACTACTGGGTGACCCTGTATAATAAATATGATGCAATCATGTCATTCCAGAAGCGCCAACCGCTGCCTCTCTCCCCACAAAACTACCCTCTCCACGGTGCCGACGTCAACGGCTTCCATTCAGGCTCGGGAGCCTACAACCACACGTCCTCCATTAATGGAGCAGACAGCATTATGGGTGTGTAAGCGCTCATGCATTTTGGATGCCCTTTTTGACCTGCCTAAAGTTTCTTATTTGGCATATGAAGCTGTCATGGGTTTTAGTCTAGGTGTATGAAAGACAGCATTAAATGGTTTGGAGCTGTAGTGTTCTCCTGAATATGGAAAAG
This sequence comes from Doras micropoeus, assembly GCA_028566355.1. Classification (NCBI taxonomy): domain Eukaryota; kingdom Metazoa; phylum Chordata; class Actinopteri; order Siluriformes; family Doradidae; genus Doras; species Doras micropoeus. Next base: position 16,347,341 of record JAOUQY010000004.1, on the reverse strand, counting down.
AATAAATGGGTTAATACATTTGAATTTCTCAAGACCAGAACCTACCAGCCAGTCAAAACCTACCAGCATTTTGTTCATCTCTAACGTTAGGTAAGTTGGTAGGTTCTGTGACTGAAAGTCTCTGGGTAATAATCTTCCTGTAAAAATTTGCATATAGGATGTGTTTGCGCCAAAGCCACAGAATTTATTCTGTGAAATCACAAGCTAAGCTCATGTAATGTTTTTACAGACTTTCAAAGAAACCTTCATTGTATTTTAAAAAACGAATTGAAAATGAAAGTGAATTGAGCACTGTGTTAATGAACTAAACACCATCTTTATCGTTATGACTAATTTAGTGAAAAAGTCCTGTGATCCATTCAGGGGTAGTTTAAAATTTTGGTTTAGCATTGCTGTTTTTGTTACAGCTTAAATATAATGGTATAGTATGTATAAATGTACATATGATTGTGGTGGTGTTTTTAAAGATTAGTAATGTACTGTCTCCCTGTCCCTTCCTCTTACAGTCAGTAGAAGTTCAGCTACAGGCAGCTCTGGTGATGAGATTGGAAAAGCCCTAGCCTCGGTGAGTGGGGACTCATTAGTTTCTGCCCCTCAGGCTGTGTTTAAAACCGATGATTTACTGGTTTCACTGCTAAGAGAATTTAAAGTATAATTACTAGTTGCATTGGATACTGCTGGGGATCCTATTGCTCATGGTAGCCCCTCACCCATAGACTTTTATATTATACTTGTGGAGGCTTAATGAAAATAATGGGACACTCACAATATCTTTACTTCTCACAGATCTACCCTTCAGACCACAACAGCAACAATTTCCCCTCCACACCTTCCACGCCAGTCGGCTCACCCCAGGGCATTGCAGGTTTGTCACATTTTTCATCACATTTTTTTGTCACATTTTCCTAAAACTTGCCTGCACTGACAATACCGCGTTGGTCTTTTGGCCAGTTTCATATCACCTCTCGAAAAGAAACTCCAAATGAACTTATTTTAGTGTATGTGGAACGTGGACGGGAAAGTGCTGTCAGAGGAAAGGCAGATACGAGACCAGCACTTTGCTGCTGTGGTGTTTTGTGAGCACATGCCTCGACTGTAAATGAGCTTTCCCACCACAAGAACATTCGTGGAGCGCCCTCTGCTGTTCTCCATGTGGTACTGCAAGGCAGTTGTTGGAGTTTTCTTGCTTGATTGATATTGATCTTCTATTGGACAGGTGCTTCTCAATGGCCAAGATCTGCTAGCCAGACGGCCCTCTCGCCTAGCTATGAAGGTGGACTACATGCACTTGTGAGTATCAAATACCTTTCTTGAGCCTTACAAAATAACCTTGTATTAAACAATAAAGTAACTAGGTCTGAACTGTCAAACAAAAAAATATATAGTATAATTTTTGTCATGTTTCGTTTTTTGTTGTGCTTACTTTCTGCTTTAATTTAACAGCAGAATAAAATGGAGGACCATCTAGAAGAGGCCATCCATGTGCTGCGCAGTCATGCAGTGGGTCAGGGCCCAGGCTCAAACCTTGGTGGAGCTCACTCAGAGGTTCACAGTCTGCTGGGTGCTGTGCCCTCATCTGTTCATAATGGAGCCCTGGGAAACCTTGGTCAGGGCTTCCCCGGTGCTGGCCTGGCTCTGGGCAACAGACATCCTGCTATGGTGAGTGCACCAAACACCTGGGTGAACAGATTACACTTAACTGATGTAATATCAAACAGCAATACTGTATATACAGTATTCTAATACAGTGTTTTAAACAGTTAACTGCACCTAATCATAGTCTAATAGAAAGTCTTTAAAGCACAGATTCCACAAAAGTTAATTCAATCTGAGTCACAAAATAATTATAAAAATTGATAGTCTTTGAATGCATTATATATGATATGCAAATTAGCACAGAATGACAAGGTAATCAAAATCTATAGCCTCAGAACCTGCATACAAAGCTATTTATTAGCAATGGGAAAAATATTAGAATAGTCGTTCTTAATGTGAGGCCCAATCACCCCTGGGGGTTTGTGAAGAATAGCACGATAGCAGAAGGTTTTTTTTTTAATTATCTATTAATTCTTTGGTTAGGTATGATTGCTACAGTACCTTGAGACAAATTAAGAAAATGGTTAATGGCATAAAGCATTACTCTTACAAGGACACTTGTTACAGTGTCATGTCATTTGATACACAGACAGAAATGTTAAAACACACTTCCAAAGCATGTGTTTAATTTTTTTTTCTGCATTGACCTGTGTTTGTCAGGGTGGAAGTCATCATGATGACCCCGCGTGCCTCCCTCCCAGCAGCAGCCTGTTACCAACATCCCACGCCTCGGGCACCCCACAGCCTGCAGGAGCACCAGAGGGCTTCACTAGTCAGTACCAACCAGATCTAACAAAATGACCTTCAGATGTGCACAGACATGCATGCTTGTGGTTTGCTTGTGTCTTTACGTTGGCTCTCTGATTCTAGGTTTGCCAGGAGGCGTAGCCACACACTCTTCAAACAGCGGCGAGATAAAGAGGGAAGACAAAGAAGAGGATGAGAACTCCTCCATTGCAGATAAGTCTGAGGAGGAAAAGAAGGACCCCAAAGTGTCTCGTAACAGAACAAGGTATGAGCTCACTTTGTGATGTTCCATTTCTTTGACATATTACAGATTTGAATATTGAGTATTTGGTGTACCTTCTTGCATGGCTGGAAACGTGTGTGTTTAAGTTAAACCACCAGTGAACTGTGTGTAATTTGTGCTGCATTTCCGTGTTAATGTGTTCATGCTCTTGAACAAAGGGCCGAGTCTGTTGTCAAAGTGTCTGGGCTTATCCCAGGCACATTGCTCCCTCTCATGGTCTTCTCCCTCCCCTCCCCAACTCTCACATTGTTTTCAGAAAGGAGGCATTTTCCCTCCAGATCCATTCAAGTGTTTCAGACCAGGGAGAAGAGTAAGTCTATCTCCCACCATAGAGTGCACTGCTGAGACGCCTCAATTTCAAACAGTCAATTGTATCTCTTGCTATAAATCTTTTAATGTATAGAACATGCACACTTCCTAGTAAACACATTCAGACATATGACACTTTCCTAGTGGTGAATATTTTACACAATTGGTACAAACTGTCTTTTGTATTTGTAATATGTAATAATATTCATTGATACCCGTTAAGGCTGAACTGTATAGTATGGGTTGAATTGAAGTGGAATGCAGTTTCTCTCACACACGTACAAAACTTCATTTGCTCTGTTTGATATTTGGCCAAGCAAATGCTTTAAAGATGACAAATTTACATAATTCTTTGCCTAATCCCAAATGTATTCTATTGGCCAAGGCATGTTTTGTGGCCATTTTAGAGCTGTAAGGCTATCTATAGCTCCTGGCATTGGTTTAATGCATGTGTAAATCATCACTTAATGCATGTGTAAATCATCACTTGTACATTAGACACGATTCTGCTGATTGATAGCAGAATAAGTCATATTTAAAAAAAAAAATTGGAATTCTGATTTAGGGAACTGTTTATACACACATGGAGTTACTGAATAAAACTGTTTAAAAAAATGTTTTTAGAGGTGTCTGTTAGATTAATCTGCTTGTTAGCAATGTTAGCCTTGCAGCTCTTATTATAGAAAAAACTTCTGAACTAAATGTTCATTTTCTTTACAGTAACAGAAAATCACTCTGAATTAAAGCCTAACCTGTGGTAAAAATTTTACATGAATGCCTTTTTTTTTTTTTTAACTGTATCCCTTTTCCCCTTCTTATAGTAAAGATGATGAGGATGATGAAGATCTGCCTGCCGAGGTGAAGATGGAACGGGAGAAAGAGCGGCGTGTGGCCAACAACGCACGAGAGCGATTGCGTGTACGAGACATCAACGAGGCCTTCAAAGAACTGGGCCGCATGTGTCAACTGCACCTGAGTACGGACAAACCGCAGACCAAACTGCTCATCCTTCACCAGGCCGTCAACGTCATCCTCAATCTGGAGCAGCAAGTGCGGGGTCAGTGCTGGCTAAACTAAGTCTCATCATTTGTGTTCTCCTTAGAATACATTTTAATCTCTAAGGTATTTAGACATGATCAGACTTGTCCATCATGTGTATCTGTGAGCTCATGTATGTATGTGGAAGATGGCAGATAGCACTTTAATGAGAGGGTTTTACACTGCCCCGTGACATCCCTGGTTGGTAGCGGTCATATGAAATATGTTGGGGAAAAAAAATTGGGAGGAAAATACTTACATACATGCATACATTACATTTACATTTATGGCATTTGGCAGACACCCTTATCCAGAGTGACTTACATTTATCATATTTATACAACTGAGCAGTTGAGGGTTAAGGGCCTTGCTCAAGGGCCCAACAGTGGCAGCTTGGTGGTGCTGGGGCTTGAACCCCCAACCTTCTACTCAATAACCCAATACCTTAACCACTGAGCCACCCCTGCCCCCAAATTACACTCATTCCACATGTAAAACTAATCCAACCTGTATGCTGCATAGGACACTTCTATATGTGGAATTGAGTATTCTTGCAAGAATTTTTAGAAACATAATGTTCATATCAGTTACAGTTGTACAACTTGGTGATTCCATTGCTATAGATTATTACTGAAGAATCCAGTGTGATAGGTCGTTGTTAATAGACAGATTGCTAGATAGGTGGAGCTGAGGAAATTGCAGAGAAATTGTAATGATTTGGGATTTGTATTCGGCACTCTTATGCGTTTAAAAAAAACAAAACAAAGAAAGGAGGCTTATTCAGAGTCTTTCATATTTGTCTGAACATTACATTCAGTTATGTACACGTAGCACATTGCCATATTGTATGCTCCCATGGTAGGTTATTATTACAACCACAGTTAACAAGAAAACCCTAATATAGTTTCTGTTGTCTCTTTAGCTCTTGTCTCTTATGCCCCCTGTCTCTTGCCTTCCTTTTTTGTTCCACTCCAGAGCGCAATCTGAACCCGAAGGCAGCATGTCTGAAACGACGGGAAGAGGAAAAGGTGTCTGGTGTGGTGGGAGACTCTCCAATGCAGTTGCCAGGAGCTCACCCTGCTCTGGGAGGAGATGGACACAGTTCTGTTGGGCATATATGATGGTACATTGAGCGTTTTTTTTTCAGTAGTATGACATCATGTACGTTGTCTTTACATTCAAAGAATATGTTGTGATTATCGTGTTCAGGATTTGAGGTGACTCTTAAAGTTATATCTAATGCAGTGTGAATATGACTTGTTTTGCAGATCTTTGGCTCATGGAAGAAGTGGCCTTTTTATCTCTTCCTTCATCCTCTTCAAGTGTGTGTGTGTGCGTGTGTGTGTGCGCGTATGTGTGTGCTTTCACACATGTTGACTTGGAAAGTGTATCGTCCATGAAATGTAAGAGGTGCATCTTCACACGTCCAGAAACACAAGTGTACTGCCAAACTGACAACCCATTTTGCTGCACTCCTGATTGTGATTACCAGCGTAAATGTGAAGAACTCTGTGTTTTTTATTTTCCTCTCTTTTTTTTTTTTCTTTTTGCTTCCATGAACTGATGGAACACAGGGATAGATATGTTGTATCTACCATGGACAGTTTACCCCACAGCTGAACATATGAGGGGGCAAAAAAACTTACAAAATGTCAAAAATTTAATCAAGGATTTGTGCCTAAAAATTGTTACATTTTTATAAGAGACACTGAAGCAAATTGCTTACTTGTGTGGAACAAATCTGTTTGGGAGTTGCTTGTAAATGAGCAATGTTTTTATGTCGCTTGGCATTCCCTGCTTAAAGGTACAGTCTTACATGTGTTGTGTAACCAAACCCATGTGAAGTGGGAGAGAACCTGTTGTGCTTTTTGGGGACTGCAAAAAATCCCAAGGTCTGTATTTAAAGGGAGAAAGCTCACAGACCAGCTGAAGTCATTAGGCTTGGATTCGATGGATTCAATCAAAGCTGGGATTTTTCTTTTTCACATAACACGTCAGATTTTTTTTAAACATCAGACTGTGATCGGTCACTGCTCTGCCAGTTAGAGCAAACACAACGCTCATGAGAGCATTCAGAAAGTGTCTATGTTAAGACCCCAGTTGGAAGTATTTGCTACATTTCTGAGTAAATTCACCAGTGTGTGGTGGGTCAGCCTCAGCATTCCTGCTTGTTTCCAGTTACCTTGTCTCCTGTATAAACTCGGAGTGAAGCCCTGATTCCCAGCAGTGTGTGAGTCAGAACATTTATTTCAGGGCTGCCTTGTTGTCGGCTTAGTAAGTCTGCTGTTCTAGCTGAAGATACTCTGATTCGCAGAGAGTAAAAACTCCAGCACATCTCTAATTGTTCTCTTGTCCTTCCTAAAACACCAGTTTCTGAAAAGAGGTGTACTTGCTCTCATCGTCTGTTGTTGCCAAAACACTGAAACCTCATTATGTCCACCTCACACATGCATAAAGGATATTATTTCAACTTGAGCAAAATGTAAGAACATATATATAAAAAAATATATATTTTGTTAGTATATACATTGTAGATTTATAAATAAAAAAAAATCACTATTAATTTGAAGTGTAGAAATCTATATTGTTCAAGTGAGGGACCAGGGCACGGTCTGATAAAATGACTGGAGATTTCATTGCATTTCAGGATGGCCCTGGATTATTTGCTTAATGTCCATTTTTAGTCCGTTCTGTCTGGCTGCGCTCCACTGAGCACGGACAGCGCCTGTACGCGTAACATTTACTCTCTTCTTTGCCGTGTTTAGGCTTCGTTACACTTGGTCACAAAACCAGGTAAAGGATTGAATTGATTTTAATGTGTGAGAGTTCTTGGAAGCCTTTCGTGTTAAAACATTGTTACTGATGGACGAAAATCTTTCCTTTGATTAGGAAATGCAGGTAACGCAGTTATGCCACTGTCTGTAATTACAGTTCCCTTCATACTGAATTTTTTTAATGGAATAAAATATAGCAGTTATTCAGCAACTATTGCCCAGCTCTCATCTCAGTTCTGAACACAATATGCAACTGGTTTTGAATGTACACTCAAATACAGATTATAATCCTTATTTGCTGTACTTCAGAATACTTCCAGTTCAGTTAGATTATTTCATTTAATGGTATATAATCTATCCATTTCTGATTAAAAACAGATTTTTTTTTTTTGTTAATCTTCTGTGATTACATGGATGGTTTAATGTATGTAAGATAATACAGTGTTAATTCATAACACGTCTGCAATCTTGTCTGTTGTGGACACTTAAATACCGATATTTGTTTTCAACAAGAGATTATAAGAATGCATATCGATTACTGAGGGAGGGTAATGTGTAATTGACCTTTTGAAATATTTTCAATGTGGCCTTCCCATTCTCAAGGCAGTCATATTTGGTGCCTTATTAGTGCCTAAATTTATTTTTCTTCTGAAATAATTCATTTATCTTTAATTCTTCATTTATCTTTAAGATGTTCTGAAGTGCTCGAAGTAAATGTATGACTAAAAAGTCTCTTGACTGACATTTCATTTTTCAGGAAAAAAAATTTTTAATCAACTGTTCCATAAAGTTATACATTTTCTGATTAGGTATGTGTGATTTGTCAGTGATCTGACACTTGTGGTTGGACTCACTTTTTGTTTACTTGTGTAACTTTTTTTTTTCTTGTCCCATTTCTTTCTGTTGGTGTCTGTTTCCAAGTACTCATATTTTGGAAAGCATGGCAAACTATGGGAGAAAGATCTTCCATTTTGATGATTGTTTAAACACTAGACTGTTAGCAGTATTTTTTGCCGCCAGCCAACTTTGTAAACATGTTAGTAATGCCATATTGTAGGCCTCTAGCAGTAAACACACAAATTAGCTTCGGGGTGGAGAGTATTTTTACCCAGAAAAAAGTCATTCTGTAACATGAACAACAGGCTTGTTCTGTCTGACTTTTGTCACCAACATTATGTTAAAAAAAACTTTTTGTAATTGTTTGCTGGTTTAGTTACACAAGTGAGACATTACAGACTGGTGGAGAAAGTTGTTTGCAGAGGGGCTGCATTTGGGGGCACCTAATGATTCTCCTTTTACATTTGTTTACAATCACTATAAATGTTTCACACAAAACTACATTTCCAAGTTCTCCAAGTCTTGTCTAGCATGAACATGCATGTCCTGTGGCAGTTTAGATTTTATGGTAAGTGTTCCATCTGTTCAAAATGCAGCATTAATAATAACTGCTGTTGTATCTGAAGCATACGTCCTGCCCAACGTTTCTATCCTATTACACCACTGTTATTCTATCATATTGAATAGGGGACATGAACAATACAGATTACTGCTGTTGTGGCTTCAGAGTGCCTCCTGGTGTGTGTGTGTGTGTGTGTGTGTGTGTGTGTGTGTGTGTGTGTGTGTGTGTGTGTGAGAGAGAGAGAGAGAGAAAGAAAGAATGAGTGTGTGTGCGTGTGTGCATCTTTTCAGTCTCTTATTTTCTGTCTTTGTTTTTATAAATATATATATAAGTAGGTATTAAGATTCTGTCCTGTATATAACAGTAATGTAGCAATAAATGTGCCATTTTTAATAACAAACTTCCAAATTTTTTCAATGTCTGGGTTTGAATCTTGTATACATTAAAAAGTTAAATAAATAAAAACATAATAGAAGGCTTATACTTTTGACAGCCTTTACTGCTTCCTTAACAAATGGATGAAAGGGAAATTTTGTGTAATTTTAGTGTTTAAGTATTGGGATACTATAACGGTGAAAGCCTGTCTTTGTATGTTGACTGATTCAAAACCAAAAACAGGGACTAGCTACAGTACAAACCCCATTTCCAGAAAAGTTGGGACACGTTCTAAAAATGTAATAACTGAAATTCACTTGAACCTTTATTTAACAGAAAAAAAGACGCATCATTTTCAGTGTTTTCAATGATGAACTTGATTCTATTTGTTAAATATGATCAAATTTAGATGGCTGCAACACACTCAAAAAAAAGTTGGGACAGAAGCAAAATAAGATGGAAAAGGTTATACAGGTAACATTGGAAGGTTCCACAATTAGCAGTTTAACTGGTAACAGGTGAGGTCATCGAGATTGAGTATAAAAAGAGCATCCACGAAAGGCTTAGTCTTTTCAAGCAAGGATGGGTCGTGGTTCACCACTTTGTTGAAGCTTCACGAGCGAATTGCCAGTTCAAATATATAGTTTCTCAGTGCAAGATTGCAAAGAATGTAGGTCTTTCACACTCAACAGTTCATATCATGAAAAGATTCAGGGAGTCAGGGGAAATCTTGGTGCGTAAAGGCCAAGGGTAGAAACTGCTACTGAATGTGTGTGACCACTGAGCCCTCAGACGGTATTGTTTGAGAAACTGTCATGCTACCGTGATGGACGTAGCCACATGGTCTTGGGACTTATTGTCTATTGTCACGTTACATAGTCTGCTGCTGCTTCAAGAAATGCAACCTGAAACTGTATTATGGAAAGAGGAAGCCATATAGTAATTATGTGCAAAAACCCCGGTGAGTTCTCTGGGCCCAAAGTCATCCGAGATGGACCGAAATACAGCGGAAAGTGTTCTGTGGTCAGACCACGTCCATATTTCCGCATGTTTTTGGAAAAAAACGAGCGATGGATTTTATGGGTCAAAGATGAAAAAGACCATCCAGTCTGTTATCAATGAAAAGTGCAAAAACCAGCATCTGTGATGAATTGGGGGTGCATCATGGGTGATCTGCATATATGTGAAGGTGCCATTGATGCAGAGGCTTATATAGATATTTTGGAGAGGGACGCTGCCGTCAACACAACGTCTTTTCCAAGGAACTCCATGTCTATTTCAGCAGGACAATGCCAGGCTTCATTCTGCATGAGTTACATCAGTGTGGCTTGATGGCGCATCATGAAGAGGGGAATCAGACCATGTGACAATGGACTGTTGAGCAGCTCAAGACCTGTATACAGCACGAATCAGTAAAAATTCCACTTGCAAAACTGCAACAATTAGTATCTTCAATTCCCAAACAATTACAAAGTATATTTAAAAGAAAAGGTGATGTGACCCAGTGGTAAACATGCCTTTGGTCCAACTTTTAGTCTGTTGCAGGCATCAGTTTGTAAATATGTTTATATTGAACATATTGAAGTTCATCACTGAAAATATTTTCTTTGTCCTTTTATGAAAGTGTCTCAACTTCTTTGGAAATGTTGTTTGTATATGAATTTGTGAATCTGATTGGTCGGAAGGTTTGGATTAATTTCTGATAACCACAGCCCAGACAATAGCTATTGTTCTCTTAGTTCAATATGTTACTGTTTCCATGGTAACATCTCATTCACAGGACTTGTATAGTGGAAGCTCATAACCTAAGACTAACAATAAACTAAGCATTTTAAAATGCCCTATGAGACAAAGCAAATGTGTAATAGGTAACATGGTGTTGGTGTCTATAAGGAGATCTTTATTTAATATTTATGGAAGGAGGCACCAGCGAGAGCACTTTGTCAATATCTTTTCTGCCATGAAATTGACTCAGAACTGCACTGTCCCATTTCTCTCTGACAAGATGAGGGTTTTTTTTTTTTGTCTCAATAATTTCAAGACAAATGAACCATTGACTGCATGGCATGACCACATTGTTGATTATTTTCCTATAACAGCATACCACATTATGCTTTATTCCTTACTAGATAACCTCAACTCAATGTGCATACAGCTGCTGCTGTTGTTTAATCATCTTCAATAATATGACTGGATTAGAGTTAATACTTACAGACAATCTGTCTGTTGCATAGTGTCTACTGAAATATCAGCCAATCCCAGTACATTAGGCAGGCTGAAATGCAGGCTGGGGGAAAATATTTTTAGCAGCAGAGGTTATAATTTTGTGCAACTCGAGCATTAATTTGATGTTACATTTCTCCCAAGACCTTTAAAGGACTCCAGCTGCAGAGGGCTGGGGAGCTGCGTGTGCTACTTCAGATGTGCGTCAGGCTTGTTCTGGGTGATGTATCCTACAAGCACTGCCATTTCAAGAAGGATTAGAAATTGTGCTGTACAACAGACATACTGGGTGTACAGTGGTTGTATTAAGCAGTATGTGTCTAGTCAGAACTCACCTAAAGGTGGCACTATAAACAGAAAAGTTGACAATAGAAGTAGAGAATGTTACTTTTACATATGGTACATTTCCTATCAGATTTTATGATCTGATACAGTGAATAAGTGCCACTGAATATCCCATAAGCATTGTACAACTCCAAAGGATTTTGCTCTGCCACAGAATCTGAATTCGGAGCCTTCTTTAAAAAGAGATCAACAAATTGACATTATTAAACAAACTGGATTCATTCTTCTCCTGTTTTTGTTCACCATCATTGGGTATTCTAAAGCTCCCAGACAGCTCTGTCTTCTTCTGGTCTTAAGCAGAGAGCACAGTATAGTTCCCACGTGGTGGTGTGCAGTTTGTGCAAACTGTCAAGCACTGCTGCAGCTGAACTGCATCTACACTCTTTGATGCTTTGTCAAAGGCTGATTGACTCATATTGCAACATGACATTTGGAATATTCAAATAAATAAGGTTTCAGGTTCGTCCATTCCGCTGAATCAGACACAGTAGATACTATGCACAATTATTTAGGTCAAGGCATTATGAAATATATTTAAATTCAAGCTTCTGAATTTTACCTTACACGTAATAATCATACTGATCAATTTCTGAAGTAGGATCAGTGCAACTATAACTAGCATGACATGTTTCTAAGTTACTGGTATATTTGAAAGTCAATCCATCTAAAGCTATAGTAGTAAATGATTCATTAAGCATACATGGAAAATATACACATTTACCTTATGTAACCTTGTACTTTGTACTGCCTGTGTGTCTTTGTGTGTGTTGTGACCTGGGGTATGAGCTTTGGAGTAGTGAGTGTAGTGTTTACCATCTATTGTATTCTGCTAGTTTGTCTGAAACTAGAAAAATCAGTATGCCACCCGACTCTAGGTACAGGCCATGGATATCTGTCACCTTGACTACTTCAATACCCTTCTAGTAGGTCTCCCAGCATGCACAGTGAAACCCCTTACAGATAATAAGTAAGTAATATTATTTCTAAAGCACTTGCATTGACCAATCTGTTGTACATAACATAAAAGAAAACAATATGAAGATAAACATGGATCAGATGAAACAAAACACACAATATCACAGCAGTCCCTCACTCTTCAAAAGCAAGTTTGTATAGTTATGTTTTTAGGTCTGAATTAAAAACCAAGATAGTCATAGCTTTGCGATTAGTGGGTGGAAGACTGTTCCACAATCTCGGTGCATAAACCGCAAAAGCACAAAAACACAATCAGCTTTGTGTTTCACATAAGCCCTCAGAATGGCCAATGATGACCTCAGAGATTGCTGTGTGGTTAAGTGAGATGTGAAATTGCCAGTATAAGAGAGGCTAAGCCTTTCAGTGCTTTACAAACAAATAAAAGCACTTTAAACTGTATCCTGTATTGAAGTGGTAGCCAGGGAAGAGAAGTGAAGCCTGGTAATATGTAATATGGTCTCTTTTCTTGTACCCTTTTAGGTTTAAAAGCTTTATGATCAGAAAGAAATCAAACAAATATTTTGATATCTGTCGTTTGGATAACAAAACTAGCCAAGACAGAATATTGCTCATTTGAGACCTGGCAAGTTATATTTAGTTACATTAAGTCATATGGAAGTCTTGTGCGTCGCCTCAGCAAGGAGCACCCAGGTTTGATTCCATGTCCTTTCTGTGCCGAGTTTGCATGTTCTCCCTGTGTCTGCGCGGGATTCCTCAAGGAACACTAGTTTCCTCCCACAGTCCAAAGACATGCACTCAGAGGAACTGGAGATTCTAAATTGCCCCTAGGTGTGTGTATGTGTGTGTGTGTGTGAATCTGTCCAATGAGCACTGGGATAGCACCTAACACAACCCAGTAGTAACATAAGCAGCTTAGATCATAAGAAAGAGAACTCCTTATAATAAATCAGCGTGAACAGTGATGTCCTACACTATTCTCTCACAATACAGCCTTCACTACTTTTCAACCTCAAGTTGAAAGGATAAGATATAGATAATAGATAATAATGCGCTCTCTCTCTTTCTCACTTTCTTTCTCTCTGGATGCCTTTTCTTCTTGTAACTTCTACAGTGTCACACAGTGCTGCTGTGTTTAATTCCACAGGATACCCTGCTGTTTGAATTTACAATATAGAGTAGTAGAAGAGTAATTATTGATAATCTGACTATTTTGTGTCACCCAGCAGACAATGGGCTATCTTCTGGTTCCTCAATGGTTTTTTTTCCCCTTTCTTATGTCTTCTCAGTACTTTTTCCCCCCCTCTGCACTAGTAGTGGTTTTATTAACATTATTTAACAAAGAACATCATACTGTACACTCAGGAGCTGCACTGGGGTTTAGGAGTAACATCGATAGTCACAAACTGTCATCAACTTTACAGAAATCTGGGTGGAGATTTATATTTAGATACCTAATGAGCAAACCAGATCTGACAGTGCAGAGGGAAAAAAAGTACCGAGAAGACATAATGAAGGGGAAAAAAACCACTGAGGAACCAGAAGATAGCCCATTGTTTTCTGGGTGACACCAAATAATCAGATTATCAATAATTACTCTTTTACTACTCTATATTGTAAATTCAAACATCCTGTGGAATTAAGCACAGCAGCACTGTGTGTCACAGTGTAGAAGAAGAAAAGGCATCCAGATGAGAGAGAGAGAGAGAAAGAAAGTGAGAAAGTGATAGAGCACATTATTAGCTATGCTCTTATCCTTTCAACTTGAGGTTGAAAAGTGGTGAAGGGAATAATGTGGGATATCACTGTTCACGTTGATTTATTATAAGGAGTTCTTGTGTTACTGCTGGGTTGTGTTAGGTGCTAGAGCCTATCCCAGTACTCACAGTATGATGTTCTTTGTAAAATAGTGTTAATGTTAAACCACTAGTATTTCGCCATAATCAGGCATGGTAAAGGTTGGTGTAAGGGTAATGTAAGGGTAATCGAGGGGGTTTCCAGTGCATGCACAGGTCCGGAGAGTGTGATTGTCCCTGCAGGGCGCATGGTGTCTTTCATTAGGCTCATTGCAGGGGGAGGGGAGCGCAAGTGCAGAGCAGAAGAGGGGATTTAACGATCAACCAGGAGACACCCAAATAGCATGCAAATGGAGAAAAACGAGTAAGTAGCAAATGCAAATCATAATTTGAAACACGTCTCTCGTGTCCTTCTTGCAGTGCGATCGCCGTGCTGGTTGTTTGTGTGAGAATGAAGCAGGTCGGTGGTGTTTTTTTGTTGTTCATGTGAGCAGCCGAGCAGATCAGTTTTCCTGCGCACAAAATGTAAGATAATGCAGGCTCTCTGTTCAACTCGGTAACAAAGCTAGCCTAGCTTTCCCTGTCACACACGCGAGTGTTTGAGCGCGGACCAGGCGACTGCGGCGTCCAAATCCAATCCAAATAATACTAACTGAGCCTGTGTGCTTACAGGTTGGCCTTGTGTTATCATGACTGGACACAACCTTTATCTTTTTTTAATGTTTACGGCTAAACGGGGCACCGTGGGCTCTTTTACCAGCTAAACTACAACTAGCCGCATATCATTACAGCTTTATGACATGTCCACAGCAGGGTGATTTCATTTTCACGCGTCCTAACACGTTTACTGCTGGTGGAAACCTTAAGACCCGCCGCTTTACTACCGTTCCCATTGAATTGCCGTGTTCGCGTGGCCGAGCCGAAAACAATCGGAGCGTTTGTGTGCAGACTCGCAACCTTTCAGCTCAGAGTCAGAGCCGCCGCGCGGTCGGAACCAATTACAGTTTAACCCCGAGTCATTTCCACAAAGAGCTTCACACAGGAACCAGTCAGACACCAGCACAGTCCACACTGAAGACTGGGGTTATGGGAACATCTGATCTGGAACCAGTACACGAACCGGCTTTTTACACTTCAGTGTGTGTGTGTGTACAGTTGTTCAGTGTGTGTGTACAGTTGTTCAGTGTGTGTGTACAGTTGTTCAGTATGTGTGTGTACAGTTCTGTATGTGTGTGTGTACAGTTGTTCAGTCTGTGTGTGTACAGTTCTTCAGTATGTGTGTGTACAGTTCTGTATGTGTGTGTGTACAGTTCTTCAGTATGTGTGTGTACAGTTCTTCAGTATGTGTGTGTACAGTTGTTCAGTATGTGTGTGTACAGTTCTGTATGTGTGTGTGTGTACAGTTCTTCAGTATGTGTGTGTACAGTTCTTCAGTA
>JAOUQY010000004.1:16281923-16292292 GCA_028566355.1 Doras micropoeus | reverse complement strand
TTTTATGTCTTTGTAAAGCTGCTTCAGTTAAAAAAAAGTGCCTTAGAAATAGAATAGAATTGAATGAAATAGAATTGAAGCAAATCATTTCATTTATAGCCATTTATTTCATATATTTATGACCATTTATTAAGTAGAAACACAGCAAAAAAATGCTATTAGTTTCACTTTCATCCCCAATAAGAACAATAAGTTAGAAAAACAGAAATTATAAACATCTGTGTATAAAAAAGTCTTTCATGCTAGTACTCTATCACTACACATCAGTAATACATATTTATATATTCACAAGCCTTCCAAAAATAGAAAATAATACCAAATATCAAAATAAATAACAAAAAAAAAACGACATTTTGAAAATCACATCAAAGACACATGCTGGCACAAAGAGAGATCTTTTCCAACATGCACTGTTTCCTATCTACAGATCTGGAGTCATGGTTTGGGTGAGGTCAGACAACAGTGCACTGTGTGTGTGTGTATGAAAGCATGATCTCTGATCTCTGTGTGCTTTGTTGACAGGCTCTCATTCATCTCACACGTTTCTTCAGAGCCTCTCTCAACATCTGTGCATTTGTCCTGCCGTCCGCAAACGGTTCAACCTTAAAACGGTCTTGATTCAAAACATTTAGGAATAAAATTGTGGCTGTAAATGACTGTGTATTTCATGTAATCTAATTATGATAAAAGAGCATCAGCATCATAGATGGTTTGTGTAGATAATCCACAATGTAAACAATACAATTCTTTTTTACCTAATACTATATCTAGTGATTGGACATGATTTGACACTTGGAAACTGTTAGCTGTAAAGGTAAGTTTGGGGAAATGTTTTAAAACAATTCATGTAGAAAAATGAGCAGATCTCCAAATTGGCTCTGAGCGCCAGTGCTCTGATTGGCAGTGCTTTCTAGAAGTTTCCTCCAGAGAGATTATAAAAGTAAGGCGACAGCTCACTGGTCAAAACAACCCTGCGTTTGTAAAATGGGAAGTCCCAATCGATTATTAAAGCCCCAACTGGGAACAGCTTTATATAATATGATGCAAGCACAGATGTAGGGTACTGCTCTCTTTATGACAGTTTAAAACAGTTCAGGTCAGACTGCACTACTCTTAACTCAAAGTGATACAATTTATTGTGGTTTAGCTACAGAGCAGCTACGCATAGATCCCCAGCATTATACATTTTTGTAAGCTGTGATAGTAATAAAACTGTAAAACCAATATAGCTAAAGTTCAGAGGGACCAGAAAGTTCTACAGCTAGCAAACCTAGCGGCAAGCTGAATCCCGAATGGCTTCCTAGTGCACATACAGGGAACTACACAGGCTGTAGAAGTCATTATGCTGTGTGCAGAAAGTTAGGGGGCTGACAATCACAGCTACCACAGAAAATCATACAAAAGCTGTTACGCATTATTGTGTTATTATGGCACTGCTGTTGGATTTCAACAAAGATTTTAAATTCTTGTTTGAAATATCTGCTTGGCTATCGCGTTCGTGTTTATACGTCTCTCAACATGTAGATATTAATACCAAGAAGTGTTGCCAAGATGGCCGCTGAGTGAGCTGTTTTCTCTCCAGATAATAGCTGTGTTTCCAATAACATTCATTCACCATGTATTGCCCTATGTAGTACTTAATTTCTTAGGGCAACAGAAATGATCAGAAGTTATTCAAGTCACTGAACAGTGCCAGAGGAGCAAAAAAAAGCAAAACGTTTGTTGTTCTCATCAGCCTTTCAGGGACAAATACTAATTGCAGCACGATGTGGTGCCTCCCTCCTCTACATAGCACAGGATGCGAATGCTTAGTGCACAAAAGTCGAAAAACTGTCAAATGTTGGTTTTAGTAATTTATCTGGGTATTCATAGTACGTTTCACGT
The DNA here is from genome assembly GCA_028566355.1 of Doras micropoeus. Classification (NCBI taxonomy): domain Eukaryota; kingdom Metazoa; phylum Chordata; class Actinopteri; order Siluriformes; family Doradidae; genus Doras; species Doras micropoeus. The sequence goes on along the minus strand of JAOUQY010000004.1, from coordinate 16,290,408 downwards.
TGTGACTTTCCACCATGAACACACACATGCCGTAAAACATGTTATAAAATGTTACTCAAGACATTTAAGACATGCTTTTTGTGCCGGATAAGTAACGAACGCAAATAAGCAAGATATTTCATGTTGGTTGGCTAAATGTGACGCTCTGTCACCACTCTCCAGGTCTCGTTCCTCCTGAAGATAATCCACACACTCCTTCAAAGCTTTAACCCGTCGTTCCTTCTGACCTAAAACGCTGCAGAGCGCTAGAGGGTGGAGCAGCTACATTCCCAACACTGACTGCTCAATGTCTGGACATGAAAGGTTATAATCAATGCAGGGATGCATGTATCAGCTTAAACAAGCACAAAGTCGACATTCAGTTTATGCGTTCCTGACACTTAGATGGGTGGCAAGGCAGTAGGGGGTTGCTATGGCAACAGCACTGGAATTATTCTGAACTGAAGACACTTTCTTTTGCTACTGTCTCTCTTGTGAGGGAAATGATGTAAAACAGATATAAGTACACAATGCAAATAAGTCATTCTTTTAAAATCTGATGTTCACTACATTTGCACCTGACCCACACCCGGCAATGCCTTCTTATGTTTAAGGTCTGTCATGCACTCATTTTATACACCACATATGCAAGGCACACATGCTCACACACAAACTGATATAAAACCTAAAAATTGGACATAAGGGAGGATGGGGAGTGTGTATAAAGGAATACTTCACCCAAACATGCCAACATTGCTAACAGTAAATCAAAGGATTCGGGGCTGATAGTAGCAGTAGTAGAGGCGTTACGCAAAACCTTTTTAACTTTAGCTCCCATGGCTTTCATTTACTGTTTGCCTACATTAGGACTGTAGATAAAACATATATACAACAGAGTTCAACCTCAATGACAAATAAACCCATACAGCACTTTGAACAAATGCTTAAATTAACGCGAGTTGCCGAGTCATTGCTTTCTCCAAATTCATATCATTCGCAGTGGGATGAAAAGAATTGTCAAAGAAATGTTGATCCTTTGCTGAGATGTATTTGGTCCAGGCTACTTGCATTGCAAGCTATGGTTCCACTTTGCAATAATGTTCTTGTGCTTGATCTAAAAAGTTGCATAATTTTCACAAACGTTGGCCCCATTAAACAGCGTGCCTTTCAGAAGTAGCAGAGAAAGACACCTGACTAAGAACAAAAGAGAAATACCCTGACACTGAGACACCCTCGTGGAGGTGCAGTAATGATTGAAAAATGAACAAGGCAGGTTCAGACAAATTTCCACATAACCTCAGACATCATTATTGTATTAAATCAGGGAGTTGTGGGATTAGGGATCTGGGAGGCATCAATGGCACTATGTATAGCAACCCTGCTTCCACTCAGGCATATCTCTGCTCTGTACTTTCCCCAAAAAAAGGATCTATTTATCATAGACATCATTCAATATGACAGCAGACAATAGTATCTCTTTTATATATATTATTGAAAGAATATTTGCATTTTTTAAATATATTTATGTATGAATAACTAGATGTTGTTCTTTAAATATCTTTCAACCATGAGGTTGTGTCATACATATAATATGTACTTTTGAAAATCAAGGACACCACAAACATCAAGTATTTTAGAGATACAAGGTTTTGTACCTGTACCTTCATATGTGCTGCACTGTGCTTGTAAGACAAGCCTCATAGCAGATTATGACAGTGTCTTAGGTATCACTATCCTGTGTGATTGATCCAGTATAATCTGATCTGCTAAGTATGCGTGCGTCTGTGTGAGAGAGAGAGAGCGAGCTGTTTGTTTTAGTGCAACACTCAGCAGAAAAAGAAGGTGGGCAGTGATTTTGCAATTCCTTCATAATACCTTTAGCTACCACGGCCCTCCTCGGCTGAGCGCTGGTCAGACTTGAGCTTGACGAACTCCTTGGCCACATCGTCATTGTTGCGCTGTGAGAGAATGCGCAACACGGTCAGGCCTGTTTCATCCATGTGGATGCGTTTGGCGAGCGGGAGCCAGCAGGCCACACTACCCCGTGGCGCCACATCCTTCAGCTGCAACACGGCCATGCCCACAGTGCGGTCCTCCCGCGCAAAGCAGTAGTCCTTCACACACACTTGCAGCTCATAACACTCCGGCCCAACCTCGTTACTCAGTGTGCTATAGTTATAGAAATACAGGCTTCGGGTTACATCAGGGACAATGCTAATGTGTCCTGAGCATGTAAATACACCAACAAAACTCATGTTAGATACTAGTACTAAAAATACTGGCTAACTCAGGGGTCATAAAGTAGCTCACATTTATGAGTCTCGATTTGCATTGTTATATTTTCAGTGATTTATTTAACAGAATTTTATTAGCTTACTTTGCAGATTATGTGGTTAAAGAATTCTGGGTACCACATCATCCTATAATACAGGGATCTTCAGTCTTGTTCACAAAAGGCTGATGTGGCTGCAGCTTTCACTCCAATCAGGCAGGAGTCACACCTATTTATCCTCATGTTTAATCAGTTTCAATCAGGCTTCAATCAACTATCAAGTGTGCCTCCTGTTTGGCTGGAATGAAATCCTGTAGCCACACCAGTGCTTTGTGGACAAGACCCCTACTCTAAAACTTTATGTAGTACATTCAAATCAGTGATATTGTAAACTGAGCTCATATGTATAGTATTTAGTTGTGAGAAAGTCTGTTTTAAATTAAAAAAATGTACTGTGTTATCAAATTGAACCCAGTCTATATAACTGACGGAATCTGAATCAGCCAACCAAACAGACTTATTATACATTTCATCATTTTAGGTTCAGGGGTGATCAGTGTTTACACAACATACTCACAATGTGAACGTTTCATTATATTTGGGAGCCCAGCTGTTGTTCTTTGATTTAGTGGCATACTTCCTTTTCTTGTCACTCAGGTGGGGGCCGATGATGTAGACCTCCACGAAGGGTCGGAATATTCCAGACGTCTGCCACCTCAGGTCGTTTGCTGCAACCACTACAAAGAGAGAAGTGTTTCTGCTCATTACATTTCTTTTCATTACAGTGAAGCAACCCATCCAGAAGAGTCAATCCCAAAGAAATCTCCTAAAAATGGTTCAGAAGCACTGCTGACCTTTTACTGTGACCTTGTGTTCGCCTGTGTTGGGATGAGTGAAGATCTCAACGTGGATGGACACCTCTCCCACGGCATCGTCCACCCCAGAGCCTGAGCAGAAGTGACAGACAAGAGAGCATTCACAAATCAAGGTCTCACCTCAGCCCATGCTCTATGGCTTGCCTGGACAACTTGCTTCTGAATAACTCTGAGAAAAAACTTGTGCATATTTTAAAGATGACTGGCCACGATTGAATAATTGTAACAGATTCTGTACAGATAAGCTCTGGAAATTCTTACTTAGTCATCTCTAAAGCACAGAAGGTTCTATATATTCCCTAAGTCTAGTCCAGACTTCACTTCAAATTCTTCACTTTGGTAAATACATACCAGTTTCATTGGTCTATGACATTCAGACTCTTGTGTACTGTACTTGGTGTATGTTAATTTATAAATATGCTAATTGAAACTATGCTCAAATATCCAAAGGCATGCAAAATGAACCAACAGACAGCTAAAAGAATAAAAGGGCCCACTTAGTTGGCCCACAGATCTGTGTTCGATCTGTACACATGCCATGGATGTTTACTTGCTAAGTGACTTCACTGCTCCAGCAATGGAAGAGAGAAGGGCATTGCACAGAATTGTCTTCCACTGGTCTAAACTCAGGAAGGGACATGCCAAAATGTACTGATCTCCACATTATTTCCAGACACTCAGGGACAGAACCATCACCTCTGAGTGGTCGGTCCTAGCAACTGTTGCAAGGTGGATGTGATAGACATTCTGCTAGAGGGGTCACACAGTGCTACATAGCCATGGGAGCAAGATAGTAAACAGCATCTTTGTCATTTAGCTGAGTCAAAAACATGCTTCAAATAGGTAAACAGTGTGTATTTGCAGTGTATCCAAATATGGATACGTTATTTGGAATGATATGAATATAGATATGAATAAGAGATACAATATTGATTTTTGTTTGGTCTGTCATCAGTGGGTTCTTCCTGACCTGGCTGACCTAAACACTGCCTTACTGCCCTCCAATTGAAACTACAATATTTCTATAGAAACTGGCCCAAGATCACAAAAGAAATATGGTTTTGTTTCTCTATATAGCCCATGCAGACCACATGCTGTGTTATACAGCAGCATCTGTCTGCTGGGGTCTCCAAAAACAATCACTTAATTTTAGAAATAACTTGTATACTCATTGTTCATGTTTTTTTTAAATAGCCTGTCCAGTAAAATGTTCTGAGCTCCAAGTCCAAGTGATTCTGAAGACAGTGTTGTTTCCAAAAGACAGGCACATTATATAGAAAGCCTCTCAGAAAGGTATATAATCTAAAGTGATGTAACTGATGGACTGAGAAAACAAACAAACAGACAAACCCCTTATAGTTTAGTCCATGCTCCCTCCTGATTTACATATGAATACAGATACAGATATTTGCAAAGCTGGGTAGATACAGAAACGTTACACCCCTAGTGTGTACATTGTAGGTGCTACCCCTCTATCAGAATGTGTGTGTTAGTAAGGAGAGTCCTTGAGCTTACTGAGTGTTTGTTCCATGCTACTGATGTTGAGAAAGGAGGGGAAAGGAAACATGCAAGCAGGTACTGGCTCATTCGTCCAGCAGGGGACAGTAAGGCTGCCCACCTCTTTCTGTCCATGGACTCCAGGGGATCTATACACTTATACATGCATAAGTAAATAACACACGCTTTTGCACACATACACACACACATACTCTCTCACTCAAATCTTCCTCTCAGAGGTTTTCTGCTGTCATCAAAATCTATTCACCAATTGGCTGCTGCAGGGAATGGTAAATGTGCTGTAAACTTTACTTTTTTTGTGTATGCATTTGTGTGCGATGGGGAAAGAGGCTGATGACAGCACTTTCAGTGGCTAGGCTTCTCATTGTGCCTAAAGGGACTCAACAGCAGGGGGTTGATGGTGATACCCACATTTCACCCTCTTTCTCTCACACAGCATGGCCCAGTTAGACAACACAGTTCAGCAGGCACTCACTGATCCATGCTGCACTAGACAGAGTAAGCTAAAAATAGCTATTCAGGGTGCTATACTCTTTCATGAAATTACTCTGACTGGAGGATTCACAAGTCTAGTGAGAAGGATAGCACTGAAAAATGTTTCAGGACTAAAGTGGTGATACTGGTCCAAGTTTTCCAGTAGAGGGTGGAGAAGGGGGTGTCACCATCTAATTATATACAGGACAAGGTTGAATTTGCAGAATATTTGGAATAATTATAATTATTCCACATTGGTGCAACATAATGACATTGCTGTATTTATGCCATAATTGCTCTATGGTTCCTAATACTCAAGAACTTTGTCAAAATACTGAAAAATGCGGTGATCAATTCACTAAGCCTGCATGAAAAGTGCTCGAATAGATTCATATTCTATTGGTTTCTGTGGCTACATTAAATCTCTGTGTGGCTTATACTTTGGCTGACAGTGCAAGAAAAGCACACAAAAGAAACATCAGCCTGATCTGAGATGAAGTTCTACATGCTAAACCCCACAAGACACTGCTGCCACCAAGGCCATATACAGTAGGGTATATGATGTTACAAAAACTCAAGTAACAATGCCAGTCATGTCTTTGACGAGACAGAGCCAATCAGGAACTAGAGAACACTGATGCATCTTAAAAGAGAGACCTCAGAAACCCTTTTAGATTCACTGAGGTCTACTGACACTATCATAAATGGACTGTAATATTATTTCAATCCTCAAATTCAGGTATCAGATAGTAAGGTTCTGTTCACATGATCCAGTGAGGAACAGAATCTGCAAGGCTCTCACTTCAGAAGAGAAAAAAAATCGCCCAAAAATATTTGTTCATCTCAGTCATTTGTTACTTCAATTTCCTCGCTGCCACCTGTGCGCCCACACACACACATACACACTCACCCACACGCCCACACACACACGTGTGAACATGACTGAGCCAAGGCAAATCGTGAGCTACCCCTTCACAATGTGCACATGGTCCTCTCGCTCTCGCTCTCACTCACACACATTTTTTTTCTAATAAAAAAGACAGTTTTTCTTGTAGGAACCAAGCAAATGTCTCCACAAGTTCAAAATGATCAGATTTTCTTAATTCTTGTGGGAGTATTTGGCCCCCAGGATGATATAAAAACATGCACAGACACACATACACACACACGCTTCAGGGTTTTCTTCATCCTGTAGTGCCAGTAGCCTATACATGTATAACCAATGTATGTGCACATACAGCAAGTCAGTCCCACGACCTCGTACATGCAAGGCAGTGATGTTGAGACTGCCTCTGTGGGAGGTTATGAGTGATTGCAGGGCATGCGATTGGGTCATTTGAATGGGATGCACATGATCTGATAATCATCTGAGAGAAGCTTTCGGCCAGGCCACTGATGGGTCCTTGGTGGTGCAGGGCGTGGGCCCTTCGAATAGACGTACCCTTTTCGGGGTACACATCCTCGCTATGGGTGAACCTTATCCCCTTCCCTCCATGAACTGGTGGAAAGACAAGGGAGTACAGGATGGAAAATACGAAGCATTAAATACAGACAAGAGTTGAGGGAATGTATAAGGAGAAAACAAAAAGAAGATAAAAAGAGAAAGTGAAGGATACAGTATATAAAGCAGAGAGAGAGAGAGAGAGAGAGAGAGAGAGAGAGCAATAGAAATTGAGAAAGAAAGAGAAAGAGACAAAGAAACAATAAACCAGCAGTTCAGTAAGCACTTCCTACCCTTATAGAGTTTTTGATATCCTATAAAGTCTAATAAAGATTCTGCTTCATTCAGTCTTTTAATAATCTGCTGTGGCTTTCACTCAACACACACACACACACACACACACACACACACACACACACACACACACACACTGTATTACATCCTATCCTTTGTAAATGTATTTAAATGCTTAGCTAAAGGAATGACATTTATTCTAATTACATTTCAACTGATCCTTCATTAAAAGGGTTTCTCTGCCAGAGGCGCTGAAAACCAAACTGTGTCAGGATTCCCATAGCAGACGCATGACTACAATAACAGGGACTAGAAAAAAAGAACGACGGAGAGAAAGAGTACACCAGTCCCCACAAAAAAGTGTCCTGATAGAACAGAAGACAAAGTAAAGTACAAACAGAGGCAGGAATGGTGTTTAAAAATGATAGATGTGCATATCAGTCTCACGTCATTATTCATAAACATTAGAGGTTTTTTTATTGCATGTAAGTAATATTTTATTATATTATTACACATTATACTGGGTATAGCCTTACTGCTTTTTAATGTCAGAAACTACACTGAAGTACCACAAAAACTGGCATACCAGTTAATCCTTGGTAGGTCCCCCACAGGATCTTGGAGGGAACGTTGCACAGTTCTCATGCTGATGTTAGTTGAGGCCCCAGCATTGAATTCCGATTTTACTTGAGGCAGTGCTGCACGCCTATCGCATGAAACGATTCTTGCTGGTCACGTTGACCCAATGTCTTTTTACGGCCACGCTGCTGTCCTAAGTTCGAGGTTTTGCTGGAATTCTTGTAGTCGCGGTACACCGCTGAAACCACTTATGTGAAAATCCAAACTTTGCTTCTACCTCCGAAATGCTATGACCCACCTCACGATCTCCAATTATTAAACTGCACTGTGGAAACAGCTCTAGAAGCTTCCATAGATGTCTCTCACTTTATATACGCACTGGCGGACAAAACCAATGATGTGCATAGGTGGCGTTGCTATGTATATTGCATAGGCTCCAGTACAGTTTTTTCTGGTACTCCAGTGTAGATGCACTATATCTAAAACAAATCACACTATAATCGCCTCTGTCTATGATCCATAATCTAGATAATCCATCTATAATCTACAATTTCCTCCATTACATTAAACTATGATACAGAAATGTAATACTTCAAATGGACAAACTTTGTTGTTAATGTCAATAATCTCTACAGACTCAAACATTTTCCTTGTGAAGGTTTTTCAACAGGCCATGTCTTATTGTGCTGGAAGATACATACACATTGTGGTGTGCAGCTGAGTTTAAAATGGTTTAAGAAATTAAGCTATTTTAGTTATCTTTTTTAATGTCTGTAACCAGACACTTGTTTTTCCGACTCACCTTTTGACAAACCTCAACCACTTTAACAAAAACGGCTTTGTTTCCAACACTGTTCCATGGTTTTTTTTCTGGTGTTGTGCTTAATTACCACTTTAAGCTGCAAGTGAATAGCATTGCAATAAATTACTGTGCACGGCAGTCACGGCACTGACAAAGCCATACACTTAAGGTTGGAAATATACACCCAGACTGGCAGCCCTAATTAGTTTTCTGTTCACGTTTTTACTGAAATTTCACAAGTCACAAGTCAC
>JAOUQY010000004.1:16264590-16274857 GCA_028566355.1 Doras micropoeus | reverse complement strand
TGCAATGTGCAATTAATGAAGATTGGCCACCAGGCTGGTCCAATTTAGCCATGAAACCCCCCACACTAAAATGACAGGTGTTTCAGCTTCATTGTCTAACCCCTGTACATGTCAGAGATCCTTATAGTGACACTACTGTTATTCACCTTAGCAAATCGCTTCATGTAGTGGCCCACAATCTGTGGGTCGGGGCACTCCAACTTTTTAATAATTTCAAAGCTCTGATTGAGCTGGGAAAAGACATCCACCACCGAGCAGGAGAAGAGAGCGTGTTCTGATGTCTGCTGGTACTGTGGAGAGAGAAAAAAGAAGAGTGAGTAGGAGGGCCAAAGTTATGGAAGCTTTGCAGCCAGATAGACAGGAGGGTGGCTGGTATTTGAGGCTAGACAGCAGTAGGTGTGACATCTCATGTACGCAAATAGGTGAAGAATGAACTGAAGTACTTTCTTATCTTACTTTCTTAACCTTATCTTATTTAAGACATTATAATAATAACTGTTTTTATTGTTGGTGCTTCTATAGTATTTATGTATTTATTTATTTATTTTGCCATCCATCCATCCATTCATCCATTCATTGAACGTTTCTTCTCGACTTGCATAGAAATGTTATCAAAATGCAATGGCATTACACAGAAAATCTGTGGTCATGTACAGAAGACAGAACAGGAGGAAAATACAGCTTAGACTTACTCCATCTTTTTTGTCCCTTTCCAGAGCTCCATGTAGAAAGTCTCGAGAAACCTCCTCGTTCTCATCCAGCCACTGGATTACAAAAGGTTCGAACCACCTGCAAATAAACAGATCCTTATACTCAAATGCCACCTTCATGTTGCTGATGTGTGCTTGTGCATGCATGTGTGGGGAGATAATGGGAACAGGAGTCACTCACGCTGGGTATTCCGGTACTCTGCTCTTGAAGAAAGGCAGGTCTTTGCAGTACTCATTGTAAAGCCATTTCACTTTGAAGTGCAGATTCATGTAATCAGCACTCTTACAGAGGCGGTTCTTTTCATGCTCTGAGGTTGGGAGAGGTAAAGAAAATAGCACTTCATTACACACGCTGGAGCTGGATATGGAGAGTAAGCAGCCATGTTACTGCAGAGCAAGGCAGCAGCAATCAGTACCAGCATTCTATTCCACATGACTAAAGCCTAAACGAAACCTCTGATAAGCCAGTGAATATATTTGCATTCAAATTCTGTATAAATATCTAAAAGTATCACACGGACATGACACATCTGTTTGTTCCTAAACAAACAATCCAACGGTCATGAAGCTGCCACATAACAGGACACAAAATAACCTCGTATGACTCACCCTCCATGGCATACTTCATATCCTGGGCAAACAGATTCCACATGACCTCTGCACTGATCTTCCCTACATTCAGTTCCTGTGGAAACCTAGGAGGATATGAGATGTGTAATAAGAATGCAATCACCTCCTCTAAATGTAGAGGAAGGTAAGTCTAGGCACAGGAAAGTCTAGTGTTGGGAGTAGACTAGGCAGAACTCATGGAAATTGTGTGATGGAACTGATTAGATTTGGTGAAGAACTCACTGGTTAAGGCAAGGAGTGTAGGAGTTCTTGTCTTCCTCAATGATAGACACGATAAGGGTGATCAGTTTGGACCAGAAGTCTAGGTTCTTGATACTTGGACCCTGTTCTTCGGGAGGAACCTCACCTTTCTTTGACTGTATGAAAGAAGACTAATTATGGAACTTTACTTTAGATGGAAGGTCAGATTATTGTGCTATTTAATCACAAACTCCTGGGAAAAATGACATGAAAAATAAATGCTGTCAGCGATGCTCTTCAGAGAGCCTGACGAGGCCAACCGTAGCATGGCAGCAAAATAAATAAAGACCAAGAAAAGCACCCTGTTACCTCAAAAGGCAACTCTGTCTCTGAGAAGAGTCTATAACATGGTGACATACTAAAGAGCTATGAACAAAACTGTAATTAGCTGTGGTGTAGATTTGGAGCTGATTCCTATAACCCACAGTGGCCATGTGGTTCAAGGAGGAAAGCTGTGTCATAGAGTAGCTACTCACCGGGTCAGTCTGGTACTCGCGGCTGTACAGCTCGTGGCAGTTGTTGAAGATGTATTCGTATGTGGAGTTCAGGCAGGCCTTCACACAGTCTTTCACAACCTGACTGGCACGAGGAGGACTCTGTAGCTCTTGTACCTGGGAGACAAAAAGGGTGCAATTCAGCTACATAGGCATTGTGATAAAGTGTAGAGAACAGGTTGAAAAAAAGTGTAATCAGTGGGAATGATACGCTGATATTGTGCCATGTCAGCTTTGGTGTGTTAGAGTAAAATACCTTCATTCTGAAGAAGGTGATACTGGTGAGTAGATCCACAGTGGATTTGAGATCCTGCAGCCTCTCTGGACTGCTGGCTGGGAAATTATTCTGTTACATTCATAAGACAAAAATAGGTTGTGTGAGATCTAGAAAGATTGATCTCAGGGGACAGGGCTTTACTTTTCTAAGTAAAATCTAATCCTCTGGTTATTTAACAATTCTGTCATACCCATCATCGTTATTATTATAATCAGGCAGCACAGAATTCTGCCTGCAGGAAAATTTCTCTGAGTCTTGTCTACTGTGGATAAAATAAAGCCCTCAGAGACAGCCGAACTGACAGAGAAAGAGTGAGAGACAGACAGATATTGAAAGAAAGAAAGAGAGAGAGAGAGAGAGCGAGAGAGAGAGAGAGAATGAAATAAAGAGAGAATGAAGTAGAGGGACATGTTAAAAAAAGCACTAACAGAAAATAACAGGACATAATACCCTGTACATGGAGAGGTCAATCCTCAAAGAATTGTGTAGCTGGTCCAGGAGCTTTACAAAGCGCTCTTTCTGTAAAGCACATAACCCATAGGTTTACATTATCACACATTTTATTAGTTTTGTCCAGGTCCTGCTACTATTATCTTTTATGAGTTTTTATGACATTTCTATAAAATGTGTTTAGGAAAATAGACATATATGAGCCACCCACCCCAAAGTTGGATGCAGCAAAGCGGTCAGAAGCAGAGACATTATTGGTAGCCTGGGTGGTGTGGGCGTAGTACGCATTGATATTAGCCAGCAGGGTGCTCATCACTGCTGGTACTCCTGGGCACATGTACTTAGATGATAGACAGGCAAAGTGTCTAATGAAAACAAAAAAAACAGGACAAATACATATTTCTGCTTTCATAATGCCTGGTTGCTTGGGTTGCTATCATTCTGCAGTATGTGATGCAATAACACTTTCAATTGCTCAATAAAATGACATATAATACAGTATATGATTTATATGATTTTGATGATCTCATTCTTTCTTCAAACTTAAACTCACGTCATGGCTTGGTATATAGATTCCACACCATAACGCATTGCAAACTCATCCACAATCTCCTGAGGTGTCTCTTCGAAGTAGACCTTCCAGGCATCGTCACCTTTAGCATCTGGGATCTTCACCACGCCATTGTTCTGAAGATCTGTCACATAGTGGAAGAGATTCTACAAAGCAAAAGAGATGATGTTAACCAAAGGGTACTGGCTGGCAATTCTTTCATATTCCAGGTTGATTGTCAATAACAAAAAAAATCTTTTTTGTAAAAGACACAAAAGACTGACCTCATGTAGACAGGTGTACTGGACATGATAAGGAGCCACAGTTTCCTCTCCCTTGATCTCCACACTGATGTGCATTCGGATAGCTCCTGATACAGCAGACTTGTCAGTACGCTTGTCTGAACAGGAAGCAGACCAAGAGAAATGAATTTGTGCAATCACGCCCTATTTCTAATAGTTTCTATAAACATGTTACTAAAAGGTGTATAGCGGTATATTCATTATGAGTCAGCCATTAAGTATTAGAGATTATGTTATGATCTTCACAAAAAGACAAGCAGCAGCTTCTACAATCCTTGTACATTATAGCTACATAACTGAGCAGCATCTTAGTTTATCCTTTATGGCCCTGGTTATTTCAGTCAGTTCCTCAGTCACACCATCATTACTAATACAAAAGTAGGTTACCGAGAAAGGGAAAACCGAGTCTTCATCACTCACCAAGGTTGTACCACACATCCATTTCTCCGCTCAGCGTCCGCACCTCGATGATAGTCTGCCCCAGGAAGTCATCTGACTCTCGTTTGAACTTCTGCTTAACACGTGACTTGATGTCATCGTCCTCGTCCCACACTCGCACCTTGATCCGGTCTGAAGAGTTGTGGCACTCACTGAAAAGACAACAGACTTGGATTCATCTTCTCATACACCACAGTGTGCCTATTGAGCCTCATACTAGTTTCTTAATGAACAGAATAATGTTTCCTTGCGTACAACAGGCATTATAAAAGAGATCATTCAAACTAAGTGGCTGAGTGCTGCACTTACAAATTGAAGGACTCATCCCAGACAGGATTGAGGTTGCCGTAGATGGTCTTGGTCCTCTTCTTGGTTTTGCCCACTTGCACTGTGACATAGGGATCACTGGAGCCAGTTTTATCCTTGGCCTGCAGGCCCTGGGCACACAGAACTGTGGAAAGCAGTCATTTACAGCACAGCTAAATTAATTGTTTTATCAATCAAAATGGCTGGGGCAAAGAAATAAAAATGTCACCATAAAAATATAAACTAGCCTTAGGCATTCAGCTGTTTTATGACTTGAGTGAGATGTGTGTCAATTAAATTAACCCATGATGGTTATCCTGCTGACCTGTGATGCTAATCTTGGCTGACCACTTGGATGTTCCGTCCAAGACACTTTGCTTGACCTGCTTCATCTGGGTGACATGAGTGGTTTTGGGGACTCCAAACACATCCTGGATGAGCTCAAAGATCTCCGGCTTGTTTCTCTCACGGATTTTCATGCGATCCTTCAGAACCATGATAATGTTCTGAGTCCGATCCTCTGCACCATGCTTAGAGCTCTTCTCTGCAGCTCCTGAAAGAAAATGGAAAATAAAATCGAAATAAACATGATTTTGAAATAAATTCTCAACTACAGGCAGGGAAGCAAACCACTTCAAACAGCAATATACAATACATTGGTTCTGAGGAGAGAAATAGTGTTGAGTGTTTATTTGCTTGAGGGGAAAGAGAGATGAAATGGTACAAACAAAAGAAAATTGAGATAACACTCAAAGAGTTCCGGTGATATTTTGCCAAAAGAAAACCTTACTCTGTAAACAGTCAGCATTGAGCAGGTCCTGGCACTTCTCATGGCATTTGACACCGCACTCAGTACAGCGCATGCCCTGTCGGGCGATGCCCCACAACAGACCCTCACACTCATAGCAGTAAGTTGGCGTCGTGGCTGTCCACACCTCAAAGTTATGGGGAGTAGTGCAGGAAATGGGGTAGATCAGAGCCTGGAGGGTCTTCTTATACACATGACTTTTCTGTAGATATGGGGATATAACAAAACATGAAAGAACAGAATGTAAACCCAGACATAATTGGATAGAGAGACAGGAAGTGTGAGAGTGTGTGTGTGAGCATACCAGCTCCTCGTTATTCAGAGTGCTGGAAGCCATAGCCGAGGTGATTCCAGCCTTGCGAGAGTTCTGGACAAGGGACTAGCAGAAAGCACAAGGAAGAACATGTTTGAAAGAAGAACATTACAACTTTTTGTAACAATTAGTATTTTCCCATAGGGAATAGGATCTAAAAATACATAAAGTTATAAACAAAATGCAGATTCTTACTAACATGCTAATTTCTTCAGCTATAGGAAATATGGGTATATTTCTATATAAAAAAAAAGGAAAACTCTTAAAATCAGTCTTACCATTGCCTATTGAAGATCAAATGTTTGGGCAGGGAAGAGGAAAAGAGAAAAAAAAGCATTACTCTGAAGATGCTGAACAAACCATTATTCAATTATATATCCAAAATAAAGTATCACTGCAGTAGAAGAACATACACTAGAAGAAAGCCTTTGTGAAATGCCGTTTTAAAAGGAAGTCTATATGGAATGTCTGATTTAAAAGCAGCACAAGTCTGAAAATGTGCTTGGTAAACGCAACACAGTAAAAGAACAACTCTGAAGATCACTAGAAGAGATCAAAGAACTAGCAGGGAACAAGGAACTTCGGTTCTGAGAGGTGGAGGTGCGGAATGGTATGTTGGATCAGTGGTATGTTAAGTCCAAAACACTGTGAGTATATAGTGTCTAATTTGAGTATGTATTATCCGCTGTCAGTCCAGTGTTAAGTTTGAATGGAGTATGAGTCAGGAAGACTCAGCATTATTAAAGAGTGTTCAGTTTGAGTGTTGGGGGGCTCAGTCTGACTAAAACGGATGGCTGATCAAACGTGTGAAATGTGAAATCTAACACTAGAAATAAATTCAGTGGTGATAATGATTGTAAATGACTGGTTTTGCTCTCCTGTGCTAGTCAGCCCTCAGAGGAAGCATGTGTTTACGCCACCCTCTCCTGTTGGTAGGTGTAATGTGATGGGGCTGAAGAGGAAAATTAGGGTAAAGGCTTAGAGTAGAACTGGTTTCATAGATCTGCATGTTGCTCAAGTGCTCAGATTTAAAAATCTGTTACAGCAGAAACTCTCAAATAATGGCCAATCCCAGAACCAAAGCTGTGACTCTTTGTGTTAGATGGATCCTTATTTGTGATTTATTGGGCTGCTAATATGAGGTGCTGTGACATGGTGCTGTTTATGTGGGAACATTTGGACCGAACAAGGATGCAGTGATGCAGTAAATATAACTCACCAAATCTCGAACCAGAGGAATGGCCTTGCG
This sequence comes from Doras micropoeus, assembly GCA_028566355.1. Classification (NCBI taxonomy): domain Eukaryota; kingdom Metazoa; phylum Chordata; class Actinopteri; order Siluriformes; family Doradidae; genus Doras; species Doras micropoeus. The sequence continues at coordinate 16,268,090 of JAOUQY010000004.1, read as the reverse complement.
TTTGCGCAGGTCTGGCATGCTGTCTATGGTGTACAAAGCTCCTCCAGGCCTGAGCAAATATACAAACAAAAGAAATCTGTTAAACCCTGCTGATGAGACTCTGATGGAGAAAGAGCCTAGAAGCAGCCCAACACGACAGGTTGAAAATTATCTTAATTAATACATTGCCTGTCCTTTCATGTCATTGATGACTCTGAAAAGTTTCAGCCGGCTGCCCCTGTTATTTTAAGCACTGTACTGCCTTAGACACACTTTCTTATAAAGAAACTAGGTTTCTCTCTTTCACTCACCCTGCTTGTAAAAACAGTGATGCCAGTCCAGGAGTCTCGCCTCTGGCCTGCAGACAGCAGCAGAGACAGAGATTCAGAGCAATCCTTTTCCGCATCCTTTTCCACATCATCCATTTGCTAGACCACATTCAATTCTCATTCAGAACAATTTGAAACCAAAAGATTGCCATTTCACTGGGTACTGTTCCTATTAGAAGAAAATATTCTGATTTGTGACTAGAGATATTCGTCTGCAGATATCATTGACGTCATACGTGGGTCTCATATAATGAAGCCGGATTTGCGATCCAGCTTTATCTTCATGATCATCATTTGATAATAGCTGTTAATCCATCTTTTAAGACAAAGACAGATCCTTTACCTCAGCCCACACACAGACACACCCACCTTTCTGAGTGCTCATTCTGCCTTGGCCATTCAGGACAGAGCAAGACAATCGCTATGGCAATGACATAAAACTGAAAAGAAAAGAAAAAGAAAACAAACAAAAAAAAATACTGGGGTGAAGGACAAACACAAAATGAGGTCAACACAAAATTCAGGAGAAACCCTGTTTTTATGGAAAAACAATCAACACATTAAATAAAATAAAAATTGAAAACAAATGAAAACTATCAAGACATTAGAAGAGACTGCACAAACAAATATCTCCACTTATACTGGATGATGCCACTGTACAATAACTTATCGTTTGTTTTCCACAGAGAAATCTGAGAACAGGGCAGCAAACTCCTAGACAGTATCATTGTCAGAGCATACTCTACTGCTACTCCATGCTTTTGTAGGAGTCTTGCTCACCTCCTGCAGCTGAAGCCGAACCCTGTTGAAGAGTCGCAGCCAGTTTGCCTTGGCACGTTCAGCAGGATCCACTACCTCATCTCGCTTTGCCACACTAGAAAAATGGAGGAGAGCATATTGTTAATGCAATAACATTGTGAATGGGATGTAATATATAATAATATTATATCACATTCACATCACATCTTGCATCACATCACATCTTTTATTATTCTGTCTTAGCCTTGATCATTATGTCAATATCTAGTTAACAATATTTACTCTGTTTGTTTCACCATATTTGTTCTGTGAGTGTGATTATCTTGTATCTTTGTAATCTTGATGGTGATAAAATACATGTAATCTGTGCTCATATTTTCGTACACATATTTTCTCCATTGTGTTTTCGTGTTTTCTCCATTTTCCAAATACTTTGACAGGTAATTCTCAGCAATTCTCTTCAGCACCAATGATTCATCATGAGCAGCCCTTGCTTGTAAAGAGTTCATGACTAACACGGCAGCTTTCAAACGGCTGAAATCATCAGGGTGGATTTGTAGCAGTTGCAGTAGCAGTGTTTCGCTGCATGCAAAATCAATGACTATTGTTACTGGATGTTTAATAAGAGTTTTAAAACTAGTAATTCTTCAGTTTTAATAATTCCCCTGGATTTGGTGGCTGATTATTCATCATGCTTTTTATCTAGCTGGATGCTAGAGAGTAGTCAAAACAGCTATGGTGTAACTACATGATTCTGATGTATTTTTCCGATCCCTGCTTAGAATCCTGACTGGACAGTTCACCTTTCTGGAGATGTTTCCATTTTCTCAGGAAGGGCTTTAGACTGGTAGTCAGAGACTGGAGGCTCAACTGGAGGCTTCAGCTCCTCTGTGGCTCCAACAGGTTTTGCTGCAGGTGTGAGTGATGGTGCTGTGGGACCAAGGGGTTCCAGATCAGAGGCAGGTGGGGTGGATTTGCTGGCAGGTTTGCTGAAGTCATCAAAGCTCTGCTGTTTTGGCGTAGCCTCTGTGAGAGAATCTGTGGGGCGGAACTGAGGTTCTGTCTGTGGAGGCCGATGCTGGTGCATCGATGTCTGCTTCTCCAGAGGCGGCCGACTGAAGCTGGAGGTCTCCCGAGCTAACGACTGAGCCGTACTGGTTGGGGTGGGTGTATATGGAGGCTCCTGCTCCTCACTAAGTGTACCATCCAGAGGATACAACTCCTCATCCTCTTCAAAGCCCATCCCCTCTTCCTCCTCATAGGGGTAATCCCCTTCCTCCTGCTCGTACAAGTCACCATCCTCATCCTCATACAGAGCACCTTCCTCTCCGCCATCTTTGTCGTAGCTACCTTCATCACTGTAGACTCCTTGGGGCTCATCGTGGTCCCAGCCAGGTGACTCTTTACCATAGCTGACTGAGGAGTGGCATGAGTGGTAGGAGTCGTTCTCATCGTAGAACTCTCCGGAGCCACGGAAGCTCTCGCCATCCTCACTGAGCTGCGAGCTACCACGGCTCAGTTCGCCTGATGAAGCATATCGACTGGACCCTGTGGGACTGCAGAGAGAGTAAGGAAGTGTTAAACAAGAAAATAGGAGATGTAGGCGTGAAGGTAGGTTCCTACGGATACGAGGCAATGGTAACACTGACAAAAAAAAAACTACTTTGTGTAGTAGGGCTGTCAAATTCCTTTCAAAAATGGCATTTCAATTTTAACTACTTGAAATATTTAGCAATCAAATACATTTAAATATTAATTGTACAACTATTAGCAGTACAAGTATGCTTTCAAATCATATAAACCACAAGTAAAAACTATAATATTTTAAGCAAAGGAAATCACTATTCTACAATGTTTTCTTTCATAATATTTCTATAAACAAGTTAGGCAGGATCCATATTAATCAGCTCAACACTATGATATATACAGTATGCTCACCACACATGGTCATAAAAAATGGTGTTATAGAGCTTACATGGTTTTTAAATGTGAAAATAGAGTATGCATTAAAGAACATTAACATTAGCTAACATTAAATACTGACAATACTTGAATAACATTGGAACAGTGAAATTCACTCTGACAGCCCTAGTATGTGCGTTTATGTAGAAGGCCAGTGCAACATAATGCAAAAGAACTTAAAGAAAAATGTAACACTACTTTACTAAGCTGTGAAGAAAGCAAATGTCAAAACTCAAATATAGCACAAAAACATAAGATTTTAAAGAGCTTACCTACTAGTAACTAGTCTAAACACAAAAGCAAGATAACAAGACTGGAAGAACAGTCATTAGCGATAACAAATCCATCGAAGTAAGAGAAAAAGACAGACAGACGGATAGATAGATAGACAGACGGATAGATAGATAGATAGATAGATAGATAGATAGATAGATAGATAGATAGATAGATAGACAGATAGATAGATAGATA
>JAOUQY010000004.1:15903002-15917094 GCA_028566355.1 Doras micropoeus | reverse complement strand
TAGTGACCTGGCCACTATCCTGCAAGAAGAATGGCTTAAAATCCCTCTGACCACTGTGCAGGACTTGTATATGTCATGCAAAAGGAGGCCCTACACCCTACTAATAAATTATTGTGGTCTAAAATGACAGGTGTTTCAGTTTCATTGTCTAACCCCTGTATATAATTGTGACTAATCTCAACATTTTGACTTGTATTTTATATCGATTGACCAGCATTTTGTTTTCTTAATTCCTGAATTATTAACTTAAACAGAAACAGTTTTATTTCACCAGTTTCATTGTTGAGTTATTGACAGATATTATATTTTTGGCCTGATATAATATCCCAGACTTCACTGTATACTTTATACACAGCAAACAACAGTATCTCTAATCATTTTGAGAATGGTTAGGTTAGACAGCTATCAATCTAGCAATCTATCAATCAGAGAGAACACATGGACGTACCATCAATTAATCTTTCCATACGCCCTATTAATAATACATTAAAGCGTTCATTGCCAATATTAATCACTCCAGGGGGCAGGGTACTGGTATGATCAAGCAATAATTATCCTTGTTTATTAGAGGACATAGTAAGGAAATTCAGCTTCCAGTCAACGTGACCTGCGATGGAGTAATTAAGGGGAAACTGATGATCAGAAAGAAATATCACGTTCTAGAGTACAGCATGTTATAACACCCTCCAGATAAGTAGAGGGACGTAGAGGGACGTAGAGGGTCAGTGTTATGTTGAGCTCTGCGGAATGGTTTCTGACGGGTTTCAGAGCAGCTGATAAATGGCCTCTTCTCCTGTCTCCATGCTGGATGATATTAAAGCTGTGGGTGAACAGCTCTGCAGGAGGAGATGTAGCATAGCGCGATGAATGAGGTGCAAATTAGCAGACAGTTTCACTTTTTCCATGGGCGTGTTGTGCGATTGTGCGAGACTGGAACTTTTTCCCAGATGTGTTTAGCTGCTTCGGTGGCATGTAGCTTACAAAACAAACAGCCAACATTCAGAAGCGAAACTGTCGGCACTTTTTGTTTACTTTCTAAACAGGGTGACTTTGGGGAAATGAAGCCATTTAATGTAGTATTGTCTAACAATTATAGAATTAAAAACAACTTTTAATAGGCGAAACCCTTATGGGAGTATCTCGTTACTTCAACTTAAGAATGCCTTCATTTTAACTTGCTTTAACTTCAAGATACACTCACTTGCCGGTTTAATAGGAACACCTCTACACATGCTCATTCATGCAATTCTCCGAGCCGTGATGCATAAACTCATGCAGATACAGGTCAAGAATCCGAATGGGAAAACGTGATCTCGGTGACTTTGATGTAACATGGCTGTTGGTTTGAGTATTTCACACACAACAGTGTAGAGAACGATGAGAAACGCCAGAGGCGGTTCTGTGGTGGAATGAGAACGGTTACAGGAGAAAATCCAGTCTGTTTTCAGCGGCTATGATAACTCAGTTAACCACTCTTTATATGAATGCTGAGCAGAAAAGCATCTCAGAGCCCACATACACAGAACCTTAATATGGATTGGCTCTAACAGCAGAAGAGCACCGCCGATTCCACTCCTTTCAGCCAAGAACAGGAATCTGAGGCTACAGTGGGCATAGGTTCACTGTCACTGGGCAGCTGGTACGTCATCATTTCAACTTAATATATTATTTTGACTTTTCAATTTCAAATTTTCAAGATATGTTACTTTGGCTTAACAATTCATACCTTTGAATGATCGAATACCTCATTATTACAATTTAATATGTAACTTGTTACAATCTATCATTAAGAATGATTTATTAAATAGTACCAAGTCAGTCTATGTTTTAAGTTTTTGGTGGCAGAACCCATAGAGCTGGGTGAAAAATATTACAATAATCTTTTCAGACTCTGAATCAGTCAGACTCTAGATTTATTGTGATATAGAATTTTAAAAAGACTAGTTAAAGGTAACAATGTCACTTCACAAGACAAGGATCACAACTTTTAGTTTTTCTGAGGTTTGAAATGGCAGATTAAAAAAGTCCCATGTTCAACAAATACTAGCAAAAATGTACTGATTTTATTCAGCGTTTCCCATAATGCACTGCAGTAAAGAGAGTTAAACAGGACTACATGCAGTAGGTCAGTGATCTTTAAGTATGGGCGATATCCATAAGCATATTGTGACTCAATGTGTCCTAATCGATCATGATAACGATAAATATGGAATTATTGCCCAGCTTTATGAACCAGTATAACCAGCAGCTGTGGTGTGAGATGTAGAGCTGTAGATGTAATGGTAGACTCTTTTGGGGGGGTGTCACAAATCCCAGTGACAAATTCATGATGTCGATGACTCTGTGGCCCAACCCTGTTATCAGATAACAGATCAAGAAGAGTAACCAAACTCAGCATATGGTGCAGATGACTTGGCGATAGAAATAACAACAAAATGTTTTGTTAACCACACTTGTGTTCTTCTCTGCCTCCCTCCCCTTTTTCCTTCATATGTGAGGGAAACACTGCCCATAAATCCTCCCCTTGGCAAGTCTGCAACAGTTCCAGATGTTTAAAACTTTTTTTTATTGTCCACATAGCGGTTTGTGGTATACCAAAGCATTTATGAGTTCCTCCACCCATTACCTGCTTGGGTAGGTAAACAACCGTCTGCTCCATTTGATTTCATTTCCAAAAATAACAGACGACAAAGGGATTTTTCTTGTCTGTGCTAATTGCGATTGTTGTGGGGTAAAATGGAGAGTGATTACAGACTGGACTGAATGTACACAGAGAGCAGAGTTTGTTGGCTATCAGCCATATTAGGCACAGTCGTCACCACAGAGCAGAAAGAACCCAGTAAAACGTCAGGATAGTGTGACAACGTCTTTTAATATGGAAAAGACCAGGGGTTACATATTAGTTATTTCTGACAGTTTAAAAAAAAAAAATCTAAAAATAGCTGCAAAAACATCACATTTACAATCATCTATACACAGGAGAATGTACACATTATACACACATATATACACACTTTCAATATATTAGTATATAAAGAATTTGTTTCATAGCCATGAACATTAATGCGGGAAGCAGAGTGGCTCTGGGATTAACTGTTGTATGCTGTACCTGTAGCCCTTTCTGTACCTAGTGTTGTATACTGTACCTGTAGAACTATATGGATAGGTAGTATTTTCATTTAGTTGTTGGATCCCATGTTGTTAATGCATTTACTACAAAGGAGTAGCATTAAGTGCCATGTTCAAGCCAAGAAGACCGAGATGTCATTATCTACCAGTCCCAGCGCTGTGTCCATCATGCATCTATACTGAGAATATCCTCCAGAATCATTCAGCATTGTTGGTGTTGTTACACATAAAGTCCATGCTAATTAGATTTGAATAGCTGCCCTCAGCCTTCTCAGACTGCACTGCCTTCTTCAAGGTACCGAGACGTATTGTGACATAATTCCATGACGGAAAATAATGCGTGTTTGAATGACTGTTGTGTTGCACCTTTGAGTTCAATTTGGTAGTGTGAAGAAATACGACTTGAGTGCTTCTGACAAATTCAAGAAAGATGGTTGAAAAGAGCTTTAAAACAGAAGTTCGGTCAAATCCTTTCTTTCCCTTGTGTCTCCGCTAGCCTGGCCTCTTCAGCAGGATGAACAAAAGGAGCAGAGCGATGACGAGGAGTGACGGAGAGCTCTGTCTCGTTCCGTTAGAAACGTGTGGAGTCCTGACCGCGCTCTGCTCCAGCGTGCTGGGAGGAAGAGCCTTCAGGTCCTGCAGCGCTGCGAACGCTGCCATAGAGAACTGCATGTCTCCGGTTGTGAGGACATCAAAGACACATGACTGGAAGTAAACGTCTTCGACCTGCAGCGTCTCCCTGCATCTGGAGGTTGCACGCTCGAGCAGGTCGGAGTGACCCATGCTGCCTGGCTGTAACTGTCCGCCTCTCTCGTCCTGCCGCTGTCCTCGGCTCAGCACGTGAGCGTTGATGAGCTCGCTGCGTGGGCAGCCGTGCAGGCAGAGCTGTAAGCCGCCGCTCTCCTCCACCATCTCTTCGGGAACGCGGATGGCGAAGGTGAGGTAGCGGCCAACCCGCCGCACGATAATGGATGTGCCCAAGTAGCGGGCGTTGATGGTGACCTGGCGCACGCCGCCGTGCCCGCTGCCCTCTGTTATGCGCAGGCTGCCTGCATGGCCCCCGCTACGTGTGCCGTCCTGGAAGGCAGAGGGTACGTCATCTGTCGTGGCCTGGTATACCTTCTGCTCGGTGCAGTCACGGTATGCTTTGAATATGACCGTTATCTGGGGACGAGATGGTAACAATCGATAAGCGAACAGCAAAGGAAATCACGTTTACCATTTCTATACCGCTCCTCTCTGAGACTGAAGTATTAAACCTCCGCACAGAGTGGCAGCAGGGGAATACACTAAAAAGCAGAGAAATATCCTAATTGCAAGTAATGATGTTCTCTTTTATACCTCTTCATTTTTTCAGAAGAATCCCGAATACAGTGTATGCTTTTGATAGATCACTTCCCACTGACTAAACACAAACTACTGCCAGCATTTTCTCTAGGAACTGCTTGCTTTGTTCCGAGAAGTAACTGAAATCCTGCCCACTGTTATCAGGAGCTTCGGTCTTCAGTTGATACCAAAACAGCACATCACAAAGATACGGCATATACGAAATTCCCGTTTTTTTCCTTCCTTGTTATAAATATTAGCAAGGCAGATTGGGTCCCACAAAGAGGGACCACTTGCTCTAAATATAGATGCAAGATCTTGTGACCTGATGCGCCACATCTTTGTGCATTTTGTCATAAATAACCTCTTAGTTGTGCAGTTCTGGTTACATTATAATGTTTTATTATGTTTTATAAAGGCAAATCCTCATAACCTATAATTAGCAGCCACTATTGGAAATTTGTGGCCACTGGGTAAAAGGTTCTATAATTGTCTTGAACTACTTCAAGGATCAAAATATGTAGCTTGTTATTCAAATGGTCAAATGGTAGAATCCGAGTCACAACCCCGAATCAGCATGGAGGAGACACAATTCGTCTTTAAATATACCGAACCACCAGCAAAGCTGCAGGAATGTCCTTCCCTATGACTACTACCTGGTATGAAAACATGTCAGAGTTGATGTCTCACCTTGTTGGTTGCTGTGGCACTTGATCCCTCCACAACAGGCACATTCGTGACCTGAACGGAGAGGTAGTGATTGTGAATGAGCGGCCAGGCGCCCTCCACCCTGCACGTCTGAAACTCATCTTTGAAAGTGCGCAAGTGGGGGTCCCCGAATAGTCCACAGTGTGCATACTTTTTCTTCTGTGCATCCGCTGGGCCCGAAGCCAGCACTCTGCTTTCAAAGTCACATGTGTCCACTGCGACGGGCCTGGACGTGCTTGGGGCTTTGACTGAAGACGTGGGACCCTCACTGGAACAGTTGTGCTGAGCAAAGAGCTCCTTTATTCGGAACACAGCCGAGTGGTAAACCAGGTCCCCTCTGCAGCCACGGGCTGTTCGCCTGGTGCACAAGGAGTACGCCCTCAGAGCCGTGCAGTAGTCCACATCAGACACCACGTCCTCTGGAAGGCCAGCTGCGGGTGAGAACGAGGCCACGTACTCCGCATTACAGCGCTGGATCCGACATGACTGACAGCAAGCTGCGGACCAGACAGAGACGACTTTCACTCAGTGCTAAACAATACAAACTTGATTGTATGAAAGTAGTACAAGTGCTCTTAAAAGCAACATGTAGCACATGTGGAGAGGTAACACACAAGTGCTTATCAATATTATGAACAATCATAATCTTACCAACAATGTGTCCCATTAACTTTACATTCTATGAATTGTGTTAATAACATAATACCCCAATTAAGTGTCAAGTCTATTAAGTTGTGACTATCCCCGACTGCTACGCAATACTGTATAAAACCCAATGTTGTGATAATCAAACAAATGGGCTGCTTATTAGCAGGCAATTAGACAATTGCTTAGAGCTCTAATCCAGTTGATTTGCAGTTTTCAGAGATGTCTATGCTAATGAGCATAGCAATATTTCCCTAATCTTAAAAATATCCCTCAAAATCCGGATATAATCAATGGCATGAAGCAAAGCTTTATCCGTATTCACAACACTCTGTAGCTCTCTAAACGTCTGTAAATATTATGAGTTCAAAAACAGTTCTACACAACATGTAAGAGGAAGCAATCCAAGTGATTAATCTGGCAACGTCCTCGCATGCAGCCAGGCAAAGCTGGGGAGTGACGGAAAATGGCATAATGAAACACACAACTCCCACAATGCATTACAGATGGAAAAAGAAACCAGGTCATATTCTTGACAAACACTTGTGGGTGTGCACTGTAAGAATAAGACACAGCCACTAGAAATGAAGAAGAAGGGAAAAAAACTATGGTAGCAACTACACAAAAAATGTACCACGGTGAAAACACAGAATAACGAAACGTCGAAGACAAAAGGTTCGGCTTCGACCAGGCGGAAACACGATAACGTGCACGTGATCGTTCGCGAATAGATTTACACTCGCGAATATACGTTTACAAACCTGAAGTCACGTGTTAAGTCTACCAAGTCTGCTTAGTGCAGTGTCTAAAGGCATACAGACAGGAAACAGCTGCAAATCCAGTTTCGAGCCATTAGTTATGCAGGAGCTAAAGATGACTAATCTGCCCAGGAACGTTTAAAGCTAGAATTTGTGGGATCAACTTACTCGTTTTAGAAACACACTAGGTGTAATTTATATCACACTGCACAGATGGAAGTGAACAGACAACCAAGCATCCAAAAATCCTAAAAAAAAATCTGAATCTTGGTGGCGTTTAGGGCTGAAACAAGTTCTAAAATAAAAATAATTAGAAGGGGATTTCATTAGCAAGTAACTGGTCTGTGTGATGAAGCAGACGGGGGTATGCACTTCATGTCACACAGAGAAGCTATTTGAATCAATTAGCTTGTGAGTGGGTTAAACTATTGTTTCTAACAATAAACCGTTTTAGTGCTTTAAGTCTTTGGGCAGCACGGTGGGTAGCACTGTTGACTCACAGCAAGAAGGCCCTGGGTTCGATCCCCAGGTGGGGTGGTCTGGGTCCTTTCTGTGTGGAGTCTGCATGTCCTCCCTGTGTCTGCGTGGGTTTACTCCGGGTACTCCGGTTTCCTCCCACAGTCCAAAGACATGCATGTTAGGTGAACTGGATGTACAAAAAATTGCCCTGGTGTGAGTGTGTGAATGGCTGTGTGTCTGCCATCCAGTGGTGGATGGTGCTCTGTCCTAGGTGTTGTCCGCTCTCCCTTCCCTGCACCCCATTCAGTCCCCCAGGGGGCCGTGGTCTCCGGCTGAGAGTACGCTCTGCGTGATTGGCTGCCACTTCTCACCGGTGTGTGATTGGTGTTTAAGCTGTACTTTGACTGTAAAGCGTCATTGGGTTTGAGAAAGGCGCTATATAAATGTAACTATATCCATCATATTTACGGTGCTCAAGAGAGTCAATTACCCGATTCCACACATTTTACTAAAAAGTCAACTCTGACATTCTTGAGCTGATTACACACACATCCAAAATGTGTGTGCCATCACGGTGATCAGAATACACAGCACTGGAGGGTTTCAGTCAGCCAGACAGTGGCTGGATATTTTGAATTTAAAGAAATGAGGGCTTGAAATGCAAGTCAGGCCTTCTCCCATTGATTCACACCACCTCCCTGTTGGACACACGTAAATCTATTTGTGGGTGCAGCAAAAAAAAAAAGTGCAGAATACTGTAAATAGTGTACAAGAAAACTGTAAAAGACTGGGTTTCTGAATTGAAAAAGTAAAAAAAAAACCACTTGGTAACATTCTCATGAATGTCAGTAGGGGCAAAAGTAATGGTTAGCTGCCGCCCTAGTGGTGTTTATCTGATATGCAACATCTTGATCTGTGATCTTGATCTGGGTGTTGATCAGACTCACACATGTACCTCCTACGCGCACTCGGAAGCTTTGTTACACTTATTCTACTTATAAAATACACGCGGCCAACATGTACTTCCAGGTCACTGGATCAAAATGATTCTTATCAGGATAAAATCAGGACATCGGTCAAAATCTGATAACAATAACACGCCATGCGATGTTGAGAAATAAACGCGCATTAGACGCGATGTTGTTGTTGTTGTTGATGATGTTGTCGCGTTCAACGTTGCATGAGTTAATCAGGACATCGGAAACAGTAACTCACACTAAATCCAAATATAACGCAGTTAACTAAACCAAACTATGATGAAACAATAAGAGCAGGCCAGTCAACGCTTTCTGAAAATCCCATCAGCATGTCGCCCTGAGAGAAAATTCAAAACCCTGCAAGCAGAAGCACAAACTAGCCTCCTCTGTGCACGCGCTCAACTGTTTACACCCGACTAAAGTTCTTACGGTTAGCTAAACAACGGAAAAACAAATAAAAGAATAACGAACACGAAAATATTTGAAACTAATTGTACCAACGTGGTCAGGCCAACGGTTCAAACGAACTTCTATAATAAAACAAGCACCGCTTAAAACCTGAAAACAAGAACGCCATTGCCTTGAGCTAATCATTACCAGAGAATCTCGGCGCACAAAGTTGAGCTAGCGCCGATTAGCTTAGCACAGATGCGCTGTTCTGTTAGCAAGGCTGGCTAACGGCTAAACAACCGCGCAGCTCAAAACCTTCTTGGTTAGAGCCTCCAGAACAAACCAAAACATGGCGAAACTGTTATCGAGGGGAAGGAAATGCATCGTTTTATATGGTTAGGTAAACTTTGAAAACTTCGAAAGGGCTAACTCTGGCTCTGTCAAGTTCTGGAAAAACAGAACAAAAAACCCAGAAAGTCCGTTTACCTGGTTGAAGCAGGAGGGACAGGGAAACCATGACAAGCGAAATCCGGTTCAAAAGCTGCAGCTTAGCCGAGTTGAGGGTTCCGCTTCTCCCCATGCCAATCCATTCAGTTAGAATGGAGATCACCAACTTCTGCTGCTCATCGACGCTACGGAGAAACACAACTCTCACAGCAAATCTCTCTCTCTCTCTCTCTCTCTCTCACTGAGCAGCACTGCACAGGAACGCGGCCTCACTCTGGCCAGTAGGCGGGGTCTGGATATTTGATGGGCGGGGGCTAAGTTTACTCCGCCCTTCTGGTGTTTATTAACTGTTTCTGCCACTAAAGAATATAGATATATATCTGAACCGATATACTGTCCACTTTAATAGGAACACCTTTACATTTGGTCATTGAAAATTACATTTATATTTATAGATGCTTTACAGTCAAAGTACAACTTTAACACCAATCATACATCGCGCACAGCATACTCTCAACTGGAGACCACGGCCCCCTGGGGGACTGAATGGGGTGCAGGGAAGGGAGAGCAGATAACACCCTGGACAGAGCACCATCCACCATTCACACACTCACACCAGCAATTTTTTTGTACATTCAATTCACCTAACTTGCATGTCTTTGGACTGTGGGAGGAAACCGGAGTACCCGGAGTAAACCCACGCAGACACAGGGAGGACATGCAGACTCCACACAGAAAGGTCCCAGATCGTCCCACCTGGGGATCGAACCCAGGACCTTCTTCCTGTAAGGCAACAGTGCTACCCACCGAGCCACCGTGCTGCCCACAGTTTATGCATTTATCCAAGCAGCTAATCATATGGCTGTAGCACAGTGCATACAGTCATGCACATGCAGGTCAAAAGCTTCAACTAATGTTCACATCAAACATCAGAATGCGGAAACATGTGATCTCTGGGATTGGGTGTTGGTTCCAGATGTGCAAGTTTGAGTATTTTTTATAACTGCTGATCTCTTGGGATTTTCCCACCCAATAGTCTCTAGAGTTTACAAAGATGGTGTGGAAAAAGAAAAAAAAAAAACACTGAGTGAGCAACAGTTCTACGGGTGGAAACACAGTATTGATAAGATAGATCAGAGGAAAATGGCCAGAGCGGTTTGAGCTGGCAGGAAGGCTACAGTAACTCAAATAAGTACTTAAAGGTCAAGTCACAGAGATCACACGTTTCCCCCATTCTGAAGTTTGATGTGAATAACTGAAGCTCTTGACCTGTAGCTGCATGATTTTATGCACTGTGCTGCTGCCACATGACTGACTGATTGGAGAACTGCACAAATGAGCAGGTGTACACGTGTTCCTATTAAAGTGGACGGTGAGTGTAGTATGATATACTGTATAGTTATGTTCACCAACTGCCAGCAATACAGAAGTGCTGCATTAAAGAAGTTATAAATAATAATAGATTTGTTTTTAATTTTATATAATTTTTTTTTACAATAACAAAGATTAAATAAAAAAAAATGCTTCTTCCTGTTAGTTTGTAATAAAAAGTTATCACAATCTCATAAAAAATGTGACATTTTGTGACAGTATTGTCATATTGCCCAGCCCTACCCCCAGGGGTCCCGGAAGCAAGGCCAGTAGGTCTCTGATTTTTCTTTTATATTTGTTACAGTGATGGATACTATATTTATTACAGAGTCCTTATAATTTAACCTAATCCACAATAAGATAAAAAAGCAAGGAAGACAAAAAGGCTCATTTCAGGAATTGCATGAGCCAAAACTCATTTCAGGAATAAAAAGTGGCTCTAATAAATATCCAGCATATTACTGTGCACAATTACTAAACTGTGTTCATTTAAAAAAAAAAATCTGCACTCTGTGTGTGTGTGTGAAATTTATTTTACAGTTAAAGGGCTGCTAAAAGTTTGACAGCCCCTGAGACGAGCAGTAAATGAATAAAATAATAGATTGAGAGCTACTTGTGAGATTACGAGATAGTCGTCCATTTAGCAGGTGTCAGTAGTAAGTGTGGTGATAGATAAGGAATAAAACAATAAAACTATTGTCCAATAACAGCACATCCTGAATTGTTTTAATCCTCTAAGACCGCCACAATTTGCCAAAGATTACAATAGAGTTTATACGATAGTTTATAGAAAATTACTCAAAACCTTCTGACCAGTAATAACTGAGAATTTGACAGCTCTGTGAATAAGACAAAAGTGTATAACACTCAGAATGTAGTACCTGCTTTTCAGTAGATTTCGGGGATCCATTTGGAGTTGACTGATATTCTGAAAAAAAAAAGAAGACAATTAATTAATTAGCTTGAATAATTAATGCTCTAACCAAACACGACCACACGTTTGTTTTTGGTTTGTTGTGGCAAGTAACGTTGTTATTATTTAATACCCAGCTACCAAACTTGAGGCAACATCTCAGGCTCTTCCACAATAATGAGTGCAATAATGTTGTGTACGGCAACAGTAATTACACGGTTGTGGTTCTGCAGAGCAGTCTGCTCTCATAAAGTCATTCATCTCTCAGGCTCATATGGGTATTGATGGTATAGAGGCGTTATTCACATACAGAGCAGTGAAGCAAACACTTCTTTCACTCAGGTGGATGGATGAGTGAGCCTCTTACAAGTATCTCCTGTCAGAAGACGGCCTGACGAGACTGATGGGTGGAGAAAGGCCTCTTTCTTTCCCCTGGGCTTGTGAACATATTGCATTGCATGATCCAGTGAATATACATATTCCCGCTCTTGAAGAAAGTTGGGGGCTTTGTCAATTACTGAGATGAATCGGGTGAAGGAAAGAAAAGAAGAGGAAAAGAAAGAATAGGGCCAGCACATTTCTTCTGACACTGACTCACTTGTTCTTATACAATAGAGCAATGATGTCAGGCTGGTAAAATTAGCCCTCTGCTTCACGGCAAGTCTGAATGCCAGACGAGTGAGAAAGAAGGCTGCAGAGTTGGAGAAAGAGGAGTAAAGCAGCTACATGTATGTATGGTGTGAGGGAAAAAGACAGCAGGATAACAACGTTGCTTCTTGAAACAAAAGGCTGAAGAAAGATCAGATCAACAAAGACCAGCTGAAAGCTACAGAGCTGGCGGACAAAGTGAGCTTTTTCTCAGCCCTTAAAAGGAAGTGCAAAATGGAGGTGTGAGTGGAGAAAAGCAGGACTAAGATGAGGAGAGAGGAGAGAAAGAATGAGAGAAAGTGGAAGAGGTGTCAGGTTTCCACTGACTGTATGTCTGGGCAGCTACATCTGGTCCTCATTACGGCACTCACACGGCGGGAGCAGATCCACACCGGCCTGCTTGTTTTTGTTATTAGGACCATCTTACTGCGGTATGAATTCAGCCAGACACACACTGAGAGATCCCCTGGTACTGCCATAACCTCCACCATGACTGTACCTCCTCCAATATTTAAGACCAAAACCACACACTAATCACCACTAGGCATAAACACTAGTTCAGGCTGTGGCTTTCTTCTCAGTTTGGGCATTAAATAAAACTTCACTGGCTGAGTAAGTCTGAAGTAGAGCTCGGGGATTTGCGTTAGAGGGAAACAGAGACTCGGTTTTCAGAGCAATTATCATCGCAGATAAGTGAGACAGAAGTGTGAGGGTCTGTAAGAGGCTGGTGCTGATAGCATCTCTGCTGAAGAATCCCACTTAGTCGCTTTGATTGATGCCTAACCAGACTCTTGTGGGTAGGCGAGGCAGGGAAGTGGGGCCTTCTGGGGGCAGTTCAAGTGGCTCTTTTTTTTTTGTCTCTGACACTGACAATTTGTTATTTTACAATGAGTGTAGTAGAGAAGAAGGCTTGTGCAATGCTTCAAGGCTGTAATTAAAAGGCTTCCATTTACATTTCAGAAAAAGAGATAGAAAGTCTGATGTTTTCTAAAAGTGGCTGGAGCACTGACATGAATTTTTCTCCATAAAATATTTTACAAAATAAGGATCAGATTCCTGTTGACATTATTCCAAAATAATAATACACTTTATATGAGACAGAGACATCAATTAGAGGAGGGGAAAAAAGATAAGACAAAAAAGATAAATTATATTATATTATATTATATTATATATATTATAAATATTATGTATTTTTCAATACATTCAGTAAAACTAATATGCAGGTAGAACAGTAAAAAAAACGTATGTCTGGATTACCAGTGGGTCACCAAACACTTTAAGGAGTTTAATTCAATTCATAATTTCAAATATAAGCTTAAGATCTGACTCTAATTCCATTACTTTTATTTTCAATCCTCAACCCATGTATCTCAGCTCATAGCTCATAGCTACTTCCCTCTATTTAGCTCACGAGACACTGGTGGCATCACTAGCATAATACTTTTCTAAACCAAAAGGTCAAATGTAACCTTAGATTCAGGGTCACAGGGTCTCCTGCCTTTGCTAAGAGAAGGTGGTGTCAGGAAACACGAGATAAAGGGGGAAAACCTCTGATCTTTTATCACAGAACAATAGAGCAGGTCAGCAAAAACTACAGCACCTCATGACCTATCTCTATACCTTACCTTTAAGCAGATTATAGTGAGCTGGATTTGCATGGCACACACACCCTATAATATAATATAGTGTATATATTATAGTTTCTATGGTAGCACAGATTCACAGGGAGTTGGAGTATAGCGGACAAGTTCCTGTGATTCACATAATCTATGGCTAATTATAAGAAAAAAAAAAAAACACCCTGCTGTATGGTGATGTTTTCTCTATACTATTCTGTAATATTATTGGAAGGTGTCTCCAGTGTCACAGCTTCGTCACAGTCAATGTGACAAGTTTTCCACCACAAGAAAGTCTTCAGGATAGTTTCTCAGAAAGCTGTTTGTGTGTGTGTGTGTGTGTGTGTGTGTGTGTATTTTGTCTTATTAACTTCAAGAAATGTATTCATTAAATCTCTTTAAAACTTACTTTTTATTAGTGTGATTGCAGTAGGCAATCACACGATTGTTCTTCTTAAGTATTATTATTATTATTTTTATTATACCAGGTACTTTTGTCTCCCTATCAACTGCCGCATTTTTCTAAATATCGACACCGTTCCAACTCTGAAACGTCCGACATGGTCAGGAATGGTGCGCTTGTATAAGGATAAAGGATCCCCGCACTCGTTTACTCTCCACACTAGTTTTTCTCGCCATTTTTTCCCATGCACTCCCATTGATTCTCGTTCCAGTTTCTAATTTTCTGTCACCAGTACTTCT
>JAOUQY010000004.1:15809254-15823646 GCA_028566355.1 Doras micropoeus | reverse complement strand
GACATGCTGACACATTAAGAAGCTCCCTTATCTGATTACACAATGCCCATTAATTGGGGTGAATGGAAAACGGGTAAGAAACCCATCCTTTATAGTTCCACAACAGTATTGACTAGCCTGCACTAACTAAACAGGCTTACACCATGGCCCTGTTGAATTCTCCATTTTATTTGGGCAGAAGGTCTTGATTAATTTTCTATAACAGCAACTCTGCACTTCTTATATTAATGTGCTCCAGGGAAAGCCCTTTGTAACAGTCAGAGGTAAAGCTATAACTTTAAAGTTCTGTATTGTGGGAAAGTCTTCAGCACAGAGGACCTTTCCAGTATAACAAGACAAGTTGTATTTTCTCTTATTAATTTGAAGAGACAGATAAAAAAAAAAAAAGACAGGTTGGTGAAGAAATGGCTATTTATAGCTGTTATAACATAATTAGTAATAGGACCTAGCTTGTTTCATGGGTGTTCCACAACATTAAATGTACTATAAATGGATAAAACGTACTACACATCGTGCTTTAATTAAGAGCAAATTATAATAATTGGCAAATTGCTGTGGAATAAAAGAAAGAAAACTCTTTAGAATATGCTGTTTTTGGAAAATGATCAACTTTAAATGCTGAGCTACATCACATCACCCTGTCATTACTTATTTTCCTATATCACTGCATTCCAAAGTGTTTTATTCCTTACAAATTTCAAGTGGATCCAATAGAAATGACTAATTTAAACAATTTAACTAGCATACCTATAATTGATATACCCAGATCAGTATGCTTTACCAGTAAATGGAATTGTACATTCCTATTCACCTGACATTTAAGTGCTCTTGACGGAGCATGGAGATGTTTCAGGGGACAGAATAATACGAAAGAAATAGTAGTGTAGTATACGTTATTATTATTATTATTATTATTATTATTATTATTATTATTATTATTATTATTATTATTATTTTAACTATCAATAATTCTGTTAAAGATTTTTTTTGACCATTAGACAAACACAACTTTCTAAAGCCTTTCATAGAAGCCAGGTAACATAACAGCTGTGAGCAGGGTTCTGTTTGCACTCCGGCATATAAATACTTTATTAGCACTGCTAGGATTCAGCCAGTGGCTTTAGATTTCCTCTTTCTGCCAGTCACACGATGTTCACCGTTGGCTGTCAGATCAGCAGACTGTGGTTTACGGCATGAAGACAGCAATTCATGGACCAGACCAGCAGTTTCTAAAGACAAACGTTTGACAGAAACACCACCTCGAAACTCAAGAATGTGAAAGGCTGAAATATATGAAATGCTGTATTTGCAGCAGGTCCTGGGGGAAATGTTAGTGTGATTTAAAGGTGAATAATACAAAGTGTCATTTAGAGAAATAGTCCAGTACACAAGCTGTTAATCCAGTCCATTGTTGTAAGGGATGATGCTCTCTGTGTGGAGGTTCAAAACAGTGTTTGTGTCTGACCTCCATCATTCCAGTCCTTTGAGAAAACTGATCAGTAAATAAACACAGTAAAAAATAAACACAGTACGCAATAGTGTTTTTCCTGTTCCTAACACACCTCTTCCAGTTCGTCCTCTCATTATCAGCAGAACGAGGTGTGTTACATTACTCAATATTACAGCATTATACACTCCTGATCTTAGACCATCTATATGTGGGTTTTGTGGTTAGTCCTGATATCACTACAGACTTAACAAAAGCTTCCTCTAGGGTTTATTTTTTTTGGATAGTTAACAGTTCTAGCACTCTAAAATGATTCTTAGAAATATGGAGCATGGAAGCTGAAAAATATTTGAAGATGAATTTTGAATATTTGAAATATAAAAACATCATATAATTTTTTTTCTTGTTTTTCTGTATTTGTGAAATTTACTAAATGTATTTTCTTTGTTTTGAACTTGTGTGACATGGTTTCAAGTAGTTTGAAATGACAGGTTATGATTTTCAGATTAGAAAAAAAAATCTTAAAAATTAAAATTTCAAAAATACAGAGTTAATATAAAATACACTGAAAGGTTAATCAAACAGAAAAAAAAACAAGTGAGCCATGAAGCAAATAAAATGTTTTACATTCTACTAAAACCACTATTTTACTACAGTCATGTTCAATCAAAGACACTCCATGCCTATAAACATTCAATGGCAAGTGATCCACCTGGTCTTTACTATTAGCTTGCTGGCAAACTGAGCTGCTTAACAGAAATGTAGCTATTTTTGTAAAATTTAAAGAATATTAGATGTACTTGGTGATGTATGTAAATTATATATTATATATAATAATTATTTATATTTATATTTTATATATTATTTATTTATTTATTTTTTTGAAGGTAAAACCCATAACAAGTTCAAAACAAAGAAAAAACACCGCCAGTGACATTTGATTTCATGTGATGTGTGTATAATTCAAATATAACCTACAGAATTCATATTCAAATACTTTTCTCAGCTGAAAGGGAAAGCCTCGCTTTTAGGGTTCTACCTATATCTGCTCCCTCAAAGGCACAAACATGATAACCCTTTAGGGTTCTACTTAACTTTATTTAATCTAAGTATAGTTTGATTGTAGTAAAGATGTTAGAAGTACTTCCAGTTGTATTTATATTACAGGCATAAAAATATACATCTGAGCAAACACACACACACACACAAAAACCCAGAAAAAAACAACATGTGTTTTGTCAAAACCGAAGACACAAATGTTACGACAATTATACCTTATTATACCTTTCCATTATGTCTGAGAAAAATGTGTTGGGGGAAGTTTTGTTTCTGAAATACTAACTACTCGTCTATTGCAGTCGTGTAAATATGATATTGGATTTACAGCATCTGGTTAGAGATCTTGTGAATGCTTAGTTTCTCCTGCAAGAACATAAGAACATATGGCAGGGGATTGCATATGTATAATAGTAAACATTTTACAAAAGCTTTATTAGGCTTTAAGCTAAGAAGGTTTGGAGGAATAAGTTAATATACTATGTGACAATGCAAAAAAAATGTAGAAAGATTCCTCTGCAAACATACATATACAGCTCTATATATGTGTATTATGTTAATAATAAAAAAAAAAAATTGCTAATAACATTAACTGCAGTTATGTTGGGAGCATTGGGAGGAAGTGAGTGGAAGGGTGTCTTCGTCGAGCTTTATGGCCCCTCCGCGGCTTCCCTCGACCATTCAGAGACACAAACATCTGTCTCCCGCCGTGCTTCCAGCGCAGGGATGCGTAGGTGTTGTAGCCGTTCTCCTCGATGCGCTCCTTAAACTTGCAGCTTGGGTTGTATCTTACCTACAAAAAAGGGGAGAGTAGCTATATTCAAATATTTCTACAGAGAATTTGACTCACGTTTACCACAGACAATCTGATATATCACAGACATATCTGATACATTCAACATTGTCATCTGAAAGTGCACCATTTCCTATATATAGCAAATGAAAACCTGAATATTGAATATACTTGACTTTATCTAGTATTTCCTGTCATATAATCACAATAAACCAAATATGAGATTGATAATCTTCCAGATATTAAGGTTTAAATGTTCTTATTCCATTTTATATTCCATGTTATATTTCCAATTTTATGTTTCACCTTTTCTTTTAATTATACTTTTTATTCATTTGGAAATTGATACTAGTGGAATTTTTGCTCATTCTTGCTGTGCACAAGACTCAACAGTCCACGGTCGCCATTGTCTGATTCTCCTCTTCATGATGCGCCATACATTTGCAGATGTGGACTGCAGGCAGGCCAGTCAAGCACACACACTCTATGCTTATGAAGCCACACTGTTGTAACTTGTGCAGAATGAGGCCTGGAATTGTCCTGTTGAAACAGACATGGAGTTCCTGGGAAAATAAATCATTTTCGTCACATATATGCAGATCGCCCATGCCGTGGGCACTGATGCACCCCCATGCCATCACAGATTGCAGATTTCTGCACTTTTCATTGGTAACAGTCTGGATGATCTTTTTCATCTTTGGCACATAGAATCCAACGTCCATTTTCCCCAAAAACAAGCTGAAACGTGGACTCGTCTGACCACAGAAAATGCGTCCAGTGTCTCTCAGATGACTTCAGACACAGAGAACTCATGGTGTTTCTGTGTAAAATAATATATGGCTTCCTCTTTTCACAATACAGTTTCAGGTTGCATTTCAGGTTGCTCTGTTAAGTGGCAATGATTTTCCAGAATCCATCACGTTAGCAAGATGGTTTCTGAAACAATACCACCTGAGGGCTCGGTGGTCAGACACATTCAGGAGCAGTTTCCACAACTGGCCTTTAGGCACTGAGATTTCCCCTGACTTCCTGAATCTTTTCATGATATTATGAGAGCTGTAGATGGTGAAAGACCTAAATACTTTGCAATCTTGCAATGAGAAGTATTGTATTTGAACTGACTGACAATTCTCTCATGAAGTTTGGCACAAAGTGATGAACCACAACCCATCCTTGCTTGCAAAGTCTAAGCCTTTGGTGGATCCTTTTATACTCACTCTTGATGACCTCACGGGTTATCAATTAAACTGATAATTGTGGAACTTTCCATTGTTACTTGCATAACCTTTTCAGTCTTATTTTGCCTCTGTCCCAACTTTTTTTGGTGTGTTGCAGGTGTCAGATTCTATTGTTTTATATTTACAAAATACAATTAGGTTTGTCAGTAAAAACACTGAAAATGTTTTCTTTGTACTTACCTGTTAAATAAAGTTCAAGCAATTGAACAAATTACAGTTTTTAGTTGTTGTTTTTTTTTTATATAGAAAGTGGCCCAACTTTTCAGGAAATGGGGTTTGTAATTTGTCATTTATTTGCAGTGAAGTGAAAAAACGAGAGAAAAAAAGATAAAAAAAAAAAAGATAAGGAGCTCATCTACACTGTTGGAACTTTAGAAAAAAAATATTTCATGACAAAAACAGTCCCACGCACCACGCACATCCATTGAGTGAGGTTAGCTGAGATTGAGGAAGACTACAATCAGTGGTAGCATTTCTCAATCTGAATAGAGACACACTAACAGATACAGAGTGTGGCATTGCATTACACCCTCACTATAGTGATATTTTGCTACGGCTGGATAGAGCTCTTATCTCAAGAAGAAGAGATGGCACAATGACATCGTGGTTCAGGTTTCCGCTCAGGGGATGTTATCAGTGCCGTCTCACTGCCTGCAGTTAGATAAGATCAGCTCCTGAGTGAGTGTTGTGATTAATAGTCATTAGGGTGAGATTCAAACAGGGATTAAATCAGACGTTTTCGTGCAGCGTGGGTTGTTTGTTTGTTTACTTTCGGAATAGAGATGTACATCATCATTGGGTGACTGATTGTCATGTTGAGATGGTCTCATAGAGCGCTTAAAGTGTTCAGGCACCACACACTCATTAAAGGAGGCAAAAACAACTGCCTGATGGCACGCACACGGTTCACAGGAACAGGACTGTGACCAGCAGGAACCCTCAAGGAGTTCTCGTAAACCTCTGGGAGCTCACTGAGCTCAGTTAAATGGGATTTAGGTCAGTGCGCTTTATTTTTCATTGGTTTAGCTTGACTCTTTCTTTTGGGCTATGATAGAAATCAACCACATCCAGGTGTGGATGAAGGTAAATATTATTTTCACTTCAAGCACTAGGAGGTTCCATATATTCCAAGTAAATCATATACCATTGCTCTAAATATTTTGTTAGTTATCATGAGACTCTACTGCAGCCCCTACAGAATGTCTTCTAATACGATTGAAGATGTACCTACCGATCCAAAGAGTGTGCCTTTTTTGGACATAGCTAAGTACAGGCCAGTGCTGACAGATTTGATGGCGACAACTCCCACACTAACAGATCGGATTTCCATCAGACCTGTAGAAGAAAACAGAAAATAGAAGCCTGGGTTAGAGAAGAGGGAGTTTCCCCATCAAAAACTACTCTATCATTACCGATTAGAAAAACATGGGCGCTAAGAATATTTCTTTCTGCAGGAGGAAAAAAAACAAGACATGCAACAATAGCGCTTTTTGAATGATTCTATTTATTGAGTGGTTCATCATATTTCAGGTACGTGTCTCCTTGTGTACCTGCTGCTGAAAGCCACCTGTATCCTGTAGTTATAGTAATACACTGACCTGGAAATAAATGAAAACCTTTTTAAATGCGTCATGCTTAGTTTGTGAATACTCTCCCATGTGATTTTATCATTTAACAGGGCACAATCTATCTGTAATTGCTGCTTAGAAATCAGACCTTGCCTATGTTCTTTGCTGAACAAACTCTATTTAAAACTGGAAGTCAGATCATGATGATAAAGCAGATAGTCCACTAAAAACCTCAGTGCTTGTCCATCAGCATCTGAATGGGATCTGATTGCTGTACGGGAGGCTCTCCTTCCAACACTGTTTCAAGTTTCACCTACAAAGGAACCCTGATGCATCATGCTATCTGTTCAGATAATCCCTGTTACCTAAAGGCTGTGTTACTTGCTCAAAGAGCAAAAACGCAAACACCCTAGGAAACATTCAGTCTCCGGTGAGGGTTGTGAGAGGAAATGACACAGACAAATCAGCTACTGGCACTGGACTGTAAATACAGAAAAATGTGAAGGTGCTGAATGAGATGTTGACCCAGCACCAGTAAGGAAATGCAGGAACTAACCCAGAGGCCACTTCAAGGCTTTGAGAGTTTGAGCTCTGGTTGAAGGCATTAAACCATTAGATCATACGTGTTTTCTTTGGGTCAAACACGGCCTGCTGCCTAGTTTCATTCACCAGCATAATAATACTGTAAACATTAATATTGAAACACCCAGTAATACCAACTACTCAACATTTTTATATTAGAATTCACACCAGACCCATAATGTAGCTGTACAGTGCATGAAGGATAACATTGCACAGGGCTGAAACTCTGGTTAAAATCAATGTCTCTCTGCTGGGTTTAATGTAAATCAGACCCACATCTAAAAAAAGCTTCAAAAAACATGTCTGGTGATTCACTGAACATGGTCATTCAAGCAGTTATCAATCAGCCAATTGTGTGGCAGTCACACTATACATAAAATCATGCAGATACTGGACAAGCGCTTCAATTACTGTTCACCTGAAACAGTAAGATGGAAGAACGTGATCTCAGTGACTTTGACCATTTCATGATTTTGCTTCCAGACATTTTAAGTTTAAGTATTCAAGAAACAGCTAATCTCCTGGTATTTCATGCATTCCACCTTATACAGAATGGTGCAGAAAACAGAAACTATCCACTGAGTGGCAATTCTGCTTTGTTGATGAGAGAGGTCAGAGTAGAATCACCAGACTGGTTTGAGCTTAAATGAAGGCAACAATCACTTGAATTTTTATTTAACTGATAAAAGTACAAAGAAAATGTGATAAACTTAATTGTGTTCTGTAAATATAAAAAAATCAATAGAATGTGATGCCTGCAACACACCCATAAAGTTGTTATAGAGGCAAAGTAAGACAAGTAATACAAGTAAAACTGTTCTGGAAGGTTCCACGATTAGCAATTTAACTGATAACAGGTGAGGTCATCAAGAGTATAAAAGGAGCATCCACCAAAGGCTTCGTCTTTGCAAGCAAGGATGGGTCACGGTTCATCACTTTGTGCAAAATTTCATGAGAGAATTGTCAGTCAGTTCAAGTACAAAGTTTCTCAGTGCAAGATTGCAAAGAATTTCAGTCTTTCACCATCTATAGTTCATAATATCATGAAGCAATTCAGGGAGTCATTGGAAATCTTGGTGCATAAAGGCCAGGGGTGGAAACCGCTGCTGAATGTGTGTGACCATTGAGCCCTCAGGCGATATTGTTTGAGAAACTGTCATGCCACTGTGATGGATATAATCACATGGGCTTAGGAGTACTTTGGAAAATCATTGTCACCTAACACTGTTCACTGCTGCATCAAGAAATGCAACCTGAAACTGTATTATGCAAAGAGGAAGCCATATATTAAGTCTGAAATGCCGCCAATTTCTCTGGGCCTGAAGTCATCTGAGATGGACCCGAAAGACAGTGGAAACGTGTTCTGTGGTCAAATGAGTCCACGTTACAGCTTGTTTTTGGGACTGGATGTTGGATTCTATGTGCCAAAGATTAAAAAGACCATCTAGACTGTTACCAATGTGCAAAAGTGCAAAGACCAGCATCTGTGATGGCATGGGGATGCATCAGCACCCATGGCATGGGTGATCTGCATACATGTGAAGGTATAAGGAAGAGGATTATCTTGGTATTTTGGTGAGACATATGCTACCGTCTTTTCCCAGGAACATGTCTTTTTCAGCAGGACAATGTCAAGCCTCATTCTGCATGAGTTACAACAGCGTGGCTTCATAGACATAGAATGTGTGTGCTTGACTGGCCTGCCTGCGGTCCAGATCTGTCTTCTAGTGAAATTGTATGGTGCATCATGAAGAGGAGAATCAGACAATGGCGACCACGGACTGTTAAACAGTTCAAGTCTTGTACACAGCAAGAATGGGCAAAAATTCCACTTGCAAAACTGCATTAATTAGTATCTTCAATTTCCAAATGAATAAAAAGTATAATAAAAGAAAAGGTGATGTGACCCAGTGGTAAACATGCCTCTGTCCCAACTTTTTTTTGAGTGTGTTGCAGGCATCAATTTATACATTTGTTTATATTTAACAAATAGAATTAAGTTCATCATTGAAAACAGTGAAAAGCTTTTCTTTGTACTTTTGTCTATCTAATAAAGCTTCATGTGAGTTAACAATGACAGATTTCAGTTTTATTGCATTTTTAGAAAGTGTCCCAACTTATCTGGAAATAGGGTTTGTAAACTAAACACTCCTTACAGCTGAGTATAATTTGATGATGATGGAGCATGACTTAGGAATAAATGAGAGACATTTTTGTTCAGAATTAAACCTAAACTCTTTTTAAATGTAATTCCTAACAAACTGATATGCTGTATATTTAAACAAGGAGAATTTAATGGAATCAATTCTAGTTATTATTAATGTTATTAATTTGTATGCCTCACATACCCATAAACTATTCTTCAACCATTAAGGAAGCTACTGATGAAAAACTGTTTCAGAAATATGACCCGGCTGTAGCTGTTGGATCACTTCCAAAGAATCGGTTTATCTAATCATGTTGTCACTTAAGCCTAATAGTGAATACAGTTGAATAATTTCTGTTACTCCTTCTTTTTCCTAGAAACATCCTTTTCCAAATGCATAGTCAATTATTATTAGTGTTAACAGATAGAATATATAATAATATGTTATGAAAGGAAAAGCATCTGGACTTTAAGGGCTCACAGAAATACTGATATGTCCCTATCATGTCATGTCAGTATTTTTTTGTTACAAACTTTTACAGGACCTGACCAACATCTGATATCTGGTTGGCAGTGTCACATCTGAAAGTCACATCAAACTCTTACAAACAGTTTTTTTCCTTGGTAAATGATGTTAGTTCTGATAGTCAAAGCAAAGTAAATACTACAACAGAACATTAACCAACAGTGTTTTATTTATTTTTAATAAATAAAAATGGTAATTCTTGGTAAATTGCTGTGTAAGAGAAATAAAACCCTTAGGGATGTGTTGTTATTGGAAAAAAGGTGTTAACAGTAACATTAAAACTACCCCATCATTGATCCTTTTCTTATAACAACATGTTTCCTTCCATATTTGAATGCAGAATATTGTATCACATGGAACCCTCAATCTTAGGTGGTCTCGAGCTTCATGTCTAATGACTCTCAACACAGCAAAAAGAAGAGCAGCCAAGTGTCCATGTATACATGCCAGTTAAAGACATCACCCTCTTCATAGGAAGAAAGAAAGTAAATAAACAAATCTAGCGGCTTTTTTCTTTGACATGCGGGTGAAGGAGGCCCAGCCGCAGATTGAAGCCAGACTGGCAGGTCATGCAGGTAGCTTCCACCAGCTGCAGAGCCAACTCATCATCTCCATTAAAAATGCCCATGCTTTGAAGACCGATGTGTTTTTTCCTGTTTATGTTTCCTTAGGGTGTTGCAAACATCATGTGGTAGAACCATGTGTACAGCTCGTAACCCTCTCTGACAGCATCCCAGATGACTGGGGTTCACAGCAAGTTTATGAGGACTGAACCAGGCAAATGAAAAGTGCCCGAAAGTGCTGCTACTCCTAATTAGTATGAGCCCAGAGAGTCATTGGCATATAATTGACCTCTTATGGCTTAGCTTTTTAGGATGTGCCAGGAGAAATGAGTCATTCTCGGGGATTCTTGAAGAGAAAACAAAATTAGCTGAGGATCAATCTGTAAAGGCGGAATAGTTTCATACTAACATTAATTCCCTTTGAAAGTGATATCAAAAAACGTATACTAGTTTCAGGAAATACATCATGCTTTCACAACATGCAGCCCAAAGAAGTGACACTGGCTATCCATTGGCTATTTTTTTTTTTTTAAAGTTGCATTTCAAGAAATATTACCACTTACAGTATGCATTAGTACCATCCAGAGATGGGGACTTAAGTTTGAGACTTGCGGTTAAGTCGCACATGGTGACTTGAGACTTGACATAAGACTCGAGATTTGGCATTCATGAACAATCCCTTCTCTTTTTGTTTGGTGCATTAACAATAAGGAAATGTCAGATGAGCTGAATGTTATTCCTTCCCTTATTATCATGCATAACTTTACACAAGCATGTGGCCATAGATGACATAACCATAAAAGATTTGATTTGAACTCTAGCGCAAAGACTTCAGACTTGACTAGGACTTGCAAAAAATGGCTTGTGAGCATCTCTGGTACCATCTTATGAAACTGGATGGACAGCAGAATTGCCAATCTCAGCCAGGTTTGTTTAGTCATACATTTGTAGAAAAAGGTTCTCAAACTCTTTTCGGCCAGGGTTGCCTTTAACTGCAAAATAAATCATCATTATTTTACTCCAGATCTTTCTACCAACAGCACACATTGTCCATGTGACATTAGTTAGTTGTTTTTTAGTTATTGGTGTTTGGATTAAACCCATTCAATTTGAATGTCAGTCAAATGAGCTAACAACTATACAATGATTTCCATCACTGTAACCAAAAAGAAAATGCTTAACAGACTGCTTTGCTGCTTAGGAGTTCTTCACTCCCTTAACAGGTGGAAGCTTAAGGATTTCACTAGAGGGACAAGTGGAAAAACCCTCAAGGGTGCTAAATGGAACCTTTTATCTTAAGCATATACATCTCTAATCTCTGTCTTGGCCCACATAATCCATCTTAAACTAAACTGGATTATGAGCATGGGGGAAAAAGCATTGTAGCCTATGCAGCAGGTTTGCAATGCCAAAAATCGTTCAAAAAGGTCATTTTGTGTGCCTGTGCTCTCTTAACCTTTTGGCCAAAACTGTCAATTAAGCAAATCCGTGCTTCTGCTTAGTCAACTGTGGACTAGACATTTTCTGATCTTGCATGGGATTTCTCAAAGCATGGAACAAGTCCTGTGCTTAGTCTTCTTTATTCATTTTGTCTCCTCATTCAGTCTTCTCTTTCAGCCCCCCAGTCTGTAGAGTTTTTTTGGAAGTGAGCCCATCTTCAGATCATTGGGTCTTTTTTTTGACCTTGAAAATAGGTAGAAAGAGAAGCGGGGGAGAAAAGAGAATTCTCACTGGGTTTCTTTTGTCAAAATTATAGTTGAATAAGGAGAAGGGGAGGGCTAAGAGTTGTACATAGTAGTAAGTAGGCCTTGGTGGTGATGGTGGGGTGTTGGGGGGGTTGCAGGGGTCAGGGGGGTCATAAAATTATGTTTCCTTCAACTGGCCCTTTGCTCCGAATAGGCCTTTGTTACCTACCTGAGATCTGGAAGACGACAAGGACTTATTAATGACCCGGCTTTTGTTGCAAAGAGCAAGGTTCCTCCCACCTCAATTAAAAGGGAAGGAGGGGGTAGACCGGGTGAAAGATTGGGCAGAGTTTCTCTAGCTTTTCCCAACTTGCCTGGAGGTCTTTAATTTTGCAGGTCGCCCCCTTCAGCATCTCTCCCTGGCCTGTCGCCCCCCTCTAAAAAAAGCCTGGGAATCTCTCGGTTCCAACGGTACGCTTGCCCTTGATTGACGTACCTTTTCAATTATTTCACAGTTTGCTAAGAGAGGGCACTGTTGTTTTTTTCTCTGCTCCTTCTCTTTCTCTTCTTTGCTTCCCTTTCAAAACACAGGCTTTTCATGTCGGGTTCCTCTCTGCTGGCCCTAATGGCCATGACCAGAACCTTTGATCTGATCTGCCTCCGTGGATGTGCTCTCCAGCCGGCTCCTGTCTCGGCCTGTGTGTGGTGAGATCTCACACCATAAAAAGGCCACATCAGTTACCGCTATGCACAGCTTGGTGCCGACTCATGAGAATTATTGTTTCACGGTTCTTGGGGCCTCATTTATCAAGCTGGATATGAACAAATTTATTCATAAATCATTTGCAGGAGCTTTTAAACAATAAATGTGTAAAAGAGTTTTGTGGAAAAATGTGTAATAAAAGCCTGCAAAAATAAATATATCCTGCAATAAAAGGAGGAGTAGCTAGTATTTGTCTGTCTTAGTTTATATACTGCAGAGGCAGTGCGGCTTTATGGAAACATGTTTAGGAGGTGCTCTTTTGCCTTTTAGTCTGGGGGTCAACAAATGCTCTAAATGTGTTTGGTGATTTAAGACTGCTTAAAATTTATGAACATATGCTTGTGAGTGTGAAGAAAATTAGCAACATCAAAACTTTATAATTGCTGGTGGAGATTTTTTAGTTTGCTTTTTTGTTGTCATTTTTTGGACAAATCCATGAGTGAACAAGAGCCGTTTCACAGTAAACTACTGAGAAATAACCACAGACAGCACAAGAGCTTTTTCAGGAAAACTGAAAACTTTTAACTATAAAAATAACTTTTTTTTTTGCAATGAGTGAAGCCCCCAAATTGTTGCTCATAATATTCCTACATTAACTCATTTTCATAGATAACATAGATGTATGATTTAGTCACAATGCTAAACTGGCAGTAATCTCCTCTTGTTACACCTGAACTTCATTTGGAACAAGAAGAAAATTGTCAACTTATTTTATTTGGACAGACTGCTGTTTTAACACGCACCATCTCATCACAACTTTCCTTTGTCACAGTTTGACATATGATGTCCATAATGGCAGTATTCCTGCTGCTGAGGTGCTGAGTAACACTTGGTATTCAAGCTTGTGAACTTGCAACACGATAGCGCGGTCTCTATGAATGAGCCGAGTTTGCGGTGACATCATCACGCACAGTGACAATGAGCAGGTGAACGGCGTCATTGTAAAGTGAAGCTCCCTGCCGGGGAGCAGAGATAAAAAAAAAAAAGATGTTCTGTAATGTCTTCACCTGGTTTGTCAGGTTTGGCGTATAGATTCAGGGTAACATTTGCAGAAACATTTTGTACTTTTTTTTTCTTTGGGAAAAAATTCTAACTTTTGGATCTGCAACACTGTTTAAATAAAAAAAAGGTCTCATACTATAAGTTTATTTTTATTTTTATTTTATAGATCCCTATTCAGAACTCAATACAGTATGTTTCTGCTAGGAACATCATGCATCAGTACCAATAGCATGTTTGTCTACTAGTACTCAAAAACAATGTTTTTTTGAGACCAGCAGTGATATACTAAGAGAGACGATGCAGCATAAGCCTAGTGTCACCCAAAACATCACCATTGTCACCCAAATGAACAGATGACACAAAAGACACAAACACAAACAACTGTCTGGATGTATTTCACTGATAATATTTGCCCTTTTTAGAAACATTATTATGGTCAGGGTATGGTCAATATTTTAATGTGCACTACACTTGCATACTTTTCTAGTACCAGCGCTACCTGCTCAAAAGGGTAACTCTATTTACATGGTAATTGGAATTATATATACATATATATGTGCTTTTTCCATCGAAAGGGTTTACTGGAGTTACTAAATGTGCAACTCCTTAAAAAATGGTTCTTATGAGTAGCTCGGAGTTTTCCGCAGAGACGTTAGGCAGGGTGAGCCGTGAGGAAAAAACTTGTGTTTCTGAATGTGCATCATACTCTGTAAGCCTCTGAAGTCGAGTGAAATTCATTTATCCCACCTAACAGGCTATGAGACATGTCTCACTGAGCGTGCACACACACACATATACACATACACACACACACACACACACATGCCCACGCACACATTGCTATTCTTGTAAGGATTTTCCACTGACATAATTATTAATCCAGCACATTAATGCTATGCCTAAACCTGACCTTAACCTCAATAATGAAAAGGCAATTTTGACTTAAATCTAACTGTATACCTCAGAAATGTTCCAAAAGGAAACATGTCTTAGTTCTTTATTTTATAAATATACACACACACA
>JAOUQY010000004.1:15785519-15796263 GCA_028566355.1 Doras micropoeus | reverse complement strand
GATTAGAGGAAAAGTCCAAGCACTGAAACAATTTGTTGTATCAGAACTTTGTTTTTTCCTTTATCCTCTCCCATCAATCATCTCACACCCCCTCAGATGTGTTCCTGTATATAAAACTGTATACAAAGTAGTATAAACTACCTCCAGCAGCTACAACAGTAACATGCTGTTTGCACGCTGATGCTTCAGTATTAATCATTTAATCATGTCCTATATAATAATATATCAGTCAGAGGGACCAAAGCAGTACTTTTACTTCAATACTTTAACTACATTTTGTTGGTAATGGAGTATTTTTGCATTGCTGGACTTGTACTTTTACTTGAGTAAAGGTTCTGAATATTTCCACCACTGTTACTACAGCACACCATGAGTGTATGTTAGCACCTGTGATAAAAAAAGATTCATCGGCACATCACACAATGGCTTTCAATCAGATTGAGCATTAAGCAAATAATTCAAACCGTGCAACTACAACAGCATCAACTGCAACTTAATTACTAACCTGGTGTTGTGGATTGTGTCATCTCAGGCACTCTCTTGGCTGCGATTTTTTTGTCCATTTTCTCTGTCTTCACCCTCTTTCACACACATTCCGCATCAGAGCTGGACACATTTTTCTCCACCCAAATCAACAAGGCTGCCAAGTCACTTGGGTCTATTGGACACTCACAGGTGCTGTACCTCACTAACTGACCCTCAATGTGCACCTATATTGAAAACAATTTAACAATTTAAAAGACATTGCCAGTGCAATGTTAGAGTTTATGTTAGCGTAACCAGACTTCTGTAGCTAGCCAGGGGGTAGCTCATTATGTCAACTAGACTAATTTCATTAACCCTTGAAAACCTGGCTGGTACATATTTAGTTTTTCATTTTCATTGACATCCATAGTTATAGCAGCCCTGTCCTTTTTTTTTGTTATCGTCAAACTTTGTACAGCAATTTGGTTGACGTTGTTGTGTTAAATGTGCTCTATAAATAATATTTATTTACTTACTTACTTTAGATGTCAACTATTTACCTAAAAGATTTAGACCCTTTTTAACCTTCAATCGTGCCTCAATAAAGAAGGATTTTAAAGAGTGTTTGGACCCGGAAATGGCCATTAAATCATGCATGGCATCAAGCTTTACACGCTGATTATTACACCTTCCCCTACTGTTCTTAAACTGAAAATGATGGAAATGTTTGTTTTTGTGTATTTTTCAGACTTTCAGACTTGGACAGTATAATCACTTAATGCAAATTTTTTAAAATGTAATCCTGCATGCATTCAGTGGTCAGCTCTGTCAGCATGTAAAGCTCCTAAAACGCACTTTCACAATTACAGGCCTGAGTGGCTACGAGTACTGTTCTACTATAGTGAACTTCAAACATTCAGGCAACAGTCTGGGCTGAAATTGCAGCGGAAAATAGTGAGTTACATTAGCAGCACACTAGCCAGCTAACCTTATTGATAACGCTAACGTTGATGATTACCTTCTCAATACGATTAGTGGTTCCTATGATTAGTCTTAGTGATTAGTGTTTAGTCTGGTCAGTGTTATAGATTTAAGCAAGTCTGTATTAAATCTGTATTAACTGATATAAACCCAAGTACTGCTTTAATATGATATAAAAGTAGAGAATGGGCCCAGTACATTGTTCACAGTGTGCACAGCCATGATGCGTTGGGTGATCTCACATTGACAAGGTGAAATTCAGGGGTATCATTTGAGGTGTTGTTTACCAATTGTAGGTGGTCAGAACTTTGCTTTGAACGTAGCATGAGCAAGGAAAAATCATTGGTGCACAAATCTAGTCTGAGCTCATTTTTGTGGGACCACGTCCACTCTTCAGACTGACTCGCTTGTTCAGTAATTATTTGGTACATGGAAATGGCTACCTGCTTTGCTAAATTAAGATTATTGCTTATATCTCATGAGGAGAGGTGCAGAGGTCATAATGGCACATGGGGGCAGTGGTAGCTTAGTGGTTACGATATTGGACTACTGATTGGAAGGATCCCAGCACCACCAAACTGCCACCATTGGGCCCTTGAGGAAGGCCCTTAACCCTCAACTGCTGAGTTGTATAACGTGATAAATATAAGTCACTCTGGATAAGGGTGTCTGCCAAATGCCATAAATGTAAATGTAAGTAGAAATGCTATTATTTCTGAGGCACTTGGCACTGGTATGAAATAGCAAGATCTGGCTAAAAGGGAGCTGTTCCAAAACCAATGTGTCAACAAATCATGTTATTCTATTATATGGGAGTATGAAGTTTCAATACCAATATCTACTTCTCTGATTGAATCAATGGAAAGTTGTATAAAATCCTCACATAGACCTGTGGGTAGCCTCAGTCTTGTCCATCATAATATAGTACTTGACCACTAAATTACTAGTAAAGTGTTTCCCATAATTGCTGTCATTTCTGTGTTGAATTTGAGTCTGTGAATCTGAGACACACTTTGTTATTGGACACGTGTAATTCAATGCATGTTAAAACATACTCTTCCAGAAAATAAGATTCATTTGACATGGTTGAGCCAAAATAATGAATATAACTTCTAAATACATTGCGTTTCACCTCTGCTGACTGCTAAAGATCTTACGTGCCAGGATTAGCAGTGTACAATCTCCTTGTCTGTGCCTCAGTAGACTGACAGCCTTGCTTCTTCAAATATGTTTTAAATAATTCCACAATATACTCAGAATGGGTGGATGATTTTCTTCCTGTGACTTGAGGCCAAGTGCAACACGCCTAAGAAATCACAGCAAAGGAAAAGGGCAGCACGTAAAGGGAGATGCATAACTATGATGGGGAAACTTGGTAAACATGACACAAGGCCCTGGAAATACAGCTGAAGTAGAGGCGAGGTGAGAGCGAGAGAGAGAGAGAGAGAGAGAGAGAGAGAGAGAGAGAGAGAGAGAGAAAGGCACAGGGCCTGACACACAGCAAAGTGAGCATATTTTACTTTTCTGATTATGCCTGCTACATGACTTTATTTCCACAGACCTGAGCGCAGTGTCACCGCCTGGACCCAAATCAAACATTTGATGTCTGTAGCCACACACACCCAAGACTTTAACAGTGTGTCCTTTTAAAGTCCCATTAAGAGGAAAAAAAAGATCGTGCAAGCTGGCCCTGCTTGCCACCAATATTTCATAAGTACCTGTGACATGAATAATGAAAAGGAAAGCAACTTTGGCTAAGCAAAATCTTCCAAATGGACTGCTGTTGGAGCAAAAAAAAAAAAGTGGATAAGGCACTTTTTTCCCTCAGCATCTGTAACACAACATTTGAACAAAGATATTACTTTTAAGCTGTTTGATCCCTTGACCTCTGAGGGATTCTGAGGACACAATAGAATTTACGGTCTATGTTTCTTTCCAACTCTCTTGGGTAGTGAACAACCTCTTAAATCATGATTCATCCTTGTTCTCTACAGAACAAACAGAGCAGACTTCCACCAGTAACTTCTTTATCCAATGTTAAAAGTCTTTTCTGATTTGCACAGATTTGCACAGTCCTTCTACCTTGTAATTGCCTAATCTCAGCCATTCGTTTCTAAACTAATTTTTACAAAAATTCGAATTCAGACTGAGCCAAAAATCAGGAGTCATAGCCCGCACAAGGTGTTCAAAAGCACAGCGCTGAATTTCCTTGTATAAGTAAATTATTTGTTTCCCACAGTCAGTGTTCTGTCTTTCATACTGGCTAAACTAAAGCTTTCCTAAAATAGGCACACCAACAAACAAGTGCTAAAACCAGAACATTTGAAAAAAAAGTGTTTGCTTCAACT
The DNA here is from genome assembly GCA_028566355.1 of Doras micropoeus. Taxonomy (NCBI): domain Eukaryota; kingdom Metazoa; phylum Chordata; class Actinopteri; order Siluriformes; family Doradidae; genus Doras; species Doras micropoeus. The sequence continues at coordinate 15,792,469 of JAOUQY010000004.1, read as the reverse complement.
CATGGCCACATTTTAATTTGGCTCAGACTGTTAGCACTAGTCAAGATGGGTACTGTTCCATTCACCAAAACAGCTCTCTGACATAAAAGCTGCTCTGGCTTACTATCATTCCCACACACACCTCACTGTCTCCTGTCTATTCTTTCATTCCAGCTTTTCAATATTTTATACTTGTGTTCCTCTCTCTCTCGCACTCTCTCTCCCCCTGTTCTTTGAGTTCATGCCTCTGCATCTTCCCCTCTGCTGTTCCATTTCACTGGGATTGATACAATATTTTCCAACCTCAATTAGCCCAGGGCTTGTTGACTAATTCTGACTGTTTTTGCACCTGAGCAGTCAGGAGCAGGGGCTGGAAAAGGGAAAAAGTGAGTAGAGCCAGGGGTAGGCATGAACATCCCCTGTTTGGGCTATGGCAGCGTGTTGACAGATCACGGGGGCTATGCCGAGGATGAAGGTGGATGGCACGAAGTCGGATGGATGGCACCATTACCGGCACTCTCCACCCATGAGGACAGCACTAGTGTATATGTAAGAAATAAGATATGATGTGTAAATGAGAATAAACTTACACAATGAACAGCTCATTCAAGGCTGTTGTATGAAGGCATTTTGTTGCATTATGTAAGGCATTTCTTTAGGGAATACATTATTAATAAGGATCAAATATGCCCAGTTTTATGTTTAGGCACATTCTGTTCAGTTTTGTTTGATTTGATTAATGTTTAACATGCTTTGATTGGCCTTGCCTCACATTCTCAGTAAAACCGTCAATAAATCTAAGGCATCTATTATGCTAGGGAGTATCCAGAGTATTTTTTTTTGTTCACAGATTACACAAGAGTAAGGAGGCATTTGCTACTCAAGAGGCACATTTGAAATTTAGGAGCAGGAAATGAGAGTATAGTTGGTAAATGCATGTGGAAATTGCATTGGAGGGCTGCACTGTTTCACCTCAGCAAACCCATGCACAACATCTAAGCATACCTGACAGAGCCCTGGAAACTAGAAACTGAGAAAATCCATCGTTATGGAAAGCAATTGTTGGTGACAGACGTTCCCCGGGTCTATAACAACACAATACTGGCTGCAGAAATGACCAGACACACTTAAAGTATCCAAAACCTAGAGTTTTATTATACTACATCAATTGCTACGGTCACATGTATGTACACGTGGTTTTCATGAACCTAAGCCTGAAATTGTAAGTCTCTCACACTGCTTGTCACATGTTGTCTAAGTTTCTGCTTGTTCCACACCTAGTGTCATGCAATGATATTCATTTGCAATTCTGTGAAATTCTGGACAGCTGCACACCACCAGACTGAAGCTGTGCTCCCAGCTGGAGTGACTGGTCTGGAAGAGATGATTCACACTGTTTGCAAAAAGGGTACTCAGCAACACATATAAACACACAAAGTAAGACTTTGGTCAAATTAAGGTCAGACCCCCAAACCACTATAGCACGTCCTCATGACCATTAAAAGCCAAAGCCAGACCACTGAACTCTTGACATGATCACATATTATCAAATCTCCAATTACTGAGAAATAAATGCGGTAGGTCGTGCATGGCTATGATTTGGTAGAAGCATGCAAGCCCAGTGACAACAGGAAAATGTGGGCAATTTGTCCCTGTAAATGTTTAGGACAATGAATAAGCTGTTGCACCTGCAATTTCAAAAGTGGAAAAGTTATGGGAAAGTTATGACCATGGATAATTCGGAACCAGAAATCAGAAATACAGGTGAAATAATAGAGTAATGGAAAATATTTTATTATACATTGCTTACCATACACTCTCATATCACTATTATTATGAAGTGAATGTAATATCTTGCTGTCAAATCTTTCAAAACCAGTACCCTCACTCCCTGATTTTGTATTCATGTCCAGCCACTGCACGTCTGCCATTGAGTCTACTCCACCGAAATCATGGCCATGGGTTTCCTACGGGTATTCCAAAGAATATCTAGCAATGTTTTGCACCACTAGATAATGACACCAGTTAAAAGTAAAATCTGTTGACCTGAGCAAAGGCAGAGGAATACCGAGTAATAAAAACCCATAAAAAGAGCAATAAAAGTAATAAAAGTGAAGCCTGATACATTATAAGCTCCACACCCTTTCTAGAGGAATAAGAGGAAAGGACACTGCGGCGTACTCACTGTCAGGATAGTTTTTGCGCCGTGTGCCGTCAACCTTGCCTGTCTTGTCAATGCAGAGGAAGAACTTGTTGGCGGAATACAGGCGTCGTAGCCGCACGTCGCCCTCCAGGTGGTTGTAACTGCGTGTGTGGCGTTCCAGTGTCCATGAGCAGTTTGTGCTCTGCGCCAGCACGTGCAGTGGGTCATGACCCAGTCCGGCCGGGCATCCTGCAAGAGCCGCGCTGGCCAGAAAGAAGAGCAAGAGGCATGCAAGGCGCACAGGGAGAGCACCGGGCAGAAGAGGTAGCCTGATAAGGGCTGAGCCGATAGAGGTGAGGTCGGCGCAGTGAGCAGTGACGGCCGCCGTCCATTTGCACATGGTGGGTCACACTCCCAAGGTGCACCTTGCACAAACAGCTGGCATGATGTTGCTCCCCATTCGCCACCCCACTGCGTACGGTCCCTGTGTGCAGCAGCTGCTTTCACCAGGAACCATTCGGAAACAGCATGGCAAACCAAACTGATGCGAGTCAGAATTTGATGTGCAAAGATCTTGAGCCGGTGTGCCGGGTTGTTCTGCTCCTTCACTGCAAAGGTAATGCAGCGCTTTGTAATTCCATCTCCCGAGAAGGTTCTAGCTCTTCTCAAGTTTCCCTGCAGTGCTCAGGTCTCTTGACTTAACTTTACCCGGCTGTGAAACCACTGTGGGATGGCTGCACCTTGCAGAGGCTCCCTCTCCTTTTAGCCAGTGGCAGAGCAAGGTGAAACGTGAGGCCGCCTGACCCGTGTCTGTGAATGAGTTGAGCAAATTGTGCGTCTATGTGTGTGTGTGTGTGTCAAAGAGAGGGAGTGAGTGGAGCAGGAAAGAGAAAGAGAGAGAGAGAGAGAATAAGCAGTGAGAGCACGTCTGTGTGACCGAAAGAGGCTGTATAGATGTAGCTGGATGTCCAAGCTCTTTCTCTTTGCCCTGCTGTCTGCTCTTTGGTAGGGTGGCTCACTCTTCCCTCAAATTTATCCTGGGCAGGGCTTGTATCAGGGGGACTAATGGAGATGGGTGGGTCCAGGTTTATTCATAATCACTGCACATGTATAACCCTCTCAATCATTTATCACCTTTTTCCGGCACAGCCATGCCCTTAAGGATAATCATCATGTGGCAAGAGTCATATGTATTATTGTAATTGCTCCAAACCACACAACTGTTTCATTGTTTGAACCACATGCACTTTCTCTTTTAATCTTACTATCATATGTTTTATCATCGCAGTGTGACTGTTTATCAAATATGCATTTGATGTCTTGGTTCATGCCACCGAGTTGCAAAATCGGAATGAGAATTGCAATAATAAATAAATAAATAAACACATAAATACATAAATAAATAAAATGATGAGGTTATTGGTCTTGCTGGCATACGTACATATGTATAATGATTTACCCTCACTTTGACGTATCCAGTAAAATAATTGTTCATAACAAAAGATGGCTCAGTTATATCCAAAGATTTAAACACACATATCACTGCAATGCCACTTTGATTTGATATGATGTTTGGTACAAATTTAACTTTAACTAATGAGTTTTGTGCTGGGTTTTTTTTTTTGTTGTTGTTATTTTAGTGCAACTTCCTTCCTTTCTTCCTTCTTTCATTCATTCATTCATTTATTTAGCTACCTTATCCTGGTCAGGGTCACAGTGGATCCAGAGTCCTGGAAAAACTGGGTGTGGAGCAATAATACACACACACACATTTACACACTCATTTACAACCATAGTGACCATAGCCATTCCTCCTACCACCATTTTTGGTGGGAAGAAACCATGGAAAATGGAGGTAATCGTTTTCTTTTTGTTTTGTTTGTTATGCATTTTTAACATCATTTCAGCATCATAGCTGTACATGACAAGGATAAGGCTATGTCCATACACAAGTTTTTCATCAGTACACAAGTTCATCTTTCAAACACAGTCATAGGACAATTTTGTATAGCCAATTCACCTAACATGCATGTCTTTGGACTGTGGGAGGAAACCGGAGTACCCGGAGTAAACCCACACAGACATGGGGAGGACATGCAGACTCCACACAGAGCGAACCCAGACCGCTCCACCTGCGGATCGAACCAAGGACCCACTTGCTGTGAGGCGACAGTACTACTCACCAAGCCACTGCTTGTCTATTTGTTTGTTAATTATTTGCTTGTCTATTTGTCTGTTCATTCATTCCTTTATTACAGTAATGTTAATTTATCGTACTTTTTTTACTCTAAAACCTAATGCAAATAATATATCAGGTTCAAAATATTGGTAGTAAAATAATAGATGCAATATTGAATATTTATTACTCGTGTACCATTTATTTACACTGGTTGTTGCATGCTTCAGCCGTTGCACTTAATGAAGCGTGTGTTCACTGGACATGCTTTCATCCCTGTAAAAGGTTCCAGTCATCTGTGCAGAACTGAGGATAAAGAGGGAAAAAGGGGTGGAAAAGGGACTTCAGGGAGACTGCTTCAGGCAGAGAGGGGCAACAGTCACTTCACACTTACTAGAGTAAGTAGTTAACAAACATAATGATGAAACATTGGGGCTCACACTTGACTCATAAAACCTGGTGGAGATGGCGCTCTGGGGTGTCTGTACTCTCAGCCCCTCACTTATTCTTGGCCATTTGTGTTGGTTGGCCTTCAAGGTTCTGGGTGTTGGGCATCAAAGGTTCTCTTTAGCTCCACTCCATTTCATCAGCTTGGGGCATCATAAAAAATTCATAGTCCTTTACCCACAATTAAAGCTCACCACAGTGTTCCCTGAGTGCCCTCTTGCATCCAAAAGCATCTTCTGTTCTCACAAATGCAGCAAGGCAGAGTGATCGTAATTGCCATGGTTCACACTAGCTTCTTGTGCAAGGAATACCACAGTATTTATGTAGGATTGGCTCTGGTTTGGATACACCGAGCTAAATTTACTGAATTTAAAAAATGAATGACTTGAAATTGTGTTCAGGAGAGCTGAGTGACTATAGGCCGTCTGTGTAATTGTTCAAGGATGTTCAGGTTTTGTTATCAAGCCCTGGGGTCAGAAATCATTCTCTGCCTTCCTTAAAGGTGATCAAAACCATCAGGAAGTTTGTTTAGTGCCATAAGTCCAAATGTGTTGGAAGTACGCAATACTCCTGCATAGATGTGTGGGTGATTCATTTTTATTATGTGCTGTTAATAAATGAAATGTCCTCCGTCTATAAGCCTATGAGCAGATGTCTGTTTTCAGCCACCCCATATGAGCAGGAAACCCTTTCATGCAGGCAATCTCTGCCCCTCCGGAACACTAAACCACCCCGGAAGTCTGTGTGCCCCTTTCCTTTTGGAAATTAATGGTAATTAAAATCATTCTGGGCACTGTAAGATGTTTCACTTTAAAGCCTGCGTGCCTTTGGGGTCAAGAACAAAGTCTCGCCGTCCATCTGAACGTCAGATGTGGCTGTAGATATCCCCGCATTCAGCCGTGCACTCTGGTCACCGCTCTGAGAAACATGGTGCAAACAAGGACACTTTGTTTCATTTACTGTACTACTGTAGGGTGAGATCCCTGAGATTTAGTACAAGGATCCCACTTTCTGCATACTACCATAAGTGATTGTGCCTCATATTAAAATGTGAGATTAGTGTTCAATACAGAAAGATTTCCACAAGAGAGAGTTTGGTATATTAAATTTTTTTTTTTTTTTTTATAATCAGCATTTCACACTCATGCTGAGTCCTAAATAAACACATATTACACTATGAGGTCTTAAACAACTCCGTGTGCACAACGGTGTTTGAGAATGTCTGGGTGTGCCCCAAGTTTAGAAAAGCTCCGCAGCTGGGAAGGATGTTCACAAGCGAAAGCAACCTAATCTTTCCCAGCAGGACTCCGAGCAGCATTGGAAGTGTATGAATGGAGATAATATCTCAGTAATGAGGCCTGTTTTGTATCATCGAAGTCCTCAAAAAGAGCCTGAAACCCGACCTCCCTCTTAGTACCGACAATATCCCTCAAACAGCTTCCATTATTGTTTTCTCTCTCTCCTGTGAACTAACCGTTTCAGTCCTAGAACTCCCATGACTCGCTCTTCAACTCTGTCTCTCCTTTCCATTTTTCACCTACACTACATTTTTTTTTGTGGAAATGTGTCTTTATATTATTAATTTTTCTTCTTTTACAAGCACACTACAATTTTTCTGCACACTACACTAACAGACTATCCTGCCCTTTTTATGGTGTATATGTCACTGCCCTTTTTATAACAGCATTTCATGAATTTAAAAAAAAGCACCATGTGTAATATTTGTGTGAAGTTATTCAAGATGTCTCATGTCCATTGTCAACTCCCTCCTTTCCTCTTAAACAGGTGCCCAAGATCAATTCCATGGCACACTGCAGGATTGTCTGTGTAAACATCCGTTTCTAATTCAGGACCCGATTGCCACCGCCACCACTGGGCACCATTTGCATTTCCTGCTTCGTGACCATGCTCTATTGTCTGTGGTATCAGTGATAAGGGCAATCTGTCTGATCCACTGCACACTACTTCCCTATAATGAACAGATATTTCAGAGTGAGATATTTTTGAAGAGAAAAGAGCGTAACTGATGTTAGATGGTAGGGATAAAATCCATTAATAGATCAACAACTAAACTATTATGGTTGACCAATAGATCATAAACTAAAAAAAAGATACAACAACAACATCATTAATAATAATAATAATAATAATAATAATAATAATAATAATAATAATAATAATTATTATTATTATTATTATTATTAT
>JAOUQY010000004.1:15710832-15722826 GCA_028566355.1 Doras micropoeus | reverse complement strand
GACTAACACAAACTGTGCAGCAACAGATGAGTTACTGTCTCTGACATTACATCTACAAGGTGGAGCAACTAGGTAGGTGTGTCTAATAGAGTGGACAGTAAGTGGACACTGTGTTTAAAAACTTCAACAGCACTGCAGTGTCTGATCCAATCTAATCCAATCCTACCTGCAGTGCTGACAATCATCCACCACCCAAATAGTACGTGCTCTGTGGGGGTCCTGACCACTGAAGAACAGCCTAAAAGGGGACTAACAAAGTCTGCAGAAAAAAAAACGATGGACTACAGTCTCTAACTGTAAAACTACAAAGTGCACCTGTATGGTCAGTGGAGCTGATAAAATGGACGACTGAGATACAAGGAGGTGGTTTTAATGTTATGGCTGATCGAGATATATTAGTATATACGTACAATATGCAACAATTTAATTCCTGGACGGCCATGTAGTGTTGCCCGAGTGGTGATTTGGTTAGAAGCACGTGAGTAATCGTGTTTGTACATGTTTAAACAAGTGCACATGTAAATCTCAAGCAAATAGAGCCATTTGTTCGTTGGCTCTTGTGAAAACAGTAGATCTGTGTCTGAACTTCGGCATAAAAATGAGTGATCAAGCCATACTGTGCTCGCCGTGAGAGTGTTTCTGGCCAAAGCTCTGTGGTTTCTGGCTGTTCCCAAATTTAAAGACTGCCCTAAAAAGATGAATATTTTCTGACGTATCCAGCATAAATGAGCTCAAGAGTATTCTGGAAAAAGACTTCCAGGCTTGTTTCCAGAAATGGGAACACCATCTAAACCAGTGTAGAGATGCACAAGGGAACTACTTCGAAGGTGACAGTAGCCACTAATGCACATTTTTTTTACAGATGCATTCCGGGAATTAAATTGTCACATCTCGTATACATACAATATATGGTTCTGAAATACTGGTGTCATAGCATCATCCTTTATTAGACTACCAGGCTGTTCTCTGTTATCAAAGCTATCTGTATGTGATTGACATCTTTACACCACCTTTACACATTTTACAAGGGCTGTTCCATTGCAGTACTTAGAACCGACTGCTTTTCTTAGTGGAACAGTAGTAGCTAAAATCCAGCACATGCCATGCAGCCCTTTTCATTTCAAAAACTGTAACACGGTGTATATAATAATTAAACTCAGATTCACTGATTTTAAGGTTCACATGTCCAGTAACTATAGTGATAGGAGCATCTGTTTTACTGATTTACTGTTACTGTTTATTTCTTCACCTTTTATGCAGTAGCCCAAACTTAAATAGGAAGCTTTGCAGCAGTGGTGGCCCCACCCAGTGCAGCAGGAGCAGTCTGGATCATTTTTTTTTCTATTTTCTGCTGAGTCACTGCCGCTCTAACATGAGATGGAGCATGTGGCTGTAGCCCTATTCCATCACCCCTACTGCTGAGAAAAAGTAATTCTCCAGGTGAAATGACCTAACTCCCAGAGACAAGAGCCTGACCATCTCTCTATTATGATCATCCCCCATCCCTCTTCCATCTCACCATGACCCGCAGTGCTGACTTGTGCCTCCCAAAGGGGTCTAGTCCCTCCATATGCACCTAACTGCCCCTCGAAATTAAACACTATAACAGCTAGGGCATTTTAAAAGCCTGTAAAATGCACAAGCTTTTTTTGGATTTCTTTGTTGGAACACCACCTATTTCCCAAAACCAAATAGCCATTCATATAACTCATTTTATCCCAGTCTTTCTAATGCTGAGTGTCCAAATGTCCAAACACAGGGCTGGCATGGCAGGATGAGCGCTCATTGTGTCTAGAATCCAAACTCATCTGCTAGCAGAACTGATCTTGGATGGAATGTGGATGCCATGGCAACAGCAAGGCAGGAAGCGGCCATGTAGGCACTTTGTAAACAGCTGAGCTGGTCATGTGACGGAGTGACATCAACAGCACACCGACCTTGGGAGAGGAGCATGAGATGTAGGCAGGAGGGGTGTCTCTTATCAGATTGCATGTTTACATACTGTTGTTTGATTTCCATTGTAAAAAAAATAAATAAATGCAAACAAAAAGGAAAAACAGTCTCTGTTGACTCTGAAAGAAACTCTTCATTTGGCATTTCATTGTGCTATATACAAACAGACATGCAGATAAAGTACTCAAGTAATATAGTCAATATAATGACATTCTAGAAACACTGGTTATAACTATCTGAACACTGGATTGAATCTAAGTTTGTTAAGTCAGTAGTATTTATGTAAAAAAAAAATAGATACGACTGCATGCATGTCAGAAAACTGTCATTTAAAAACATGGTTTAAAGTGTTTTAAAATACTTTTTCAGTAGTGGTGACTGATAGCTAAACCATTTAAAAACTAGCTGATTATTAATGTATCACTGTTCTGTAGCTCATCAGATAAACAGTTTAGGCTAAAGAGCAATGCAACTGAAACTGACTAGCAAGCAGGCAAGTTGGCTTCGATTTCTTGTTTGTATGTTTTTTGCATCAGCTCCTATTAGGAAACTATAAAATGTTATTTAACCTTGTAACTAGCTTTGAGGGCTCAGTACGTTCATATATAGTGTGGTTTTGCCTCAGTTTTTGGACCATTCTTGGAAACAACAACTGCATCTATAGTATTCAAAATATAATTTAATACTTTATTATAATATTAAAACATTACTTAACGAGTATGCATATTTGAGTATGCACTGGGAGAAATGACAGTTGGTTCTATGATTATACTGAAACAGTACTTGATTTTCTGCAAAGCTTTTGGATGATGCTTGTATTCCTTTTACTTTTAGTTCACTAAAAGTGGGACTGGAGCCATATTCATAAGTGTCCATATTCAGAGATGTCTTACCATAGTAATAATAATAAGTTATTGCTAAACTACTTAACTGAAAACCTACTTGAATGGAGTGTAGCCATCTTGCTAACCAGTTTGCCAGACTGCAGCTAAATACTGAATGCAATAGTGAGCCAGACACAGGCAGCTATTAACCCTTAACTAGGGTTAATGCTTTTTTATTTTACAGACATAAAGTTGCAAATAAGCATCTTTCCAATAGTTTGAAAAGTGTGTGGCAGCCATACAGAGTCTCAGTCACTTTTATCTCAAATTGCTGACTTGAATGAACAACCCATGTGTTGATGTGATGATTAGAGCAACAGATAAACACATCCTTACCTATCCGATCTAGTCTGTCAATGGCCACGGTCTCGAAGGCTCTCCTCATCATTGGATATTCCTCCAGAACTTCATTAAAGTTGTCCACAGAGAGCGAGTACAAACGGCAATAGGTGTCTGCTCGAACGCTGGCCGTACGCCTCCCCCGAGTCAGCAGACAAATTTCTGAGAGTCACAGACACTGAGTCAGCTTCACTGTAATCTTCCCCAATCACAATATAACAGCCATCAGAAACCTTTACAGATATGTGCCATGAACAGCACCATGCTGGCAGCTATGTACTGTATATCCTTTACAGTAATATTATGCTCAAAATGATATACATATAGCTGGTGTCATAGCTACCAGTGTTACCTTGGAGAGAAGATTTTATTGAAACTATTATCATCTGTGGAATTATAGAAATAATTTTAACATTGATAACAGACCTAACACTAACAATCACATTAACTATTAAGTAACAATTTCAGTCCACAGATCTACTGTAATATGCACAAAATGTTATAAATGTTAACTGATAAATTTCCTTAGTAGATACCTGCATACATGTACACTCCCTGAGCACTATATTAGGAACACTATACTAATAGTGGGTAAGACCACCTTTGCTCTCAAAACAGCCTCAATTTTAAAATTAATCAATTAATGTATTTATTTTTTTATTTCTTTTAATATCCTTCATTTTCTAGTTTGGTTTGATATATTTTAAAATGTAACTCTAACTTCTGTGATCATACTTAATTTGGAGTGGATCTCTTCCCTAAGATTACCAATGTAATTGTCCTTTTCTTGTTCTTATTATATTAATCATATCTTTTATTTTGTTTAAAAATGAATGTATTATTATAACTGAAAAAGTAACAAGAATGTATGAAGATACTTTGTAAAATGGATAAAAAACACAATAAAAATTAAGGTGCAAAAAAAACAGCCTCAATTATTCATGCCATGGATTCCACAAGATCCAACAAGGTCCATGTTGACTTGATTGCATCATGCAATTCTGGCAGATTTTTCAGGTGCGCTTTCAAGCTGAGAATCTACCGTTCTACTACATCCCAAAGGTGTTCTACTGGATTCAGATCAAGTGACTGGGAAGCCCACTGAAAAACACTGAACTCATTGACATGTATATAAACCCAGTCTGAGATGACTTGCTTTGTGACATGGTGTATTATCATGCTGGAAGTATCCATTAGAAGATGGGTAAATTGTGTCCATGAACAGATGTATATGGTCAGCAACAATAAACAAATAAGCTGTGGAATTTGGTTGGTATTAACAGGTCCAAAGTCTGCCAAAAAACATTCCTCACACCATCACACCACCTCCATCAGCCTGGGCTGTTGAAACAAAGCAGATGAGGTCCATGGATTTGTGCTGTTGGTACCAAATTCTGTTGTCGGACCAAGCTATGTTTTTCCAGTTTTCAACTGTCCAGTGTTGGTGAGCCTATGCTCAGCCTCAGCTTTCTGTTCTTGGCTGACAGAAGTGGGACCCAACATGGATTTCTACTGTTGTAGCCCATCCACCTGAAGGTTTGATGTGTTGTGCATTCTGAGATGCTTTTCTGCTCACCACAGTTGTACAGAGTGGTTGTCTCAGTTGCTGTAGCCTGTCTGCCAGCTCAAAACAGTCTGGCCACAGTCCGGGGCAGTACTGTTGCCTCACAGCAAGAAGGTCCTGGCTTTGATCCCTAGGTGGGGTGATCTGTGTCCTTTCTGTGTGAAGTCTGCATGTCCTCCCCATATCTGCATGGGTTTACTCTGGGTACTCCGGTTTGCTCCCACAGTCCAAATACATGCAAAGTTAAGTGAATTGGACATACAAAAGAAAATTGCCCTATAATCCTGATGTGAGTGTGTGAATGGCTGTGTGCCTGCCACCCAGTGGTGGATGGTGCTCTGTCCTGGGTGTTGTCCTTCCTTCCCTGCACCCCATTCAGTCCTCCAGGGGGCTGTGGTCTCCGGTTGAGAGTCTGCTGTTTGCGATTGGCTGCCACTTCTCACCGATGTGTGATTGGTGTTAAAGTTGTATGTTGACTGTAAAGTATCCTTGGGTTTGAGAAAGGCGCTATATAAATGTAAGGTTCATTCATTCATTCTCAGTTTACCTTTCTCATCAACAGAACTGCTGCTGTTCACTTGATGTTTTTTCTTTATTGCACCACTCTGAGTAAACTCTAGAGACTATTGTGCATAAAAATCCCCAGAAATCAGCAGTTATAGAAATAAAACCAGCCCATCTGATACCAACAATCATGCCATGGTCCAATTTTGATACTTGATATGAACATTACCCCAAACTGCTGGCCCATATCTGCATGATTTTATGCATTGAACTGCGGGTACACAATTGGCTAATTGGCTATATATTGTATATCCTCTACTCTTTTTATGTGAATCTGTATCTCTTATGCACACAATAATATTTCCTGCATGTTGTGAACTGGACAGCTAATCCTGGTAATTAAGATGTTCTTAAAACTGCGCTCTTGTTCAGAAATAGACTCCAGAGCATTCTCAAAATGCCCTCCAATTGGCATTTAACAGCCTGGGCATTAATGAATACATCTAATTATATTTAGCACCACATTAGCTGATCTCTAAAGGGGTCAAGAACTGTATCGCTCATGTTTCTGGGCATGCTTTTCTTCCTCAAGGTCGGAGAAACAGCACCACAGGGCTGGGAAGCACCAGCCCAATTATCACTTAGTCCAGAAGAAGCTTTACAAGTGGCAGTGTTATGGCCTAAGCTCACTTTCACTGCAGCTGATTTCACACTTGATTCTGAAATGATATATTAATTAGAGCTGCTTATACCTTATATATTCATTTTCTATAACAGCATGGCTTTGAGAGTAGTTCTGGCTGTAATGTAAATGGAAGGGTTATTACAAAAATGTGTTGTTATTTAGCAAAGAAATATATATGAACATCGATACGGGGAGCTTTTTGGATAGATAACTTTTATGGAAGTAATATGACAAGCTGCTTAATTTTTTGTGTCGTGTCTCTTCAAGTGAAAAAAGAAAAAGCAGAGGCTGGTGATGGAATGGCTGTTTAGAGCTGATATTACATAAATGATAACAGGAACAAACCTGTCTCATGGATGTTCCACAACATTAATTGCAAATATAAACAGAAAAAAGCATATTCTGTTCTCTAATAAATGAAAATGTGTAAGAACCGGAAACAACAAACTGCTGTGGAGGAATAAGACACTTCATTCACGACAATCCATGCCGTTTCACATTAGGCTGCACTGACTTATTCCCTAGCACAGCACTGCCTGTTTTATGGTTTTATGCTACCATACTGACATAATAATTACACAGCCTGGAAAACCAACACTCCTTGGATATTAAATTCTAATGAAAGAATTATCGTCTGTGGAATTATGGGAATAAATGATAATATTAATTATAGACCAAATGCTAACCAAAATGCTATAGTTACAACTCTCGTTTCCAGAAAAGCCGAGACGCTTTCTTAAAATGCAATAAAACTGACATCTTTAATTTGTTAATTCAATTAAAGCAGGGGTCTCAGTCTCAATCCACAAAGGGCCGTGTGGGTGCAGGTTTTCCTTCCAACCAAGCAGAAGCCTCACAATACTGAAAGTCAAGATCCACTGATTAGATTCATTGATTAAATGCAGGTGGAATGAGGTGTAGCTTCTGCTTGGTTGGAAGGAAAACCTGCACCCACATGGCCCTTTGTGGATTGAGATTGAGACCCCTGAATTAAAGCCTTATTTAACAGAAAAACAAAGAAAAGATTTTCAGTGTTTTCAATTATTAATTTATTAATTTATTAATTGTTAAACAAATTTAGAAATTGGTGCCTGCAACACACTCAAAAAAGCTGACAGAAGCACATTTACCACTGGGTCACCTCACCTTTTCTTTTCATTATTTATTTTTTATTATAATTTTTTTGTCATTTGGGAATTGAAGATACTAATTGTTGCAGTTTTGCAAGTGGAATTTTTGCCCGTTCTTGCTGCGCACAAGACTTGAGCTGCTCAACACTTGTGGTCGCTGTTATCTGATTCTCCTCTTCATGATGTGCTGTAAATTTTCAATAAGAGACAGTTCTAGACTGCAGGCTAGCCATTCAAGCCATGCTGTTGCAACTCATGCAGAATGAGGCGTGGCATTGTCCTGCTGAAATAGACATGGAGTTTCTACATGTTTCCACTGTCTTTCAGTCCATCTCAGATAACTTCAGGCCCAAAATCAATACATGGCTTCCTCTTTGCATAATACAGTTTCAGGTTGCATTTCCTGATGCAGCGGTGGACTGTGTTAAGTGGCAGTGATTTTCCAAAGTACTCCTAAGCCCATGTGGCTATGTTCATCACAGTAGTATGATGGTTTCTCAAAAAACACTGCCTGAGGGCTTGATGGTCACGCACATTCAGCAGTGGTTTCTGCCCTTGGCCTTCACACTCAGAGATTTCCCCTGACTCCCTGAATCTTTTCATGATATTGTGAACTGTATATGGTAAAAGACCTAGATTCTTTGCAATCTTGCACTGAGAAACACTGACTGACAATTCTCTCATGAAGTTTGGCACAAAGTGGTGAACCACAACCCATCCTTGCTTGCAAAGACTAAGCCTTTGGTGGATGCTCCTTTTATACTCAGCCTTGATGGCCTCACCTGTTGCCAGTTAAACTGCTAATTGTGTTATTGTTTGTGTTATTGTGTTATTATTCCAGTGTTCTTTGTATAACCTTTTCCATCTTATTTTGCCTCTGTCCCAACTTTTTTTTGTGTGCCATTGTCGTTTGTCATTGAAAACATTGAAAATCTTTTCTTTGTCCTTTTTTCTGTTAAATAAAGCTTCAAGTGAATGAACAAATTACAGACTTCAGTTGCTGCATTTTTAAAAAGTGCCCCAGCTTTTCTGGAAATGGGGTTTGTACAAGCCAGATTTCTACTTGACTGGAGCAAAAAGTTATAAAATGTTAATTGTCAATTTTCCTGGTAGTATATTGTTTCATCAAATAGACTTAAAGCTACACACAGGTCACATAGCATCACGTAGTATAGTATTCCTGCATAGCTAGCCAGAGAGGCAGATGAAGTGCTTTATATTGCTTCATTATTCTTTCATTCTTTAGAACGAGAAAAGGGAGCATTAGCATATGACCTTGACAATCTGCATAAGTCAGTGTAGGTTTGTGTGTCAGTCTGTCAGACGTGATATTCACAGCTCAGAGGAGATTAATGAACTTTCTTGGACAGGGAATGAGTCCCAGTGTGTATGGCTGACTAAAGAATCCAACTCAAACTTGCCTCACATTTCCCTTTAAATAGTGCACACTTAAGCAAGGCTAAGTTAAGGCAAAAAAAAGATGTCACGTTCCTGAGAACCCACAGTAATGTAATTTTCTCTGCATTTTTGCTTTAATGAAATTGTGTAGGATTGTTTGAATAAAATGGATCATATAATCACAGCAACGTAGTTAAAGAGGGACTATGGTAAATGAGGTAGCATTTTGTTAAAGAATCACAATCATATCAAATATACTGGGGATTTTTTCAAGGTTGACATTATAAAATTACTCTGTCATTATTGTGTGGCTGAATTAATTGGCTTTGTGATTTGAATCCTTGGCCTTCCTTTGGTTCTCCTAGTACCTGGCATATTCCCAGCTGAAGTGAACTTGTAGGCCTATGGGCCAAAGATATGGGAAAGAGGCACTGTTTAATGGATCCAAAATGTCAGTATCATCAAATAGACTTGGATGGTTTCTTAAACTGGGCCAAAGTAATTATATTCAAATGTCAGCATTGATCTTTCTGTCTTTCTCCTCACATCAATAAGATATTAATGTGTTTGAGAGTTTCATAAAAAATGGAAGTGGACATCAAGCAATTAAATAACAGTGAAATATGCCATGTGTAGCCATTTGAGGTTTAGCACAATATTTTTAAAGATTACATTTTGTTTACAGCAGTCTTTTAAGATTATTTCTAATCACACTGTACAAGATAAGTCCAATAAAATCTCTGCCAAATTCTATATGTAATACCATGTAATATCAGATTATATGATAAAGATTCTCTTACAAGAGATGGGTGATTAAAAAATGACTACATTCTGACTGACAGAAAACGGGGTCACATAAACACAAGGGAAGCTTGAGGTAATATGCATATTTTTGTCCTTTAGCATTTTTTTACGTTACCATTGTCACTACCACATTTGTAGCTGTGCCATGAGTTTCATGTAATTGTAGGAATCGTATGCTTGCTTCGTATTGGTGGTTTTTAGAATAGTGTCTGGCTGCCAAAACTTTGTTTTCGGCCATGAAAATAATCATTTATATAAAAGCATATAACTAAGAAGTATCTAAAGATTGGCCATTTTTCTAAAGGTAAGCTTATTTCATCAGAATAAATCATGTGCTCTGGTTACACAGAGGGTAAAGTTAAAATGTGTTAGTAAGGCGTTGGGGCAATGCAAGCTGCCGGTAGAGAAGTAATGCTCCTTGGCCTAGATTCTAGTCTCAGGAAGTGAGAGATGGAGAGATAAACACTGTTCTGTATTCTCTCAATTGGTGTTTTTATGATGGTGTTGTCTAGGCTAACGCATCACTCCAAAATCTCCAAAGGTGTTCAGGTGGGTTAAGATCTGGTGACTGAAAACAATAGCATATGATTTACATAATTTTATACTCATCAAACCATTCACTGAGCCCTCATCCAATCCTGGAAGGGTAGAAACGTTTCATCATGTGATAAAGGTGATCAGTCAGAAGGTCACTGATTTGTAATGACCCTCCCATCTGTAAGTGAACCCAGCAAAAAATATTATTTTTCCTTAAACCTGACACCTAACTGTGTTTTAGTTCTAATTTCACTTCAGTCAAAAGAGGATTACTTACTAAAAGTAATTTACATAAATGACGTCACAGAAAGTGATGTCTTGGCCTATAGTGTATGGTTTTTACCTCCAAAGTAAGAGCCGTCAGAGAGTTTCATGCCTATGTTGCCTTTAGTAAGGACGCTCACAACCCCGTGCTGGATGAAATACATCTTCTTCCCAATGGTCCCCTCACGAACGATGTAATCTCCCGGCTGAAAGACCTCAAACCGGAGCTTGGTCAGCATGGCCGTCACAAAGTTGGGATCAGCATTCGCGAAAAGCGGCATGGAGGCCACCAGCTTGCGGCAGTTAAAGTTGACAATTTCCTGGAAATGGAAGCCGTCACTGAGCAAAATGCTTTGGCTGAGGTGAGCATTAGATTCAAAATGTGATGTATACTATAGTTATTGTACTTTCTGGTTAGTTTCACATGATTACTATAGGACTTACCTCTCTCAGTGGCTCATTTAGCTCTTCTAAAATACTCTCCTCGTCAAACATCTTGCCTTGGTATCTGTGTTCATAGTAATCGTGGATCTTCTGCCGGAAATCAGCGGGAAGTTTGTGGAAGGACATATACTGCTCCACTTGTTTATACTGAAGAGAACAGAACAGTAAAGACAGATGCATTCAGTTATGTGTGTCAGAGCAACAGCTTGTTCATTTCCATCTCCCAATTTCCATCCATCTCTTTTATTTGCTTGAGCATGAACCGTGCTGGTGATGATCCTTACATACAGATAAGGCTGCATAATTAGAAAGACAGCATGGCTTTCCTGTTTGGGCTTTGTTACTATGTTAGGAGACATCAGACTGGGTTATTTATGGTGCATGTGATAGACTCAGGAGCTTGTGAGATTGTGAGAGTAGTGAGGCATGAGTGAAGCAGTGTTTTCCTATTTCTGGTGCTACCCTGATAAACTGTGTGTGTATTTTGAGATGCAATAAACAATCTAGTACACAGGCAAATCATTAAAATACCCAATGCTGTTGTTTTTTGTGCAGTGACATAATTAGTGAGGGCTATGAACAAACTCAGTGTTAAACATCCATATGATGTTTCCAACAACCTGCACTTGAAATCTGAATTTCTGCAGCAGTGAACAGATACGATACTCAAATTCTGCTTTTGGTGCCAAAACCTTAGCAAAGCCCTGTCTTGGTGAAAGGTTCCTTCTCCAAGTATTCTTTCTCCTGAGTGCTAGTGAGTATGAACATTAATAAGCTTTGATCCATCACGTATAACTGCGGCACTCACACACCAAGGTGAAAGATCAATCGCCCAAGCCTGCAAACAGCTCTGTACCTGGTTCCAGAAAAGCCCTGCTTACAGGTCATGAACCTGTCTCCTTTCACAAGCTGTGTTCCTTCTTGTTTCAGGCAAAAACAAGTATCAAATAAGTAGCCCAAATATTGGTTTAAACTATCCTTCCCAAGGCGCTAAGTAAAAAAAATGCTTTGTTTTATCCTATTTTATTTTTCTCTAATCAGTTACTGATAGATGCCAGTGAAACAAACCAAAATATGTTTCAGATTTTAGATTCTTCAAAGTAGGCACCTCTTGATTAGTTGACAGCTTTGCACATCTTGGCATTTTCTCAGTCAGCTTTATGAGGTAGTCAACTGGAACGGCTTTCAGTTAACAGCTGTGCCTCGTCAAGAGTTCATTTCTTGAATGTCTCGCCCTCTTAATGTGTTTGAGACCATCGGTTGTGTTGTGAAGAGGTAGAGTTGGTATACAATGAATAGCCCTATTTGAGTAATGTTCTAATCCATATTATGGCATGAACTACTCAACTAACTCAATTAAAGAAAAACGACAGTCCATCATTACTTTAATTTTTTGGGATGAGTTGGAGCGCCGAGTGAAGGCAAAGCAGCCAACAAGTGCTCAGCACCTCTGGGAACTCCTTCAAGACTGTTGGAAAACCATTTCAG